>CM058043.1:98218788-98718788 GCA_030169165.1 Centaurea solstitialis
TGATGGAGTTGATAAAGTAGGGATCTGTAATAAGACTATTCCAATGTTTAGATGTAACAACCCGTCCCACATGGATAGATGGTAGAATTTGGAAGCTCCTTATAAGCCTCAAGCCATAGGCTACCAATAACTTCCACCATGGTTTTTAGTTGTACTCGAAGTTATTGGGCCAGCCTATAACTTTGGATTTTGGGGTGTTACAAAATGGTATCATAGTCGATCCTTGTACCATCGGGATGGTGGGGCAAACCTCATCGGGGATGATGAGTCCTCGAGGGGGGATGTTGGTAACATCTTAGGCTGTCAGGATCGATTTCTCAACAAGAAACAAATACTCAGAAAACAAATTAAAGTATTGCGGAATAAAACTTTAATTGGAATCAAAACAATGAACTGAAAACTTGCTTTGCTTCAATACTTTCAATTACAAACTTACTCTCAAAACCTCAATCTACAAGAACAGATCTCTAGTAGACGAGCAATACTTCTCTATTGCTAGGAAAACTTCTTGAGGTTCTGATTTTCTCTCAAAAACAAAAAGATGTCTAGTAATCTATTCTAAATCAACTATATATACAGATTACAAGATAAGTATAAAGGAAAACAAATCTGCTAAACAAATTCCAAGATATTCGGAATCTTTTCCTTATCGCAACCAACAGATTATCATCCTTATCGTCTCATTAGAAGCAGTATTAACAGAGAGAAGCATTAACTACAACTATTAAACTAGCTAGCAGCAGTAACAACTAGCAGTAATAATAAGAAGCAGTTATAACTTCTACAACAGTAACAACCATTACTACTTCTAATTCTTCTTCCAGCAGCATTAATGAGCGATAGCAGTGATACTCTTCATTAAGTCTTCTCTTGTATCCATTACCACTGCAGTATTAATATCCCTTCCTCCATGCAGTAATAACTTTCTTCAGCAGACATAACCAGACTTAAAGCTTTTCTTCAACCCAATACTTCTGCTTTCCCAACAAACTCCCCCTACTTAAGTGTTCATCCCTGAACATTTAAGTTCTGCCATAGTTGAAGAAACTTCAAAACTAACTCTGTTCCCATAGCAGAATTTTCATGACCACAAAGCTTCACTCTTTCCATTCCATGTAGCCTTTGAGCATCATGGACTTGATCACCATCCACAAAATAGTATTCCTTGACCACACCATTGATATTTAATGAATATATGCCACATTTTGGAAAGAGTCTCCATTCATTAACTGTCTCACATGGTTGGTTCACAAGGGATTGTACTCTTGAAGGCTCAAACAACCAACACAGACCTTCTAACGCACTTTTGATCTTTAAAATGATTGGTTCATCACTGTCATCCTCCAAAAGATTTTCATACAGCTGCATACCAATCTCATACATCTCTCTGAGATTCTCCCTTGTGCATACCTTCAGTATATCAGCTAGAATTCCTCCCCAGCTTGCTTTCCCATCTTCCCAAATGACTTTATAGTACAGTGATCCACTCAACTCTCTGACAAACCACTCCTTCACCTTCTTCTCAGCTCCATCATCTTTGCCAATCACCTCAGGATCAAAATCATCATCAAATTGCATAATTCTCTGATTGATTCTCTCCACAAACTCCTTGTCAAGATCAGACAGAACAGACTTCTTCTTTCCAATATCAAGTAGACTTGTGCACAGTCTGTGATCAAAGTCATACCGTTTGTCCAACAAAAAGTAGTACTGTCTTGTTTTAAAGCTGATTGAAACCACTCTGTTTTTCTTGAATGTGCTCCAAGCTGTTGCTCCAACTCCTCCAAATGCCTCACAAGTCATCTGCGATTCTTTCTTCCTGTAATCATCTCTTGATTTTTCAAAGGCAAACATCACTTTCAGATCTTCTATCAAATGAACAATCTCTGTTCTTCCCTTAGGATCCTTCACACAGCCAATTTCATACAATTTCTTTAAATCAACTATGCTCAATCTTGAAAACAAGTGATATGTGCTTCTGTGAGTATCCAACTTTCCTCCTTTGCTTTCAATTACCCAAGACATCTGATCATCCTTCCCTTGTGAATCCCAGTCTATAATCTCAGATCCTGCTGAGTCATGCACCAACTTAGCTTTCTTAGCAGACTTCTTCTGAGCAATTGATTTCTTTCTATTTGCAACTTTCTCCTTTAGTCTCTCTTCCTCATCTTCTTTCTCTTTCTCAGTCTCCTTCTCTTTTTCTTGCTCCTTTTTCTCTTCAACTTCCTTCTCATTTTCAGACTCACTTACCACAGCCACATCATGTTTTCTCTTGCTCCTTCTTTGTATCACAGGCATCTCTTCTTCTTCCTCTTCCACCACTTTTACCTCTTCTTTCTTTTGCTGCATAGCATCTCTTTCCAGATTGTACCTTTCCTCAACTTTCTCATCAGACCACCCAGCATACATACTTTCAGTTCCACCAACAGCATTCACAAGGAATTTAATTCTGCTTTTCCTTTCTTCAGCCTTTGACACTTGCTTTGTTCTTCTAGTAACCTTCTTTGGTGCAACCTTCCTTTTCGTTGGTTTTGTCCTTGGTACAACAGATTTCTTTGCAGCTTGATCTTCTTCCTGTTGCAGCTTCTTAGCCAATTCCAGTGATGCTTCCTGTTCAGCAGCCTTTTTCCTTGCCTTTTCTAGCTCATCTTCAGTCATCATTGAGACAATCTTTCTCAGTGACATTTCTTCAGCAATCTCCTTGGGAATATGTTTTGGTATTTTCTTCTTAGGCTCTTCTATCATAATACCCTTTCCCTTGTCTTTTGAATCACTTGCTTTCTTTTCATCCTTCTTCACTTCAGCTTTCTCTTTAATCACTATTCCCTTGGTTGGAATCATCTTAGGAGTAGCTTTTGATAGTGGTGTTTCAGCAGCAACCCTTTCTTCAACATTCACAGTGGGTTCAGTGGCAACCCTCTCTTCAACATTCACAGTGAGTTCTTCAACATCCTTCTTCTTTTAAACTTTCGATACTGCTGCTTTCACAATCTCAGATTTCACCTTCAACTCCCCCTTAGCCTTTACCTTCTCCCCCTTTGTGAAGGCAGCTAGAGTAGCATACCTCCTCTGTAAGGCTGAAATTTGCATGTTCTGCACAGCAACCTTTGCACCCTGTGCTTGAATCTTCTTAGATAAATCACAAACTAGTTGATTCTGAGTTTTGACCATCTTTTCTAAGATCTCCATCTGGATTGCAGTTTCCTCATGTTTGGAAGCATGATCTTGGAATTGAGCATCATGGTTCTTCAAATCTTTGGCTATTGCAGCCAATGCAGCCATCAATTCATCATGTGAAAAACTACCCTCACCAGCTTTAGAAGTTGAACCCTTCTTTGCTAGATCTTTGGGAATTTTAGTAGCAGTTTTCAACCTAGTTGAAACACTATCTACTCCCATGGTTTCTTGGCACCTGGGTCCTCCAAATGATTTCTCATTCAGAGTTGCCGTGGAGGGGGTCTTATTGATGTTCACACTGTCCTGATGCACACTTTGTGCAACACCAGTAGTGTGAGCCACACCATCCACATGCCCTGACATCTCCGTAGAGGGCACCTCCTTAGCATTGGAGTTGGGGGACACTCCTGTGGTTTCCCTTTGGATATACTCAAGTGGAGAGTGCTCCACAAGAGGGCTTTTAGGTTGAGGTTGAGTAGACCCAAAAGAGGAAGGAGCTCTTTTGATCTTTCTGATATATACTTGCAGTGCAGGGGAGGGGGTCTTATGAACAGGGGACTGAGGGACATTTGAGGTGGTAGGTGTGGGTAGGTCATCAGGGGGTGTGCTTGAATGGGTAGGCTGCAAGCCTGATGCCTCACCTGTAGGTGGAATCACTCCCATCATTGTAGGGAACAATGGGGTGAAAACTGAAGTGCCACTTCTCTTCATGTTAGAGAACATTTTGAAAGAGGGGTCATTCCTGTTATAGGTCTGACCAGTGGCAGGTACATCCGGCAATTCCAGGTTAATCACTTCTTGAACAAATCTTGGATACATGTAAAAAGATTTGGATGTAGATTTTGGATCCAGATTTGCCACAAGATTTTCAAAAATCATGTTTGAAAAGTTGAATCTTCTGGATGTAGCCAAACAAACTAATGCAGATGCAATAGTGCTTCCAAACTCATCCCATCCAGAAGATTTCTTAGAAAAACAGTGTATAAGGATATGAACAAGAAACTTCCATTGATGGCCAAAGAATTTTTTCTTTATTTTCAACGATTTAAGGGAGCCTTCATATCCCATTTGGGCCAAAGCAGAAAATATATCGGAAGTAGAAATAGAGGTCTCACCTCCTTCATCATCAAGGTGTAAACACCTTCGAATGGTGGATTCTGAAACTGTTAAGGGCCTGTCGCTTACAGTGGTTTGAATAACCTTGGTGTTGTTGAGGGTTTCTACGCGAGCATTCCTCCAAAAATCCTTCTGATGAATGATGTAGATCTTTGGATTGACCAGTATAGCATGAGCAATTGTGGATGCTTGAAGAAAATCCACAATATCATTGAAACCCTCAGATTTCTTCCCTTTGGATAGAAAGCCAACCTTGTTGTGCTCGTCGTTGAATTGCAGATCATCCATGATAAGAAATCAAGGTTAGAATACTCGAATATGATGCAAGAAAGTATACAAACGATCGAAATAAGCAGAGGATTACAGAATCGCAAGAAATCGCCTTAGAATATCAAGGGTTTTCTGAGTTAGGGTTTTGAAAATAGCCGTTGTGAAAAAGGCGGTGATGCAAGGGCTATTTATACATTTCCAAGTTAGTTAAAAGCAGCAATAATGAAATAGCAGTAATAACTGTTGGAGAAGTAATAATAAGAAACCCAAGAACAGCAGATAACCCTATGTCCCTGAGAAGCAGCAATAATCTTGAAATGCTACCTTCTGCAGTAATAACATATGAATGCTAGTTCCTGCAGTGGTAATGTCCGTTTGACACTTCCAGCAGTAGTAACGTGCGATTTTCACTTTCAGCAGAAGTAACGTGCGATTGTCACTTCCAGCAGAAGTAACGTGCGATTTTCACTTTCAGCAGAAGAAACGTGCGATTGTCACTTCCAGTAGAAGTAACGTGCGATTGTCACTTCGAGCAGTATTAACGTGCGATTGTCACTTCCAGCAGTAGTAACATGCGATTGTCACTTCCAGCAGTAGTAACATGCAATTGTCACTTCCAGCAGTAGTTATGACTCTTTGTACACCTAGACCACTGAAATCACTAGAGAAAACATCACACATACCTTGAGGCATACAGGAAATTACAAAGAAAGTGACAATTACCAGATAAAGAAACATTATTCAGAATTGATCATGCCAACACTTGTAATCAAAAACTTGAATCTTCCCACATCAAATGCTTTTGTGAAGAGATCAGCATATTGATAATCAGTGTGCACTTTCAACACTTGAATGAGTTTCTTTTCATTTGAGTCCCTAATGAAATGGTACTTGATTTCTATGTGCTTGGTTTTAGAGTGCTTGACAGGATTATTAACAATGCTTATGGCACTGTTATTATCAATGTATACAGGAGTGTTAAGAAAAGTCATACCATAGTCCAACATCTGATTTTGAATCCATAAGACCTGAGAGCAGCATTGTGCAGCTGCTACATATTCTGCTTCTGCTGTGGATGTTGAGACAGTGGTTTGCTTTTTGCACTGCCATGACACAAGTCTTGCACCTAAAAACTGACATCCACCTGAAGTGGATTTTCTATCTAAGCTTGCACCTCCATAGTCACTATCTGTATAGGCCAAGAGCTCAAAAGGAGATTCATAAGGGTACCACAGACCCAATCTGGGTTGTCCCTTCAAGTATCTGAAAATTCTCTTGACTGCTTGAAGATGAGACTCCTTTGGCCTTACTTGAAATCTTGCACATACACATACTGCAAACATGATGTCCGGTCTTGAAGCTGTGAGGTACATGAGTGATCCAATCATAGATCTGTATTGATGCACATCTACTTCCTCCCCCTCAACATCAGCTGTCAGTTGTTTATGAGTCTCCATTGGTGTTGAGGCTGATTTGGCATCCAGAAAGCCAAATTTTGTGAGCATATCCTTGACATATTTGGACTGGTTTATGAGAAGTCCATCATTCTTCTGCTTAACTTGCAGACCTAGAAAGAATGTCAATTCCCCCATTGAGCTCATTTTGAATCTCTTGTGCATTAGATCTTCAAATTCTTTGCACATATCCTCCTTAGTGGCACCAAAGATAATATCATCCACATAGATATGTACCAGCAACAGATCTAATCCCTTCTTCTTGATGAATAGAGTCTTGTCTATCACTCCTCTTTCAAACTGATTTTCCAAGAGATAGGTAGATAGAGTGTCATACCATGCTCTTGGTGCCTGATGCAAACCATACAATGCCTTCCTAAGCTTGTAGACTTTGTTTGGAAACTTTGGATCTTCAAAACCAGGAGGCTGACACACATACACCTCCTCTTCAATCTTTCCATACAGGAATGCACTCTTTACATCCATTTGATACACCTTAAACTTTTTGAATGAGGCAAAGGCTAGGAACAGTCTTATGGCTTCAATTCTTGCCACAGGTGCAAAAACATCATCATAGTCAATTCCTTCCTCCTGAGTATATCCCTGTGCAACCAGCCTTGCTTTGTTTTTGATCACAATACCTCTCTCATCCTTCTTGTTTCTAAAGATCCATTTTGTGCCAATTGCCCTATGACCCTTAGGTAGATCAGTTAGATCCCATACATGCTGGAGCACAAACTGAAGCAATTCTTCTTGCATAGCCTCTATCCAACTTGGATCTTTCATTGCATCAAATACCTTCTTTGGTTCAGACTGAGAAAGAAAACAAGAAATCATTGCTGAATGTGGATTTTGAAAACCCAAATCTTTACACTGTTTTCTTGTGATCATTGGAGATTGAATATCCCCAATCACCAAACTAGATGGGTGATTCTTTTGAGTCCTGGTGAGGTGTAGGGGTTCTTCAGGAAGGTTCACTCCTAAATTGGATTCATATGCATCACCTTCTTCATTGACAACAGAGGAATCAATCATATTGTTGTGGGGTTCAGGCTGATTTGAGGGAGTCACTTCTGAAGAATGAGGATTATCAAGATATCCCTCTTGATGAGAGAGTAGAGGATCTATGATACTCATATCTGAAGACTGTGAGCCATCTGCATCCTCTTCTTGAAGTGTCATTGGATCAATGAGAGTGATGTTCTCCTCAGAGTAACTATCCTCCTAAAGCTGACTTTCTCTAGTCTCACTTGTGTCTACTGTCTCATCACTGTCCTTTTCTGACTCTGCTACCTTGTCTGCACAACAGAATTCAATAAGATCCACAGTTGGCATAGGAAACATGACAAAAGGTGTCTCAGGCTCCTTTGATTTATCTGCATTTGACCCTGTTGCAACTGCATAGCTCATATTCAAAGAGTTAGTAAGTGAATCAATGTCAAATAACCAATTTGGACCAGTTCCAGGTACATTTGGAGTGTGCTCATTACATTTGACATTGTCACTTTCTTCAATAATTCTAGAAGAGCTATTAAATACTCTAAGTGCCTTACTCTGTGATGAGTATCCAACAAAAAAGCCATCATCTGATTTGCTGTCAAATTTACCTAGTTGAGATTTGGTATTGAGAATAGTACAAGGACACCCAAAAGGTACTAAGAATCCTATAAAAGGTTTCTTTTTCTCAAAGAGTTCATATGGGGTTTTTCCTTTTGACTTAACTACAAGAACCCTGTTTTGAACATAGCATGCAGTATTTATTGCTTCTGCCCAGAAAGTAACAGGTAGTTTTGAATCAACTAACATGGTTCTTGCAGCTTCAATAAGTGTTCTATTCCTCCTTTCTGCAACACCATTTTGCTGAGGAGTTCTAGGAGCACTATATTGTCTCTCAATTCCTTTTGATTCACAAAACAAATTTAAATCAGCATTTTTAAATTATGTACCATTGTCTGATCTGATGACTTTTACTTTCAGATTTGTCTTGTTTTCTACTCTAAGTACAAAGGGTTTGATCAGTCCACTTGTCTCATCCTTTGTTCTCAGAAAGAATACCCAAGTAAATCTTGAGTAATCATCAACAATGACCAAACAATATGATTTCTTGCCAATACTCATCACATTTGTAGGGCCAAACAAATCCATATGTAAAAGCTGTAAAGGAGTAGAGATTGTGTTTACTTCTTTGGACTTGTGAGTGGATTTGTGTTGTTTGCCTTTTAGACAAGAAACACAGTGACCATCACATGAAAACTCTTTTGTAGGTAATCCTCTAACTAAATTACCTTTGACCAATTTGTTCATGTTTTTGAAATTCATGTGACACATCCTTCTGTGCCATAAGGATGATTCACTCAAAGAAGCTTTTGACAAAAGACAGTTTAAGGACGATTTAGAAGAAACATCCTCCAAGTCCAAACAGTAAACATTGTCCTTTATGGGAGCTCTCAAAAGTATCATATTTTCATCAACTATTTTGAACTCAGGTGAAAGTATCATGCACTCTTCATCATTGAACAATATACTATGTTTCTTGTCACAAACCTGTGATACACTTAACAGGTTGTACTTTAATTGCTCAACATAGTACACATCTTCAAAGGTCATCTTTCCTTTGGAGATATTACCTTTTCCACTTACCTTTCCTCCCTTTGGATTGTCACCAAAGGCAACATGTCCACCATTGAACTGTTTAAAGTTTTCAAGTAGAGACATGATGCCTGTCATGTGCCTTGAGCAACCACTGTCTACATGCCACAGATTCTTTCCCTTTCCTTGGTTGCCCTGCACATGAAGTCAAACTTATCAGTGTCTTGAGGGAACCCAAGCCAATATGGTCTTGGGTTCACCTTTATCATTTACATACTTAAACTCAGCCAATCTGTTGAGTTTCAGCATATAATCCGTACTTGGAATTTCATGACTTGAGTATTTTGTGACAATGTAGGGCTTTTTCTTTTCAGGGGTAGAAGCAGTAGTAACTGGAGTAGCATTGTTCTTACTACTGCTTGAAGCAGCATTAACTGGCGTACTACTGCAGCTTGCAGTAGTAATCTTCTTATTGCTTTCACTGTTATTACTGCTTTTCTCAGAAGTAGCAGTAGTATTATGTACCACTGCTTTTGGTACCCATTTGGCAGTCATCTTTACAGATTTAGTTTCATCCTTTTTCTTTAGAACCTTTTCATTTGATTGAAACTTTCTGTTCTGGTTTGAAACAACTTTCTTGTTGATAAATTCAACCTTCTTTGCCTGAAACTGTTGCTTTTTCCTTACAACCATAGATGACTTGTAGTTTTGAAAAGAATTTCTATGATTGATTGGATTAAAATAACAATCTTTAGCTAAGTGGTTGAGTTTACAACAGATAAAACATGGCTTTGGTCTGTTAATTTTGCTAAGATCAATACCATGGCTTTTAGCCCATTGGTTGTTCCAATTTCTTTGATTTCCTCTTTTATATTGAGACTGTTTAGAAGAACTAGGATCACATTCAGAGGATCGTGCATCTCTCTTACTCTTTCCCTTCTCCTTTACCACTTTATTGCTCTCAACAAACGGTCTACCACCATTCTCATTTGTTAGAATGTGGTTATCATCAGGGACAGATTCTTCTATTTCTCTCTTCCTATATTCCCCTTCTCCTCCTAAGTCCTCAACTTCTCCCTCTACAGGATCTACTTCAGTTAGTCCTGGTTTCAGTTCCTCAGTTTCAAGTCTATCAGCAAAGTTAGACTTTGGAGGAATGTAATTATTGTTATAGGGTGGTGGTGTAGTATGATACCCTATTCCTCTTTTAAGGTCATCATTAATCTGAGCCTTCAGAATTTCATCCATAGCCTTTGAGGCTTTAGAGAATTTCTCAAGATCAGATTTGGACTGTTCTAACTCAACTCTGACCTTTTCTAATTCAGATCTACATTTGGACAACTTAAGCTCATATTCCTTCTTCTCCCATTTCCAATAGTTTTGATCATATTCAAATTGGAGTTCATTTGCTTGATAAGCTTTGATTTGATCCTCCAAACTTCCTATGACCTCATTGGACTCTCTCCTAAATTGCTCAAGCTTTTTGATACTGTCACACATACTTTGATTGTGATCCCTGTACTTCTGAACAGTATCAATACAAGATTTTGAACAAAGTTTAGAAATTACCTCACTTGGTATCTCTGATGATGATGATTCTTTGATTTCTGCCATAAGAGCTTGATTTTGAACAGCTTCATCTGCCTGATCACTCCAATCAAAACCAAACCCTTCTTGTGAAACCAAGGCTTGTGAAGAACTTCCATTTGAATTCTTGTTGAACTTGTGCTGATGGTTATGCTGTGAAGCATTCCCCTTGCATTCTCTTGCAAAATGACCAAGATCATTGCACTTATAGCATCTTACTTTTGACTTATCAAATCCTACTCCATCTTCCCTCTTCATACCAAAATTGTTCCTTCCAGTCCTCTTGATGAATCTCTTTATCCTCATGGTAAGCATGGCCATTTGCCATTTTATGTCCATCTCTTCCAGATCATCTGGACTGATTTGTTCAAGATCTTCATTGATTAATGAAGTCTTGACATGGCTGGCAAGAAAGGCTTCAAGAGTTTGATCAACTCCAGAATTAGGTTTTGCAGCATTAAATGATTCACTAGCACCAGAATTGTGTGAGTTTGAGTCATTGAATTGAGATGACTCATTGGACAAGAGAGCAGTGTTATGAGAGTATCCAATAGGCTTTCTTTTGGCCTCCACTTCAGCTTCAAACACTCTGAGATCATTATAAAGATCATCCAACTCTTTATCCTCCAGATCTTCACTCTGTCTTAAAGACACAGTGTACATGGTCCATTCTTCTCCCAGTGACCTAAGGAATTTCCTGTTGATGTCATCATTGTCAATCTTCACTCCAACAGTGACCAATTCTCCTATGAGTTTATTATATCTATCAAAGGTCTGAGTCATAGTCTCATTCTTTGTAGACATAAAGTTCTCATATTGTTGTCTGAGAATTGCCTTTTGGTTTCTTTTGGTGCTTTTGGATCCTGCAAATCTTCTCTCCAGTGCTTGCCAAAGAACTTTGGCATTTTCACAGTTCTTGAATTGATGCTGATATTCATTTGGGATAGCAAAAAGTAAAGTACTTAGTGCCTTCATCTCAATCTGCCTTGCTTTTCTTTCTGCATCAGTCCTTGGTGGAGGTACAACTCCATCTTCTCCAGCTTTTCTTTCTGCAGGGCCATTCTCAATGACCTCCCACATGGAATAATCTATGAGCAACATGTGTTGCCTAATTCGAATTTTCCACATGTCAAACTCGTTTGGTTTGAGCATGGGAACCTTATTTGCAAAAACACCTTCTTGAGAGTCCATGTTTGAATTCAGATTCTGAGTTTATGGCTCTGATACCACTTGTCAGGATCGATTTCTCAACAAGAAACAAATACTCAGAAAACAAATTAAAGTATTGCGGAATAAAACTTTAATTGGAATCAAAACAATGAACTAAAAACTTGCTTTGCTTCAATACTTTCAATTACAAACTTACTCTCAAAACCTCAATCTACAAGAACAGATCTCTAGTAGACGAGCAATACTTCTCTATTGCTAGGAAAACTTCTTGAGGTTCTGATTTTCTCTCAAAAACAAAAAGATATCTAGTAATCTATTCTAAATCAACTATATAATACAGATTACAAGATAAGTATAAAGGAAAACAAATTGCTAAACAAATTCCAAGATATTCGGAATCTTTTCCTTATCGCAACCAACAGATTATCATCCTTATCGTCTCATTAGAAGCAGTATTAACAGAGAGAAGCATTAACTACAACTATTAAACTAGCTAGCAGCAGTAACAACTAGCAGTAATAATAAGAAGCAGTTATAACTTCTACAACAGTAACAACCATTACTACTTCTAATTCTTCTTCCAGCAGCATTAATGAGCGATAGCAGTGATACTCTTCATTAAGTCTTCTCTTGTATCCATTACCACTGCAGTATTAATATCCCTTCCTCCATGCAGTAATAACTTTCTTCAGCAGACATAACCAGACTTAAAGCTTTCTTCAACCCAATACTTCTGCTTTCCCAACATAGGCGAATCCCACATCGCCGAGGACAAGGAGAGAAAGATTCTGGGTAGGCCTGACGAGGACGTCAGGAGTCCAAGTGGGGGAGTTTGTAACAACCCGTCCCACATGGATAGATGGTAGAATTTGGAAGCTCCTTATAAGCCTCAAGCCATACGCTACCAATAACTTCCACCATGGTTTTTAGTTGTACTCGAAGTTATTGGGCCAGCCTATAACTTTGGGTTTTGGGGTGTTACATTAGATGCACATTTGAATCGCATTAAAGGCTATGCAGAGAGTCGAGAAAGTATGTTGCGAAGAACGTCGTCTGGTATAATAGCATTTTCCATCGACTCATGTATCTGATCAAAGCAACACAAAGATATTATATATATACACATATATATATATAGAGAGAGAGAGAGGTGGGATCATACGAGAACACTGTTAATTTAAGAAAACGCAAGGACGATTCTCAGCCACACATTTTCGGTTACGGTGGACGCGATCATGAAGGATTGACGCAGTTCATGGAGAGTGGAGATGATTAGAGGAAGGTGACCCGATCAAAGCCACCGGATGAGTGGTTGAGAATCGTCCTCGAGTTTTCTTAAAAAGTTATGTTTCTTGCATGAACTCCCCCTCCCTCTCTCTCTCTCTCTATATATATATATATATAGAGAGAGAGAGAGAGAGAGGAAAGTTCAAATGTGAACCACTTTTTGGTTGTGAACGTGAGGAAGGCCGAGAGCGCGACACGTGGCGGCTTTGAGTGTGGTCCCCCCTTTAATTCAATGCCCTCCCATGAATCGCACCTAGTCACCCGCCGTGGACATGACGTGGCGCCTAGTCATCCGCCACGTGTCGCACTCTCGGTTGTCCTCACGTTCACAACAAAAAAGTGGTTCACATTTGAACCCACCCCTATATATATATACATACTTAGGATCCAGTGAGACCAAGCTGTTACCCTGAGACCGCGTGAGACCAATACCTAACGTATGAAACTTCACAAACAAACACCGTGAAAGTAAATAAAACTCGAATACGCAGAACTAAAATCCACTTTTGGTGCAAAAAAATATCCAAAACAAGGTAAAAAACGAAACCTTCACAGCTCAAACGCTGTGAAGGTTACAAATAAATAATGCGAACCTTTACAGCAAAAATGCTGTGAAGGTTTCGTTATTTTACCTTTTTTGGATTTTTTTTTCTTCGATAGCGTTTTTTGGTATGTTTTTACGATGAATGTTCAACTTTTTCTACCTTCACAAATGGTTTGATGTGAAGTTTCATATAAAATATGTTGGTCTCACCGGTCTCACGAAACAGCATGGTCTCGCCCGAACTTAACCCTATATATATATAATAACTAAATTGAGATAATTAAATAGAAAAAAAGATATTACTATGAAAAAGTCATGTAAAAACCTTTCTTCGTTTTGACGTAGGTTCTGCAACTATTGCACATGCAGTTTCCATCTTGTCTTAGTCGTTGTGTGCTACTAATTCCTGTGGATGTCTATTTGCCGGGGCTGTCCACCTAAACCAGAAGCAATTATAGATGCTATAACAAAACTTCGTAAGAAAAAACCAATCACAAGTTTTGCTATTTTTTTATTTTTAATACCTAGTGTAGTACAATTTGGTATTTCGAGGTGAAATGCCTAGAAAAAACAAAAAAAAATTGTGGTTGGGGAAGGTTATAGTAGCCAAAGCCATGTATCAAAACCCCTCAATATGTTTTCCTAAAAGATCTACTTATAATAAAAACCCAATTAGATTATCTTTTCCTCTTTTATTTTAAAGAGGAAACCTTATTCAAACCTAGCAACAACAGAAACTAATAACAGTCGTAAGCATTTATGATGAAATTCATCAATCAGCTCTTGCATATGATATATAATTGGAGTCTTAGAAATTTTTATCAAATACAAAATCGATTTTAAAATCGAACCAAAAAGCGGTTAGAGAAATCCAGACGAAATACCCAATGAAGCTGAGGTTGGAGAGCAAAACCTAATAAAACAACATTGTAAATTTCTTTCTGCAATCTATACAATAAGGCCATGCGTAACGGTGCCCTAGGTTGAGCGGGTTCGGCGGGCTCCGCTACGCCACCGGCGGGTTCAACGGGTTCGAGGGAGAATCAGGTTGTCCACACCACTCACAGCGGCTTGTGTTGTGTGTGTGGTGTGTGTGAGGGGTGTGTTTAATTGAATTGAGAGGGTTGAGAGGGTTGGGTACTAATCAGAGAGAATTCCAGAGTGTTAATGGGAGGGTTGGAAAAAAGCTAATGTGACAATGCGGTTTCGGTTGAGAGGGTTCAAAGAGTTGGCTACTAATAGCCTAAGCAGCAAAACCAGCCTAATCTAAAATAACCAACCTAATATGAAAAGAACCCTAATAAACCTAATGTATTGTCCAGATAATAAAACAAATAAACATATTTTAAAAAATTCCAATGGGGCAGCCTAGGGGTGAGCATGGTCCGAGAACCAAACCGAAACCGATAGGACCGAAACCGATAATATCTAAATCTTCAAACCGAAAACCGAACAAAATATGTATATACGGTTTCGGTTTCGGTCCGGTTTTTTGGTCCTATAAGCAAATTAGGACCGAATTGAAAGCCATTTTTCCTAATTAGGACCAAATTACACAAAACTCAAAACTAACAACTCCATCAAATATAGCTCAAATTGGACACCAAAAAAGAAAATAAATGTATGTAAATCTGCACATAAAGTGATAAATTAAACAAACAAAGTGTCACGATAAAACATGTAAACCCAATTACAATACATCACAAAAAAGTGCAACCATAAATCGGTTTTTCAATGAAGTTAAATCTCCATCGGTCGAGTCTTATCTTGTTAAGGATTTGATTAGTGGCTTTGAAAATTTAAAACTTTGGTTGTCTTTTGAGTTATCGGTTCGGTCCGGTTAAAAACCGAACCGGAAATTATATACGGTGTTGGTTCGGTTTGGTTTCGGTCGGTTTTCGGTTTGGTTCGGTTTTTTCGGTCCAAATGCTCACCCCTAGGGCAGCCTATCGATCAAGGCTTGTGAAAGGTGTAACAAACAATCCAAGTTCGAATCCGAGAACGAGCAATCAGGGATCACTGAGTATTAATCCTAGGGGAGCATGCTTTCGGTAAAAATTACCAAGGATGTAGTCTAGGCAAACCACAGGTGAACCTTATAGAAAAAAATATATATATATATATTAAAAGAAAAAAACAAACTTTTACCAGAAACGCAGAGGTGAGAGATGAATTCGATGAGTTGAAATTCGATTTCAATTGTGAATTAGAAATATGAAAGTAATTTGGTAAACCGGTTTAATAAATAATAAAATAGAATTTTAGAAATAAACAAACGCCTTAAGAATTGAGAAAACTCTCAAAACCCTCAAAACCCTAATCTTTTGTTGATACCAGCAAATAACAATGGCAGAAGAAAACCCTCAAAACCCTATTAGAGATCCCAGGTGTGCAGTGGGCCAACTTGCCCACAGGACGTGCCCCCGGGACTGTTCTTTCCATCCTTTCTTTCCAAAGGGACATAGGGGGAGAGCCGACTTTGCATGCGCGAACAACTACTACCACAAAGAATTCATAAAAGAGTTGATCGATGGCTGTCCGACCGAAGATGAGAAGAGGGCCGCTGTGTCCGATCTCCTAACATTGTCAAGAATCCGCGCTCTGTATCCTCGTGCCACGGCTCGGATTCGAGAACTCGAACAACGTATTGGCATCGGTGGTGGTGGTCCGGTGCCGCAGCCGCCGCCGGCTAACGATGGAGGCGATGATCAGCCGGCTAACGATGGAGGCGATGATCAGCCGGCTAATGGAGTACATGGGGATTTGAACCAAGTTGTCGATTCGGACGAGAAGATTGGATTGGTTTAGGTAAGCAAGAAGCAAAGATTCTTTCAATTGTTCAAATACCGTAAGTAGCTAGAAATTAAGCTAGCTTCATATTGATTGTTTGATCATTGGCTCTTTTGCAGGTTAATTAGTTTCTATATGATGATCTTCACTTTTGATAGGTGGTTAAGTAGCAAAACTTAATAATATTTGTTTGATTGGGTACGTTTGGATATGATTTTGATCACTATTTGTTTAGTTTCATTTTAGTAGAAAAACTTGATATTGTAAGTTTGATTGGCTCTTTTGGAGGTAATTGGATATGATTTTGATCACTAGTAGTATTGTTCATTAGTAGTTTGGATATGATTGTAACGTGCTTATAAGGGTCATGGGCTACTCCACTAATAGCCAATTGGTTTTGAACCTGGATGGGTGACCTCCTGGGAAGTCCTCACTAGGTCGCCAGAAACAAAGCTGTGAGCCGGTGGGGTAAAGCGAACAATATTGTTGTTGAGGTAGGCGGGATGTTACAGATGGTATCAGAGCCACTCCTGTGCCGTTCAGGATATGGGGAAAACCTCATCGAGGACGATGAGTCCCAAGGGGGGTGTTTGTAACACGTTAGGCATGTCCCATATCGGCCGTGGACAGGAGTGATACTGGGTATTATAAGTAATATCTTGGCCTTCCTAACAACAACGCGTTTCGGGGCCTAATGCACGGCAGGTTCTTGGAACACTGCAGTTAAGTGTGCTAGGGTGTGAGTAGCTGGACGAGATCAATGGGCGATCAATAAGGGCTCTTTTGGAGATTAATCTAGGGGTTCCACATATTCTAACATGGTATCATAGCAAGGTTCACCCGTGATTGGTCAAAAAAGCCGCACGGACTCCACATAACCCAAAAAGTATCCACGTGTTAGGCTGAAAGAACGCCACACGTGAGGGGGCGTGTTGAGCAATGTCCCACATCGGACACAGTGAACTTGTAATGTGCTTATAAGGGTCCTGGGCTACTCCACTAATAGCCAATTGGTTTTGAGTTGGAACCCCACGTTCATCAGGTTTCTATTTCATTTCATGTAACAATTAAGGAATGTTTTGGTGCTATATTCAATGTCTAAAAAAGTATATTAGTAACTTGGCAAATTTGTTAAGCCAATTTTATTTTTGTGGATTTTATTGTTTCATGATGATAAATTATCAAAGCTAATTTGGTGGGTGAATTTTTTAAGCTAGAAAGAAATGGCTTAGGGGGCGTTTACTTGCACTTACCCGGTAAGTGCTTACCGGGTCAATTTACTTTACGGGACGATCATGAAAATGACTAGAATCTTACCCGGTAAGAGTGATAGAATGAGCCGAGAGTAGCGATAGCATGAACCGAGATCTTACCCGGTAAGTGAGATCGACAACTCTTACCCGGTAAGAACATACTTGGTAAATTGTTGTGTACGATACCGTTTTGAACGACTAAAATATTGTCCGATATAGTATGTGATAATGTCCAATTATACCTATAAGTATTTACCCGGTAAGTGTCAAGTAAACGGCCCCTTAGTTTAAGTTTTTTTAAAAACATCTTGGTTCTTCGTGCACATGCAATTTTTCCAAAAGAAATTTCATAAAAAAAAATAAGCCAATTTTTAAAAGTGGTATCACATGTTGTGCTTAGACCGGAAACGTTTCTAGAAATGGAGTTTGGTTTTTATTTTCAGTATTCTATGAAAATTTTAGGAAACACGATTGGTTGAAAACTGAAATTATGAAGTTTTCATTTTCCATTTAAGAAAAAAAGTAGAATAATGCATTTAGAAATTCTTAGAAAACTACTAACATCAGTTTTTTTAATTTACTAAGAAGTTAGAAGAAAAAAATCATTTTTTTGAGAGAAATTAAAAACAAAACAATATATTTTCTGACAAAATGTCTATATAAGTATATTAGTAGCTTGGCAAATTTGTTAAGCCAATTTTGTGAATATATTGTTTCATGATAAATTAGCAAAGCTAATTTGGTGAATTTAAGCTAAAAATGGCTTAGTTTAAGTTTTTAGAACATCTTTGTTTTCGTATACAATTTCTTCAAAAATATTTATAGAAAAATAGCCAATATTTTAAAAGGAAAAAGTAAATTACTATTAGGTTTGATCGAAGTTTTTATCATGATACAAAATTCATTAAATTTGGATAAACCAAAGTCAAACAATACCCATTCAAACAACTCTCAATTTTAAAGGTTTCAACTTATTTCATTGATTTTACTTCAAAAAGTAAACTTTTAAAGAATTCCCCAAATTTAGTGGAAAATTTTACCCTCTTTGGATTCATTTATTTATTTTTTTTGAAAAACTATTCCAACATTAGAAAAAATCATTTTGTCCATTTTGAAGCACTTTGAAACCTAAAGCCTTCGACCTCGTTTACACTTCATAGATAGAAGGTTATTTAACCAAACCACTTGACCCAAATATCGTGTACCCTTAACCTCCTTCAGCTCAAGTGACATTCAATTTCGGACATGACATAACAGGACATAACAGAATAAAATTTACTGTCTTACGTTTGGTGTAACATGGAACAAAATAGGAATTCATTGTCCCACGTTTGGTGTAGCATGAAAAAGAACAAGAATTCAACATTTGGTGCAACATGGGATAGAGAGCTACTGTTTTATTAAGTAATTCAAGCTCGACTAAGCTCGAAATCTACAAATTTGGGCGAGTTTATAAGCCAAATTTGTTTTGAATGTAGTAATATTCACAAAAATTGCGATATTGTTTCCTTAATTATTATTATTATTATGAAACTTACTACTACTTCTGGTTCTGGTGTTTCCACGTTTGAAAAAAAGAACCTGGGGCTTATCGCCCAAATCATTGGTAGTTAAAGATCGAGATACTGTTGGTCAACCAACTAATATGACTTGTAAGGTACAACAATTATTGAGTTTAAGCTCAAATCTTTATCAAGTTTTCAACCCACATATGTGTGTCATTTTTGAGCTATTTGAATTCAAATCTTCCTCGAGTCAAACTCGAGCAGACTCGTTGAGCCATCGAACAAATCTTTAAACTATTAAATACCAATGAGACAAGCTCGATCTCGAGTCGATTTGGCTCGTTTCCATCCTAGGCTGGCTTAAAAGTTAAAAGCTTCGTAAATGCAATCCCGAGCCAAGTTACATTTGTACCCTCCCCAGACCCCACACGAAGTGCGATATACTGGGTTCATTTGGTGCAATAATTAGAAACGATGAAAGAAAACCCATGATTGTGAATCATGATGCAAAGTCGTTTTGAAGCTTTTATTTTGTTAATATGACAAACTAAAAGTAAATGCAGCACAAAACTTACCAAATCTCTTATCATGAGAACTACTTCTCTAATCTGCAGACATGCGATCAGTTCATGGCAAATCTATTCACGGTTGAATCCCAGGCTCGTTCGGTTCCGGTTCTTTGCGACTCTCCCAAATCAGCCGATTCCGCTCTGTCGAAACAATCCGAAACCAGTTTCTGTACAAACGTATGGGACACATGCCAAAACGTCCCCATGCGAAATTCCCCATTTGCCCCTTCGCTACAAGGTGCCGGCGGATTGCCGCAAAACACCTCGTCCAAGCTCACCGATCTCTGGCAATCAAGAAACGACTTCTGTACCGCATTCGGCGGTGCACCGGATGAGTCGACCCCCGTGTTTCAACGGGAGACCGATAACGCTCAACTCGACCCAAATCCCGGTTCCTCCGAGAGGCATGTGTCTCGAGAAGCTCGGGGATAAAGGCTACATAAACATGGCCGCTCATCCAGACGGGTCGGATCGGGCCTTCTTCTCGGACCTTCCCGGAAAAATATGGCTCGCGACTATTCCAGCACACGGTTCTCGAGAACCGTTGGGGTTAGATGAGTCTAGCCCGTTTGTGGATTTAACAGATCAAGTTAAATTCGATACCGTCTTTGGGTTGATGGGTATAGCGTTTCATCCAAAATTTGCTGAAAACGGGCGTCTCTTTGCTTCGTTCAATTGCAACAAAGAGAAGTCGTCCACGCGTTCGGGAAGATGTGGTTGTAATTCCGATGTGGGTTGTGACCCTTCGAAAATCGGGAGCTCGGGAAGAGACGAACGCCCATGTCAGTATCACAACGTTGATGAGGAGTACACGGTTAACGGGACAACATCGGATCCTACAAAGGTAATGCACTTAGGAAATAAATCAAACATGTTGTATAAAATAAAACGTAAGACGGGAGACACAAATGCTTTTCTTCTCTCCTGCCGAACAAAAACCAGGGAGATGGTGGCAGGATTGGTAAATTACTAAACTACCCATGTCAAAGTGAAACCATAAATGATAAAACCTTCACAATTCTTTCACAGCCCCGTCAGCATGCATTTGATGCGACATTAGATTGGGACAGGTACTAATATCGTTATCTAAGGGGTTGTTAATTTGGTTGGTTTTTCATTTAGACCTGTATGAATAGTGGATTAATCTGTCTGTATAGATAAAAAAAGGTTTTTCTTTGGGAGGTTTTAGGGAGGAGCCTGTTTTTTAATTGGGAGAGACAAGTTTGGACAAAACTTGGCTTTCTGCATAAAGCTCCCTCTTAAGTCACTTTCTCTATCATTAAGCCACCAGTCATGTATAGCTGACCAAATAAGCTATGTGTCTCATTATGCTGCTAAGAAACAGTTTGGTTCTGGAACATGAATTGTTTCTAATATGTTTGTAGGCAATAAAAGGGAAACCGACAGAAGTGAGAAGGATTTTCATGATCGGGCTTCCGTTTACAAACAATCATGGTGGTCAGATTCTTTTCGGGCCAGGCTGTTCCTCAGTTTTTCAATTTTTGGGAGTTTTCTCGTGAACCCCTCTCTCTCTCTCTCTCTCTATATATATATATATATATATAGTATTAGGTTCAAATGAGAAGTGATAAAAAAAACTATGAAGTAGAGAAGTGATCATAGCCTTCCATTTTGTGGAATAGGGAAGGGTATTTTGGTAATTATTCCAATTGTTCATATATGAATCATTCGTATTATTCATATATGAATTATTGTAGTATGAAGATTCATATAATAATTCATATCTGAATCTTTGTTATATGAACCTTTTTTATATGAAGGTTTATATATGAATCTTTGTGAATTGAAGATTTATATATGAATCTTTGTAATATTAAGCTTTGTTATATAAAGGTTGTTATATGAATATTCAGATATGAATCTTATACTACAATAATTCATATATGAACATTCAGGTATGAATCTTCATCTACAATGATTTATATATGAATAATTGGAATGATTCATATATGAACAATTGGAATAGTTACCAAAATACCCTTCCGTTATTCCACAAAACTTACGGTACTCCTTTAATAATATGCTGCATCAATTAATTAATAACCATTGGTCAAATAAATAGAAGGCTATGATCACTTCTCTACTTCATAGTTTTTTTATCACTTCTCATTTGAACCTCTCTCTCTCTCTATATATATATATATATATATGAGACCCGTGAGAGCAAATTTTTACACATGAAATTTCACAACAGAACACTTTTGAAGGTTCGGATTTTTTTGCCATCACAATGTTTTGCTATGAATTTTCAACTTTCAAGTGTAAAAATGTGGTCTTGCGGCCCTAATATATATATATATATATATATATATATTCTAGAATTCACGTTTTGATACAAATAATTGACTGATCAATTGTGAAGATAAAAAGGCAACGATTCTAACCATAAAAGATGTTCAGTTACCTGTACGCAGATCTGTATGCCACTGCTTTATGGGCAGCAGCTGAAACTCCAACAAACAGCGGAAACTTCACCACCACCTCAATCCCATTCAGCTGCGCACATGATTCTCCATTAGAGTGCAGCTCCGTACCAAACACCAACTTGGCTGCTCTTGGTTATATATACTAAGGGCGCGTTCGTTTTACGGGAATGGATTGGAATGGAATGGATTTCAAGAAGGGATTTGGATTTGGAGGGATTTGGATTTGAAGGGATTTGGATTTCAAATCCCGTGTTCGTTTTGCGGGATTTGGAATGGGAATTGAATTTCAAAATTGTAACTTCATTAAACCTTAGGGGCCAAACTGTAATTTATCTTGAAAATATCATATTTATAAGCATAATAATCCGAACGTGTGTATATATATATAGATGTCTGTGTATATCCGGCCGCTCCGGTCACCGGCGACCAACCCTCCGGTCACCACTCCCCCCATCGCCTCCGGTCACCACTCCCCCCTCGTCTCCGGCCAAACCTCCAACCCCATATCCCGTTGATTTTCCGGCACCCTCACCCCCAATCCGGAAAATCCATCTCTCCGACGACCTAACCTTGTTCGGATTTCTCCGATTTGCTCATTGTTGAGAACTTCGATTTGGGGGCGGAGCTGAAGGTGGATGGCGGTGGAGCTACCGATCGAGGTCAGAGAAAATGATGGAGATCTGAAATTGAGTGAGGATATACGACGGAGGGCTGCGATGGAGATGGAGATGGAGCTCTGAAATTAGGGCAACAATGGAGGTTTAATGCTTCGCCGCCGCTTGCCGCCGTCCATGGCCGCCGCCTCTCTCCTCCTTCTCCGGTGCTACTCTGTTCACAAATGCTTCACCACCGGTTTGGAAGCTTTATCTCAACATTATTTATGATTTCTGAATTTAAGCAAAGGTGGAGTTAATGAAAATTAGAAAGAGCGTCTACAATCCTGCTGTTTTGGATTTCAAATCCAGGCCCATAGAGAAGGATTTCAAAATCCACCATTTACAGGATTTCAAAAACTCCCAAGGATTTCAAATCCCACCCTTGTCAAATCCAATGTCTTACCGAACACGGGAATGGAATGGATTTGAAATCCAAATCCCCCCAATTCCATTCCATTCCCGCAAAACGAACGCGCCCTAAGATAACAAGAAAGACGTATATATCCTGGCAAGCACAGGAGTCTACAGAGTAGTTCGCCCAAGTCGCTGTAATTACAGTTGCACAAAGGAAAACGCAACACAAGTTGAAACTCCTCGTACTTCTCCAACTTCTTCAAGTGGCAATCACCTCACTAGCCAACATGTGGAGCTTGTGCTCTATGTCTCTTTGATACTAGTCTTGGTAGGATATATGTTGTAAGTGTAGATTTAGTTGAACCGCAACGAACCAATAAATATTTATAAGGTCATTTAATCAGTCATGTTTTGTCCAGTCCTGCTCTGTTATGTTTTATTTTACCAAACGCTGAACAACTGTTCTGTTCTACCTTGTCCTGTCATGTCCTGTCTGCGTACCAAACGCACCCTACAAGAACATGAATTTTCTGTGAGAATACAGTTCAAATATGACAAAAAGGTCAAAAGTCTGCATTTAGTTATTTGCAGCCAAAGATGCCCAAAAGCTAAAATATTCATCGTTCACCACGGACGCTTCATAAAGCATTATGGCGCGGACAGAGGCCTTTTATGGATGTAAACCGTAATTCTGAAACTAGAAACACTGGAATAAAAAACATCAAGACTAACAAAAATATTCCCATTGTATAACACATAACAAAAACACAGGGATATAATAATAAGATGTGTCTATCCAAATTTCAAATACGAAAGAATCCTAACAAATAAAAAAAATACATATATTTATCAAACATGACAGATTTCGGAAGGCGAAACCATACTCTCCACGTACTCAAATGGTTTCCCAAGAGCGTACTTAACTCGCATTGGGAAGTACTCAAATCTATTTGCGACTCGGATTTCACCGGCACATTTGAAAATGTCATAGTAGCGGTCGAAAAGATGGCACATTATGATTTGGTTTGAAACCTCATCTTTCACCAAAATTCTTCCATCTTCCAAAATAGAAACATCCAGAAGGTTATTGCATCCATACCGATAAAAAGGTAACGCAAATGAATATTATTTGGACCATTTATAATGTCCCTTGACCCACACGTCGAATCCATTACGCCACATGCTACTCATGCAAAGGCATCTGTGTAGCGTACCTAAAACAGAGGAATATGGGTAATAACGAACGGCCTTTATACGGGGTGCACGTATCTGCCTAACAACCATCTTCGTAACATCAAGAACCAGAATTTTGAATATGTCTCGAACCCACGTAATCCAATGTAAAAATCCGTTCAGAAACATACCAACCCGATGCACGAAGTCTTGACTCGTCAACGTAAAGGTGGTTTTCGTTTTCGGCGCGGTCCATGAACCCTTTTTAAGACTAAAGACGTTAAAGTTATTATATCTGTTGCTGGTGGGGCATCTACTAGGACAGGGATATTTAATGGAAATAATGTTTCCGTGACCGAATCCATATGCACATTCGGTCGCCGTCAAGCTACAACATGGATCAGGTAGACCCGGAAGTTTCTTGGTGGCACGAGTTAAGGGATTGTAGAGATTGAATATACGTGGACCATTGTGGATATACTTTTCAAGAAGCAAAAGGACTATCCCGTTCAACGTTCCAATAAAGCTACATTTTTGTATTTGGTGTTCGAAAGGATAGGTAAGCTTGACAATACTCTGATGCTTGGGATCAAAAGCGCAAAGACCGGTTAAGCTGGATTGCATTAGGATCATTCGACGTGATCTGATGGAGTTGATAAAGTAGGGATCTGTAATAAGACTATTCCAATGTTTAGATGCACATCTGAATCGCATTAAAGGCTTTGCAGAGAGTCGAGAAAGTATGTTGCGAAGAACGTCGTCCGGTATAATAGCATTTTCCATCGACTCATGTATCAGATCAAAGCAACACAAAGATATTATTTATATATATATCGAGAAAGGTTCAAATGAGAAGTGCTAAAAAAATGAGAAGTAGAGAAACGATCTCCACCACTCATCTGGTCAATAAAGGCGGCTTTGACCGGTTACCGTGGACGTGATCACGGAGGATTGACGCGATTTATGGGAGGGTGGAGATTATTAAATGAGGGGACCCGGTCAACGCCGCCTTTATTGACCGGATGAGTGGTGGAGATCACTTCTCTATTTCTCATTTTTTAGCACTTCTTATTTGAACCTAATACTATATATATATATATATATAGAGAGAGAGAGAGGTGAGATCATACGAGAACGATATTAATTTAAGAAAACGCAAGGACGATTATCAGCCACACATTTTCGGTTACGGTGGACGCGATCACGAAGGATTGACGCAGTTCATGGAGGGTGGAGATGATTAGAGGAAGGTGACCCGATCAAAGCCACTGGATGAGTGGTTGAGAATCGTTCTCGAGTTTTTTAAAGTTATGTTTCTTGCATGAACTTTCCTCTCTCTATATATATAATAACTAAATTGAGATAATTAAATAGAAAAAAAAATATTACTATGAAAAAGTCATGTAAAAACCTTTCTTCGTTTTGACGTAGGTTCTGCAACTATTCCACATGCAGTTTCCATCTTGTCTTAGTCGTGTGCTACTAATTCCTGTGGATGTCTATTTGCCGGGCAGTTTCCATCAGGTTGCCTACACCGCTCATAGAGGGTTGAGAGGGTTGGGTACTAATCAGAGAGGGTTCCAAAGGGTTAACGAGAGTGTTGGAAAAAAGCTGATGTGACAGTGCGGTTGGGAGGGTTCAGAGAGTTGGCTACTGATAGCCTAAGCAGCAAAACCAGCCTAATATAAAATAAAACAGCCTAATATGAAAAGAACCCTAAGGCTACCTGCACCCAACCCAATCAACCCACTCACTTTTTTAATGTCACATCAGCTTTTTCCCAACCCTCCCTTAACCCTCTAGGCCTCTACAACTCACACCCAACCCGCTCAACCCTCTCACACACAACACACACACAAACACAAACACAAACACAGCGGCTTTGTTCGGGTTCTACAAGCCGCCAAGGGTTGTTGGATATTTTAGTGTAATTGGATTAACTTGGATGACCAATTTTATCATAATAATACATCATTTAGGTTTGGAGATGCGGAATGCATACCCATTTGAATTTATTATGATATTAGGGGCGAAGCCCCTAAGGAACGGGGGTCCGGGGGCAGCGCCCCCGGTAGCGGGGTCCAAGGGGCGGCAGCCCCTGGCGGGGTCCAAGGGGCAGCGCCCCTGGCTGGGGTCGAAATCCGCCGGATTATTCGACCCAAACGAAACCCGACCCGAACCATTATTTGGCGATTTCTAACCATAATAACTGCCGTTTTGACAGTTACCGTTTGAGGAATAAAACATTCGATTTTGGTCATCATTTGTTCTTTCTCTGGTTCGAATTCTCTCAAATACACATACAGAAAATTTTATAATCTCTGGATTGTATCCGATTGAATAATTCGGTAGAACCATCGAATTGATTCGATCTGAAAGTGTTTCACGCCTTTCAGAGATTCAAGCATATCCGATTACTGTTATTCCTTACAAGGGGTGTCCACTGTACTGACCCGAACTCTCTCGATTCCCAAGTATCATTCAAGCTCGTGTCACGACGCCCTACCCATCTCTGAGTTAAGACTAGACGTTAGACACATTCAAGTGATCGGCTCGTTTGCATTATTGGGTCATTTTCGAACTTTAAATGAACAAAATAATTTAAATTTAAAAAATACGAAAACTATTCAAACATTGTTTATAAACTCCCGGTACTTTTTCTTCCTACATCCCTAAATACTTAAAAGATTACTAGATTTAATTTAAAAGTTGCAGTGCCCACAAGAGTGGGCAGTACAGTTCAAGTAGCTAAAATACAAACTTCGAAAATAAAATTTAAAACTACTTGCTGAATTTAAAATTACTTCTAGGCTGGAAAATAAAAGCTAAACTAGGATAAATCACTACTTAAAACATAAGCTACTTTTAACTTGGAAAAGATAAGCTAAAACTACTACTAGATGAGAGAAAAGCTAAACTAGTTGGAATTGTTGTTGCCTAGAATGTGAGATGAGATGATTGAGCCGTGGATGCCAATACCACACTTATATAATGGAGAAAGGGCTGGAGTTTTGCTTCACATGATGACCAAGATGCCTTAATGTTATCCTTTGGGTAATAGCTAGGAATATATTCATTTATCCATTGGATAATAAAAAAGTATCAAAGTACATAGCCATCATTTTTATTCTTTTGTTGCTCTTTTCTCCATTAATATAATTTCCCCCTTGCTTCATGTGATCCTTCAGCAAGCATGAGCTGGTCCCTTGCACAAAGACGCCCCAAAAGTTGTATTTTGCTTGAAATACCGAATTTGCCCTCGTCAGCGTCTTCAGTGGGCACTCCTGAAGCTGTTGCACAAGATTTTCTACAAAAAGACTCCAAAACACGTAATAAACTCCTAAAATACTAAAACACGCTTGTAAAGCTCAGAACATTATTTTTAGCTAAAAGACGGGATAAAGACGCAAAAGTTATCAAGTCACATCATCTTCCTTTTCATTTTCGGCTCAAGAAGAATTAGAAAATACCAAGAATCGAGAGAGAAATCGGAGGTCCAAAGTCCCCATTCAAAATTTTCGGATTACCCTCAGTTTAAAGCCGACGATTGAATGTAAAATACTCAACCAAATTTTCGACTTCTTTACATGGCTAGCTTCCTTTTTAAGTTACCTATCAAACCTTAGTAGCCTTATGTATTAGATTTCAAGGATTTCTTTTAGATTTTCGAATAATACTCAATTCTTGTTTCTATGGTTGAGGAAAATCAATTGCTTTAAAGTTTTTTCAAGAAAACGGTTAGAAAATGGGGATAGGTGGTTGTTGGGGCAGCTCAGTATATGGGCCTTAGTTATATCTTATTGGACTCAGTTCTATTAGCTGATTTCTTTAATGTGAGGCCCACTTTTAATTATTTTATACTCATTAAACTATATTGTAATTATTTAATAAGGTTAATACTTGTTAACTAAATTTTTAGAGAGCATGCATATTCCTTTTTTATTTTATAGATGTAATATTTATTATTATTTTAAACGAAAGATAACTTACGCACATGTTCTGACATTAAGTTGATGAGGTATCTGAGATCCATACAGGTACCGACTAATCATCACGACCATGAACCATCCATACAATTTAGTTAGGGATACCGTTTTAAAACTTTAATTTAGTTACGAATTCTCCCAAGGCGTCGTCGCGACAACTACACAGCAGGCAAATTACAGATTTGGTCCCTAAATATTGATGAAAATTAATATTATGCTCCCTAAACTTCTTTTATTGCACTATAATCCCCAATGACATGCACATTGTTATGTTTTATCAAGTTCTACGCATCAACTATATAAATAATAATCGGTTAACCCTCGGACATTTAAGTTCTTTTTAATTTACCCATGTACTTTTAAACACCCATTTTACCCATGTACTTTTACGTATCAACTATACAAATGGATTTTTATTTTATTATATTCACATCACTTCACTCACTGCCATTAATTAATAATTATTAATAATAAGATTGGAGTATTAGAGTGAGGGGGCTAAATGCAAATTTTAACAAACTATAGGGACTAAAACGGATTGTTGATTGACCACCCTATTTAAAAGAGTCAGAGTTAGTCATAATCATTAACACCTCCATAATCACGAATTTCCAGACCCATCATCCCACCACCGCCTTCCGTTAACCACACCGCCGTAACGCCGTCGTCTCTCCGCCCGTAGCCACACCACACCACCGCCGTTTTACTCACTTTCTTGTGGTGTTAATTTTCCGACGATCGATCTTGATTAATTACTCTCATTTTTGCATTCTTGATAATGGAGATCATGCACTGCTGCCAAGTGCCAACCCTCCGTAGACCCGTCGCCCGCCCAGGGCTGGTCTTGGGGTTTTTGATGCTCTGGGAGGAAACGCTAAAAAATTCCCCCACATCATTTTTTAATCAAACAAGACATATTATCTTTAAGCAGTTTGGAACATCGTTAAACTACTATGCTCAATTCCATGTTGACTCTTATTAAATATAATAAAATAATACAAATAAAATAAGAAATAAACAAAAACCTATATAAGATAACATAAACTTACACCACTATTATATTTGTGTTCATTTCAACATGTAGAAATAAAGAAAAGAAAATAAATAAAGTTATTTTTAACTAAAATAATACCATTACATTAAATTACATTAATGTCATAGAAATTGAAAATAATATAGAAAAATCATTCGTACATTCAATACATGTACAAAAGTATAGGTACAAAATTACAAAAGTACAAAAACACAAGTATAGAAATACAAAAATATGGGTACAGAATTACGAAAGTACAAAAATAAAGGTACAAAAATATAAAAGTACAAAAATATAAAAGTACAAAAATACAAAAGTACAGGTACAAAAGTACATGTACAAAACAAAACAATCTCAATCTATATATCAAAATTAAAAAATTAAGCTACATATCGACATACATATTTAACCAAAGAATTGCAAATTAAAAACCAACAAAGATCAAACTATGCTAACATTTTGGAGAATATGTCAGTTTTTGAAAATTGGAATGGTCAAACTTGAATATATATGAAGAAAAAAAGAATTCACTATAGCTTGATATTAAACTCATAGCTAAAATGTATCAAAACCTGATGCCCCTTAGGCTTATGATGCCCTGTGCAGTCGCACGTGCTGCACATGGTCAAGGCCGGTCCTGCGTCCGCCACCCTCCTCTCCGCCGTCCGCCACCCTTTTGCCACCGTGAACAACAACCGTATAGCTTCTTGTGGTGGTGGTGTTGTCCTGCATGCTCCAACATTAACGACATTAAATTGAGAAAACCCTCAAAACCCTAATCTTTTTCTTGATTTCTTGATACCAAATAACAATGGCAGAAGAAAAAGCTCAAAACCCTATTAGAAGAGATCCCATATGTGCAGTGAGCCAACTTGCGGGAAAGACATGCCCCCCCCCCCCAACTGCTCTTTTCATCCTTTCTTTCCAAGGGGACATAGAGGGAAAGTCGACTTTGCGTGCGTGAATAGCTACTACCACAAAAAGTTTATAAAAGAGTTGGTCGATGGTTGTTCGACCCAAGATGAGAAGATGGCGGCTGTGACCGATCTGTTAACTTTGTCAAGATTCTGCGCTTTGCATCCACGTGAACGTGCCATGGCTCGGATTCGAGAACTCGAACAACTTATTGCCACTGGTGGTGGTCCGGCGCCGCAGCTGGGTAATGGAGGTGGTCCGAATCAGCCGGCTAACGATGGAGGCAATCAGCCAGCTAACGATGGAGGCAATCAGCCAGCTAACGATGGGGGCAAGCAACCCGCTAATGGAGGTGGTCCACCGTCGGTTAATCAGCCTGCTAACGATGGAGGCGATCACCCGGCTAACGACGATGGAGGCGATCATCCCGCTAACGATGGGGGTGATCAGCAGCCCGCAGGAGTACTTGTGGATTTGAACCAAATTGCCCAAGTTGTCGATTCGGACGAAGATTGATTTCGGTAAGCAAAAGCAAGCAAAGATTCTTTGATCAGTTGTTCATATAGTAGTGTAAGTAGTTAGAAAGGTTCATATTGTTTGATTGGCTCTATTGGTGGTTAGTTTCTATATGATCTTCACTTGATAGGTTAAATAGAGTTTACTTGATATAATTGTTTGGATGGGTTCTTGAGGTTTGGATATCATTTTGATCACTAGTAGTATTGTTCAGTTTAATTCCTTTCCTTTTAGTATAAAACTTGATATAATTGTTTGATTGGGTTCTTGAAATTTGGATATGATTTTAATCACTATTGTTCATCAGTTTCTTTTTCATTTCAAGAAATTTTTTGGTGCTATATTCATTGTTTTTAATTTAGACTTTCTTTTTTCATATTTAATTGTTGTGCCCTAGATACACATATATATGAGTAAATTGTGGATTTGGTCCACGTAGTTAATAATTTTTTATGGTCCTTAATGTATAATTATTTTGGATATGGTCCTTGTGGTTTTCATTTCATTTTGATTATGGTCCCTCTGACTAACTCTTGTTAACTCCGTTAATTTAAGGACTACTTTTGTAATTTTCTATTATTTTGTTTTTTCTTGTAAAAAAATAAAAACAATATTTTTATACACATAAATTCACACACACACACACACACATATAATGATATCAAAATAAACAAAATAAGAGATTATTCTACGATTAGATTTTTTTTAAATTAAACAATAAATTATATCATATACAATTCAATTATATTTTTAATTTAAATAAATAAAATCATATCTAATTTTATTCACTCTAAAAAAAAATAAGATAAAGTTTTATGATCTTTTTGAACAAAAAATAAAGTATTATAATTTGATTGATTTAACTAAAAAATTTAACTATATTAAATAATAAAAGCATATCAACTTCTACTATTTGAATAAAATAATAAAAATAAATGTGTTTAGTATAATTAATATTTTTAAATAATCAAATACAGAATAAAATATAACATAAGTATGTGTGTGTATTTACATAATATCTTTATACGCAATATAATTAAATTGATAATTTCTTGTTTTATATTTGATTATTTGAGTTTTTTAAACAATTAATTATATTAAATACATTAGATTTTATAATTTATTCAAATGATGGAAATGATATGGTTTTGTTGTTTTTATTTAACTAAAACTTTAATTTAAACAAACCAAATTATAAAATCAATTATTATTTTATTTAGAGTGAATGAATAAAATTTGTTTTATGATTTAATTAATTAGAATTGATTAAATTATATGTGATATAATTAATTATTTAATTAAACTGAATTTAAAAATAAGCTCTTATTTTATTTATTTTAATACCATTATATATATATATATATATGAATTTTTGTTTTTAAAAATATTGTTTTTTATTTTTTTACAAGAAAAAAACAAAAGAATAGAAAATTACAAAAATAGTCCTTAAATTAAAGGAGTTAACGAAGAAGTTAGTCGGAAGGACTATGGCCAAAACGAAATGAAAACCATAAGGACCATATCCAAGAAAAACATACATTAGGGACCATGGTCAAAAAATTATTAAACCACAGGGACCAAATCCCACAATTCACTCTCCTCTCTCTCTCTCTCTCTCTCTCTATATATATATATATATATATATATATGGGGTGGGTTCAAATGTGAACCATTTTTTGGTTGTGAAGGTGAGGACAACCGAGAACCCGACACGTGGTGGATGACTAGGCGCCACGTTAAGTCCACGGCGGATGACTAGGCGCAATTCATGGGAAGGCATTGAATTAAAGAGGGGGACCACACTTAAAGCCGTCACGTGTCGCGCTCTCGGTTGTCCTCACGTTCACAACCAAAAAGTGGTTCACATTTGAACTTTCCTCTATAAAAAGTATATATATATAGAGAGAGAGGAGAGAGAGAGAGAGGGAGAGAGAGAGAAAGAGAGAGAGAGAGAGAGAGAGAAGAGAGGTGTATGTGTAGTGTATATATATATATAAGAGAGAGAGAGAGAAGAGATAGAGAGAGAGGAGAGAAAGAGAGAGGAGGAGAAGAGAGAAGAGAGATAGGGGCTGTTTACTACGACTTAATGGCTTAATGAGAAAAACGGCTTATTCGCACAGAATGTAGGCTTGTTTACTTACGACTTAATGGCTGTATCATGGCTTAATCGCACAGCTTGAGAAGGGCTCTTGTCCCCATTCAGACAATTTTTTGACAAATATACCCTTGTTGAGAAATAAGGGCTCACCCTTTCTTCCACCATGGTTGCTCCTCCTATCTGAAAAAAAAACCTACCAGAATAACATCTGCTCATCGGCTGTTGTTGGCCGGCAATTTCTCGCCGGCCACGACTGTACTCCGGCGACTGTACTCCGGCGACTGTACTCCGGCGACTGTACTCCGGCGACTGTACTCCGGCGACTGGTAGCCGCCGCTGCTGCTCCACATGGTTATCTTCCTCCTGACCTCTTCTTCCTCCTGACCTCTTCTTCTTCTTGTGACTTTTTTCTTTTCCTGTTTTTCCTTTCCCGTTTTTTCTTCTTCTTGGATGTTTGGTGGGTGTTTTTAGGTTTGGGTTTGAAGAAGCAACTTTCCCATTCTTGGGTTTTTGTTTTGACTTTGAATTTTTGTTTTTTTACTTTTTGCTTTTTGATATTTAAACAATTTGATTATCATGTGTTTTGATGTTTAAATTTTGATGAATGATAACTTTTTGTCTTTGATGAACAATACTTTATTTTTTTTTTGAAATTGATTAAAGTGGCATAAAAATAGTTTGAAACATGTTCAAAAACTTATTAAGGGGTAGTTTGGTCATTTCTGTCGTTCAGACTGTTGATTCAGATAAAAAAGTAAACACTGTCAATTTTTTTTCCAGACAGACGAATGTATCCACACAGACAAATTTATCCATACAGACAGACAGACAAGATTTGGTAAACAGCCCCATAGAGATATATAGAGAGAGAGGATAGAGAGATATAGAGATATAGAGATATAGAGAGAGAGAGAGAGAGAGACCTTCAAACCCCTTTGTTTTACTTGACCATGAGCACACAACTTAAAAACATCTTTAATAGATTATTTAAAATAAAAAATTAAGTCTTCTAAAAAAGGTTGGAACTTGGGATTACCTTCAAAAGGTTTTTTCTTTTCAAAAATTATATATTAACTATATATCATTATTAATGGGTGCCTAAAATTAAGTCTTCTAAAAAATTAAGTCTTCTAAAATTAAGTGGAGGTGGTGGATTAGTGGGTGCCTGAGCTCCGCTAGAGCATCGGTTCTGATTAACGGCTCTGCTTCCAAGGAATTCCCTTTAACTAAAGGGGTACGTCAAGGTGATCCTCTATCACCTTTCCTCTTTATCATTGCCATGGAAGGCCTCAACGTGGCGATGAAAACCGCTGGTGATCTCTGTCTTTTTAGTGGCATAAACATACCCAACTCAGATCTTTCGATCTCGCATATGTTTTATGCTGATGATGCAATTTTTGTGGGGAATTGGTCGAACTCCAATTTTGTTAACTTAGCTCGAATTTTGAAATGCTTTCATGCAGCTTCCGGTCTTAAGGTGAATTTTCATAAATCCAAAGTGTTTGGTATTGGAGTATCTGATTATGAGATCGATAGATGCGCTCGCATTTTTGGTTGTGAGGCGTCTAAATTTCCTTTCACTTATCTCGGAGTTCAAGTTGGGGCCAATATGTCGTTTAAAAAAATTGGCAGCCGATTCTTGACAAGGTGCGTAACAAACTATCAGATTGGAAGGCGAAGACCCTTTCGTTCGGGGGCCGTCTTACCGTGGTCAAGTCGGTGTTGGGAAGCCTTCCGCTTTACTACTTTTCCATTTCAAAGCTCCTAAATCGGTCATTGATTCACTAGAAAAATTAAGGAGGAAATTCCTTTGGGGCGGTAGCGAGGAGAAAAATAAAGTTAACTGGGTGGACTGGAAGGTAGTTCTTGGGCCGAAAGACAAAGGAGGGCTTGGTGTCGGGTCGCTTTTTGCTTTGAATAGGGCCCTCCTGATGAAGTGGGTCTGGCGATTTCATGCCGATAGTCACTCCATGTGGAGGAAGGTGGTCTGCGGTATCCACAACTGTCATAGAAAACCAATTGGAAGCTCAGCCAAAAAGTCGTTGTCAGGAGTGTGGTTTCGTATCATAAAAATTATTCCAGAACTCGAGGACATGGGTATTGCTCTCTCGTCCATCTTTGAAATTAAAGTCGGGTCTGGGGAAAAAACTCTCTTCTGGCTTGATGATTGGCTTGGGGGAGGCGCTCTTAATCGCAGATTCCCACTTCTTTTCGGATTGGACAAAAGAAAGAGTTGTTTAGTGGCTGAAAGGATAGCTCCTGACAGGCCCTTGTGGGCTTGGAAGAGAATTCCGAGAAGCTCGTCGGAGGTAAGGGAGTTAGATATGCTTTCAAGACTTATCTGCAATACTGTGTTAACGGGATCTGTGGATAAATGGAGGTCGGCGCTTGGTGGCGATGGGGTTTTTCATGTTCATGACATCAGACAATTAATTGACTCTAAGGTTACGATTCAAATGCCAAATCCCACGATATGGTTGCACATGGTTCCTCTCAAAATTAATTGTTTCGTTTGGAGAGCTTGTTTGGATCGGATACCTTCAAACGCGGCGTTGGCTCGAAGGGGAATTAACGTGGGGAACTCATCTTGCGGATTCTGTAACTCTAGTATTGATGCAACCGATCACTTTCTGGTTAACTGCCCATACACGGTGACGGCTTTGGACTGGGTTTTCAAATGGTGTGCTATTCCGATGCAATCTTTCGCTTCGGTTAGTGATCTCATCAATTTTGCTGCTAATTGGGGTAATTGCCCTAAGAAAAGGAAGATTTTTGTTGCAATCTGTTATGGTTTATTGTGGTGTACTTGGAAGGCGAGAAACGACGTTGTTTTCAAGAAGGTGCGAATTCCTCCGCTCAACATAGCTGATAATGTCGTCACTATGGTGTTTAGCTTTGTTGCTCATAGGGGTAACCTTGGTAAGATTGACTGGGCTAACTGGTTGTGTTGCCCCTTTAACGTTTTGTAAGTTCTCTTGTTTCTCTCCCGGCCTTTTCCTTTTCTAAGGCTGTGGCTAATAAAGTTGCCTGTTCCAAAAAAAAAAACTATATATCATTAAAGTATTCTATACAACTTATAGAATACATACTATGTTGTTCTTTAAAATTTTAATTTTAATGAATTCCGATGTCTAATTCTTTTAATAAATTACTGTTTCTTTCAACATTATCAAGAAATGACCAATAAATATGATGGGTGATGAAATCTTCTTCACCTTTGTATCAATTGTCAAGACGTACTCGTATAAAATGTCTAAAAAAGTATATTAGTAACTTGTTAAGCCAATTTTGTGTATTGTTTGAATGGGTATTGTTTGACTTTGGTTTATCCAATTTTAATGAATTTTGTATCATGACAAAAACTTGGATCTAAACTTGGGTATTCTTTGAAAAGGTTATAAAAAAATAGCCAATTGTTTAAAAGGAAAAAGTAAATTACTATTAGATTTGACGGGGGTTGGTTTAGATCCAAGTTTTGGTCATGATACAAAATTCATTAAAATTAGATAAACCAAAGTCAAACAATACCCATCCAAGTTTTCACTGATTTTACTTCAAAAAATGATCTTTTAAAGAATTCCCCCAAAATTTGGTGGAAAATTTTACCCTCTTTGGATTTATTTATTTATTTATTTAAAAAACTATTCCAACATTAAAAAAAAATCACTTTTGTCCATTTTGAAGCATTTTGAAACCTAAACCCTTAGCACAATATGCAAAACATACTTAGAAAGTACTTGCTTAAGTTTAACATTAAACCCCTAACATGTGTTATTTGGTTTAATAAAATTATTAAAAAAAAAAGTTAGTTAACCAAACCACTTAGACCCTAATATCGTGTACCCTTAACCTCCTTCAGCTTAAGTGACATTCAATTTCGGTCGCTAAGGTTGCGTTTTGTACATAGGATAGGACATGACAGGACATAATAAAAATAAAATTCATTGTCTCATGTTTGGTGTAGCACGGAACAAAATAGGAATTCACTGTTCCACGTTTGGTGTAGCATGGAAAAGAACAAGAATTCAACATTTGGTGCAACATGAGACAAAGAGCTACTGTTTTATTAAGTAATTCAAGCTCGATTAAGCTCGATCTACAAATTTGAGTGAGTTTAAATGCCAAATTTGTTTTGAATGCAATAATTTTCACAAAAATTGCGATATTTTTTCCTTAATTATTATTATTATGAAACTTACTACTACTTCTGGTTCTGGGGTTTTCACGTTTGAAAAAAAAAACCTGGGACTTAATCGCCCAAATTATTGGTAGTTAAAGGTCGAGATACTGTTGGTCAACCAATTAATATGACTTGGTCCACCAGTTAACAATTATTGAGTTTAAGTTCAAATCTGTATCAAGTTTTCAACCCACATATGTGTGTCATTTTTGAGCTATTTGAATTCAAATCTTCCTCAAGTCGAACTCGAGCAGACTCGTTGAGCTATCGAACAGATCTTTAAACTATTAAATACCAATGAGACAAGCTCGATCTCGAGTCGATTTGGCTAGTTTCCATCCTAGACTGGCTTAAAAGTTAAAAGCTTCGTAAATGCAATCCCGAGCCAAGTTACATTTGTACCCTTCCTAGACCCCACATGAAGTGGGATATACTGGGTTTATTTGGTTTGTTTTTGCAATAATTAGAAACGATGAAAGAAAACCGATGATTGTGAATCATGATGCAAATTCGTTTTGAAGCTTTTATTTTGTTAATATGACAAACTAAAAGTAAATGCAGCACAAAACTTACCGAATCTCTTATCATGAGAACTACTTCTCTAATCTGCAGACATGCGATCAGTTCATGGCAAATCTATTCACGGTTGAATCACAGGCTCGTTCGATTCCGGTTCTTTGCGACTCTCCCAAATCAGCCGATTCCGCTCTGTCGAAACAATCCGAAACCAGTTTCTGTACAAACGTATGGGACACATGCCAAAACGTCCCCATGCGAAATTCCCCATTTGCCCCTTCACTACAAGGTGCCGGCGGACTGCCACAAAACACCTCGTCCAAGCTCACCGATCTCTGGCAATCGAGAAACGACTTCTGTACCGCATTCGGCAGTGCACCAGATGAGTCGACTCAGTGTTTCAATGGGAGGCCGATAACGCTCAACTCGACCCAAATCCCGGTTCCTCCAAGAGGCATGTGTCTCGAGAAGCTCGGGGATAAAGGCTACATAAACATGGTCGCTCATCCAGATGGGTCGGATCGGGCCTTCTTCTCGGACCTTCTCGGACCTTCCTGGAAAAATATGGCTCATGACTATTCCGTCACACGGTTCTCGAGAACCATTGGGATTAGATGAATCTATCCCGTTTGTGGATTTAACAGATCAACTTAAATTCGATACCGTCTTTGGGTTGATGGGGATAGCGTTTCATCCAAAATTTGCTGAAAACGGGCGTTTCTTTGCTTCGTTCAATTGCGACAAAGAGAAGTTGTCCACGTGTTCGGGAAGATGTGGTTGTAATTCCGATGTGGGTTGTGACCCTTCGAAAATCGGGAGCTCGGGAAGAGACGAACGCCCGTGCCAGTATCACAACGTTGTTGCGGAGTACACGGTTAATGGGACAGCATCGGATCCTACAAAGGTAATGCACTTAAGAAATAAATCAAACGTGTTGAATAAAATAAAACGTAAGACGGGAGACACGAATGCTTTTCTTCTCTCCTGCCGAAATAGTTGGAACAAAAATCAAGGAGATGGGGGAAGGATTGGTAAATTACTAAACTACCCATGTCAAAGTGAAACCATAAAACCTTCACACAGTCCCGCCAGCATGCGTTTGGTATGCCGAACATTAGATTGGAACAGGTACTAATATCGTTATCCAAGGGGTTGTTTGGTTGGTTTTTCATTAAGTCATGTATGAATAAAATTAATCTGTCTATATAGATAGAAAAAGTTTTTGTTTGGGAGGGGGTATTTCATGGATGGGAGGAGCCAACTGGGGCTAGCCTGGTTGGTAGAGGGGTGACCCTCTTGGAGTAGAAGTCCCGGGTTCAAACCCGGGAAAAGGCGTATTTAATCTAACTGGGGTGTTTACTAACAACTAACCTGCTGTTCCAAAAAAAAAGAAATTTCATGGATGGGAGGAGCCTGATTTTTTAATTGGGAGACATAGGTTTGGATAAAAGTACCTTGACTTTCTGCATAAAGCTCCCTCTTAAGCCACTTTCTATATCAATAAACCACTACCAAATAGTCATGTATAGCTGACCGAATAAGCTATGTGTCTCGTTAAGCTGCTAAGAAACAGATTGTTTCTCACGTGAACCAAACCCTATATAATATATGTATATACAATTCACGTTTCGATACAAATAATTGACTGATCAATTGTGAAGATAAAAAGGCAATGACTCTAACCATAAAAAGATGTTCAGTTACCTGTACACAGATCTGTATGCCACTGCTTTATGGGCACAGCTGAAACTCCAGCAAACAGCGGAAACTTCACCACCACCTCAATCCCATTCAGCTGCGCACATGATTCTCCATTAGAGTGCAGCTCTGTACCAAACACAAACTTGGCTGCTCTTGGGTATATATACTCGTTTGGAGAAGATAACAAGAAAAACGTATATATCTTGGCAAGCACAGGAGTCTACAGAGTAGTTCGCCCAAGTCGCTGTAATTACAGTTGCACAAAGGAAAATGCAACACAAGTTAAAACTCCTCGTACTTCTCCACCTTCTTCAAGTGGCAATCACCTCACTAGCCAATATGTGGAGCTTGTACTATATCTCTCTTTGATACTAGTCTTGGTAGGATATATGCTGTAAGTGTTAAAACAAAGAGTATCAAGAACCATGCTTTATATATACGTACATCATTTCATTCAGCTTGGATATAAAAATGAACTAGGTGCTTTGTTTATTATATCAAGTCCTTTAATAAGCAAGCATAATGATGCAATTTAGTTGAACCGCAATGAACCAATAAATATTTATAAGTTCTGTACAAGAACAGTGAAACATGTTGAATTTTCTGTGAGAATATAGTTCAAATATGACAAAAAGATCAAAAACCTGCATTTAGTTATTTGCTGGCCTACATACTTAACTAAGGTGTCCTTTATTCTGCTGCCAAAGATGCCCAAAAGCTAAAATATTCATCGTTCACCACAGACGTTCATAAAGGATTATGGCGTGGGCAGAGGCCTTTTATGACCTCCCATCAGGTGCTTAATACTTTGTCAGTTTTTTATCTGCATGTATATATATATAGGGGTGGGTTCAAATGTGAACCACTTTTTGGTTGTGAACGTGAGGACAACCGAGAGCGCGACACGTGGCAGATGAGTAGGCGCCACGTCAGATCCACGGCGGATGACTAGGCGCGATTCATGGGAGGGCATTGAATTAAAGAGGGGGACCACACTCAAAGTCGCCACGTGTCGCGCTCTCGACTGTCATCACGTTCACAACCAAAAAGTGGTTCACATTTGAACTTTCCTCTATATATATATATATATATAGGTGAAAGTTCAATTGCAAACCACCTTTTCATTGTGAACGTGAGGACAAACGAGAGCGCGACACGTGGCAATTTGAAAAAAATTTCGACTTAGTTATTCAGACTGAATAAAGCGTTATTCAGTATGAATAACACTAACATGCACTCTGATGCAATTGGACGCGGGCGGGTCAGCCGCGGGTCATCCGCGGGTCAAGCGTTATTCAGTTTGAATAACACTAACATGCGGTTTTATTCAGATTGAATATGACTTGACCCGCCGTTTCAGATTGCCACGTGTCGCGCTCTGGGTTGTCCTCACGTTCACAACGAAAGGGTGGTTTGTATTTGAACCCACCCCTAATATATATATATATATAGGCGAAGGATCGTGTGGGAAGTTGAGTTAACCTGAGAAGCCGGATGCGTGATAAGTGGATCTAAACCCTTGATCACTTTTAAACTCAGCCCACCAGCGAATCGTGCTTAATACGAGGATTGATCTGGTGTCTCAGTGCATCTCATCCTAATGCGCATCCAACGGTAGATACTCGCTTCTCACATTAACTCAACTATATATATATATATATATCGTGTGAAGTACTCCTACTTGCAAAACAAAAGGAAGCATCTTTATATAGTTCTAGTGACGTGTAATGCAAAAGAAAAGATGTATTGATTCCATTTAGAAAAATATAGAAATTAAGTGTAAATAAATTAATAGCATATACTTCCTCCTAAAGGTATCTTTTGTCAAAGAGGGTTAAGATTGCTTTTGTCAATAGAAGCAAACAGCAGGCCCCCAAACAAACACTACTAAATTATACTAGGTAAGATTATAAAAAGCCTATAATATATGGAAGAATGTACCAAGTATGGAATCCAATGGTTAGAAAATCAACAATCTTGACTTCTGACCCTGCAAAAGAGAACCAGTTATCCTGAATGACCAACCACACTTCAGTCACCATTCGTATCCACAATACTTTTCTCTATTGCTTCATCACACAGCTCAAGAGTCAAATCCAGGTTCCCTTCATGATAGTTCATATCCATAAAGAAGTTGTATAACTCTCTATCCGCAACTAAACCTTTTCTCCTCATTTCCTCAAACACATTCTTGGCCTCCAGATGTTTTTTCCTTTTAATAAAACCCTTGATGAGAGCATTGTAAGCTTTTTCTGTGAGATCATACCCCTTCTCCACCATTTCTTTATGCAAATACCACGCCTCTTTCATATTTCTTGCTTTGCAGTGGCCTCTTATTAGTATCTCATACGTGTTGGAATTTGGTGAAACTCCTTCGCCTAACATACCCTTATAGATTTCAGTTGTAGCATGCATATCATTTCGAACACAGTACTGCTTCATTAGCGAATTGTAGGTGGTGGCATTTGGCATGATACCTTTTTCCAACATCCATCTTAGCAGCCTCTCGCCATCTTCGAGCATCCCCGACATACAGAACCCATTCATTAAAACATTGAAGGTAACAACCGTGGGCTCAAGCCCTTTATCCAGCATTTGGCGGAGAAGCTCATGAGCCTTAACCATGTCTCCTGACTTACAATAAGCATCCATTAGAGTTGTGTAAGTAAAAGCATCGGGATTAATGCCTGCCACCTCCATATCTTCCACTAGCTTTATTGCTTGTATGATATTTCCAGATTTACAAAGACCATTAACAAGTGAATTATACGTGCATATATTCAATTCAAGACCCTTTGCGCACATTTCATGAAGAAGTTCATTTGCTGTATCTATCTCCCCTTGTTTGCATAGCCCATCAACCAGTGCAGTATAAGTGACAACGTTCGGAGTGAGACCCATCTGAACCATCTGATTATGAAGCGAAAATGCCTCCTTCATCTGGCCGTCCTTGCAGTAACCGTCAATAAGTACCGTATAAGTCACTTCATCGGGTTCCATTTCTCTACTACGCATTTCAAGAAACAAACTGTATGCTTCTGATACTTTCCCAGTTCGACAAATACCAGATATAAGAGCAGTATATGTCATGAGATCAGAAAAAATGTTCTTACTACGCATCTCCTCAAGCAGCCTATATGCAGCAGTAACATTTCCTGCTTTGCAGAAACCATCAATTAACGTTGTATACACCACCTTATCAGGAACTATTTTCTGGCGTATCATCTCCCTGAGAACTTTCTCGGCATCCATCACTTTGCCAATCTTACACAAAAGGAAAATCACACTGTTGAGTGTAAACTTGTTTGGCTTCAATCCTTTTATTTGCATTTCTTCAATAAGTTTCAGAACTACTTGATGCCCTCCAATCTGACAGTACCCATTTATCATAGTGCTATAACTAATAGCATCAGATGCATAGCCTCGCAACTCCATTTGGACGAGTAAGTTATGAGCTTCTTTCACTTTCCCCATTCGACAAAGGCAGTGAATCATTATATTATGTGACACAGTGTTCCAGTTAACACCCTCTTTAGCAAATTCAGTAAAAATATGTGGTGTTCTCTTACACCCAGAAATATTCTCAGATAGATGTGAGAGAAATAAATTGCATGAATCAACAGATATTACCACGCCATAGTTTAGCATCTTATAAAATAGCTTTTTGGCTCCATCAAGTATTCCAACTTCAACAAGGACTTCAAAGAAAATATCAAAGACAACTGGATTAGAACCCCAATCCTTGTAAGTGTATATCAACTTCTCCATGAAAAGGGCAAATGGAAGAGTAGCATCTACATTAGGTTTACTCCAAAAATCATGAATAAGTCCATGAGCCACTTGTGGGTCCTTTTCAGCAACAGAAATTTGAATGATAATGCACCGCACCTCCAGTGATGGGGCTCTACGTAAGCACAACCAGTCAAAGAAATCCAAGACTAATGTGTACTCGTTCTTTATGTCCATCAGAACCCAAATAAAGTGGTCAGGCTTAAGCCTTGACTCAAATGGTTTCAGAATACGTTCTATGGGATCAAAACGACGTTGCTTAATGGTGGTGGAGATGTTGTAGACAAGTTCAGAATCTTTGATAGTAGGTTTCTTTGGCGAATAATCAGGAAAGTTTCTAGCATTGGCTGAACCAAGTGACGAGAATTTCCGGGTTGAGGGATTCAGTATGTCAAATGGAGACAAATGACAGAAGAAACCCTCTGAGAATGGTAATATAAGATTTGACAGCAATATCTTGGGACAAAGGTAGCACACCTCTTCATGTCTTAGCATCAAACAACATTCCCTATTTCCATCTTTGATGCTTCCATGGCCCTTCTCCATATAGGACTGAAGCATAAAGGATTCTTCCTCAATACATCTCCTGTAAGATGATAATCACGCCAGAATTAGCAAATATTCATATGATAGATTATTGATTTAAGTTAACGTCTATTAATTCCCAGCGTAATGCCAGCCTACCATTGGATTGTTTTGTGCAGAAAACAACAAAAACTATAGATGCTTGTTCATGAAAGTAAGGTATTCTGACGGTAAAACCGAACTTCCTGGTGAAGACTCAAACCATGTTTGTAAACAATACAGTGTTATGTTCTAGGACTAATGTCATTGTATTCTTATCAAACAAGTTATCCAATATCCATGACAGATAATTACATACCACAATAAACAAATTAATAATAAGCAATGAAGATTCCTATCAAATACGCGTTTATCGGCTTCAGGGTCTACAAGTTCAATAGGAAACAATTTTCAATAAACCAAAGGTTTTCTGACTGTTTTCATGATTGCAACAATAGCTACACATACTCTGCATCACCATTCACCAGCACAAAGTTACACCTTTTCCTAACCAATTCTCAAAAGTAAACCCTATTCAAAGAATATTTCACTCTTTTCCTAGTGTTCGTGAGAGTGCAATTTTATCGGAGAGGGCAAATTTACTCAAGGTTGTAATTCACCCCACGTCAACTCTTTAATTGTGCAACTCCGCTGCAATCAACTATATTTACATCTGAAAAAAGATAACATCTTTGAACAGATATTAATGTCTAATGAGGTCAAAATAGTAAAAAGACCAAGTGTTCATGTCGCATGCGTGAGCAAGACAGGTGCGACTTTGGCCAACAAGGACAGCAACATGAGCCAGATAGGTAGATATCTAAAGCTGGAATGTTTTTTTTTTGGAAGGGTGTCCGGGCCAAAACCCGACTAATCCCCAACATTTTGGGCGCTAAACATGGCCCCACTTAAATGTCCCCAGGCATGCGCACGGGAAGGCTCGAACTCGGTTAGAGCGCTATGAACCCCCCGAGCGATAACCAATCCGCAACAGCTCTGGAAGACTAAAGCTGCAATCTTGTCAGAAGCATTTCATCAAACAGTTGGAACGAGTAACAACAAATGGATGAAAGACTATTCTTGGAGACATTTTGTCGAACAGTTGGCGGGCATCACATTAGACACATGAAAACCCGTTCTTTGAGACATTTCGTCGAACAGTTGGTGAACATAACAGTAGACACGTGAATGACAGGCTTAACTACTAAAAGACAATACCTTGATTCATCTAAACATGGCACACTGCCTCCTTCTACTAAAACTATAATTGAACGTTTAAATTACACAAAATAGCACTCATGAACAAATATAAACTGAGAAATCTGATTACCTTTTGTATTAATCCAACATGAAGAGCATTTGAGACTTTATTCGAACGGATGACCACCGTATCGGAGTATGACGGAATTCCGGCTTCAGTCGTTTTCCGGTGCTCTTCTACGGCAAGCATCAATGGAGGATGGCTTCTTTTTAGGGGTTTTTCAGAAGTATGTTAAATTGCAGAAATTACCTTTAAGTAAGACTTTTTGTACAATTGTTACCATGTACTTGTATTGTTGTCTATTTTAGTCCTCTAGGTTTATCTACTATTGTAATGCTTGTAACTTGCAAGTAGATAGGCCCCTTTATAAGAAACTCATTGTTTAAGGGGTTGTTTTTGGACTAAAATAATGAAACAAAATGCAAACCATGAAACCAACAATTCCACAAAATTATCATAAGCCTTGAGGATCGATTTTACACCTCATTTAGATTTCTTTTGGCAAATGCAATATAATATAATTAAATTAGCAATATTATTCTTTTGGCAAATGCAATATAATATAATTAAATTAGCAATATTATGTATTAAATTCGATAGAATTTGCTTTCCTACATTAAATTGATAAACTACAAGACAGATACAATCAAATCTTGTATACTACTAAAAAGAATAAGGATCTTCAGTCTACCAACAATGGTAGTGTTGGGTGAGAGAGAGCAGTGACCGATAAGAAGATTGTATCAAAATGAGGGATTATAAGCGTGTTGTTGACGACAAAAAGTATAGAGATAAAAGTGAAGATCGCATGGAATAAGTTACCAATAATGAGTTGATCGATTAAGTCATGATCAAGATAAGCCATAAGAAAACAATAATAAATGGTTGACCGATTAATCTATACTGGCTATTAAGCCCTATAAAATATGAACAAACAACCGTTAGTCTTTAAAACGATCCATCAAGATTGATAATTTTTAACTTTTCAATTTCATATACCAAGGATCTCTAAACCTGACGCTGATAGTAACATTGGGGACTAGTGGGTCGTTTGTGTTTTTAAGAGTAAAATTATAGATGTAAAACAGTCATAAGTTAAGATCAATAAAAAAAAACACCTATTAAATAATTACGATAAATTATTACCAATCCTATAAAAATTAGAGCAACTAAAGGAAACACCTATATGTAATCTCAAAATATAAAAATTTACAACTTATTAATTTATTTTATCTTCTTTTATTGTTAAAAACGTCTAATATATTAATTCAACTTATCACGTCTTAAACAATACATTGATTATATATCAAATTTATTTGTTGTAGGCTATTCATAATTATTTGATTTTTAAAATAAGTATGTATCTTAACAAACAAGTTACAATATATAATCATCTCACATCAACCACACTTAAATTATCAATACTCAACTTACATACTTCAATGCTCAACACATAAGATACTCTTATTTTTATAAACCCTCAACTTAAAATGAAAATATGAATTAAGCCGCATTTAACAAACTAGCTGATAAACTAGTTGGTAGCTAATAAGTTAACTTATAAATAAATTATGTTGACAAAAACTAGCTTATCAGTATATAAAATAACAAAAAAGTATGTTTAAATATTAATAATTGATATTAATAAGGGTATAATTGAAAAAAAACTACCGATCCAATAAGCTAGCTTATGGTTCATCAAAATATATAATAACCTATAAGTTAGCTTATTTTTATCAAACATAGACCTAGTATTAGAATGAATTACATTATTAATTTATATTGTTTGAGTAAAGATCTATTAATCTCTCGTAATAATTGTTAACTGATATCAACACAGTGAGTATAAACTAGAAAAACATAAAAACCATAAATGTACAAATAGTTTGATTTCAAGAACCAAATCTACATTTTATGCAAACCATAAGGACCACAAATGTAATTCACTCTTACATGTGGGACCAAATATTATATAATTTACACATCAATTTCACATTGGTTTTCTTCTTCTTCTTCTTCTCCATCAATCTCCATTTTCTGTTGCTTTCTTTCACTCTCCAAATTCACACTCTTCTTCTCCATCAATTCACATGTAAGACTACTAACAACTCTCAATCTTCATTATCTCTATTAAACTTTACAGATCTGTTTTAAGTTTCTTGTTTACAGATCAAACGAGTAGTATAATGTTGTATAGATCCATTGAATTTTTTTTAAAAAGAGCATTTTTTGATGTGTTTTCAGTAGCAAGTTTTATCATGCAATCTTGTTTCAATGGAGTATTAGAGTTGTGCATTTTATGAATTTGTTGCTGATAATAGCATTTTGTTCATTTGACGGTTTTCTAGGGTTTTACAGTACAAGAGAAGTAGTGTAATTTGGCGTTTTATGGTCGTTAGTAGGGTTTTTTAGCTTGTTGGAAGATTAATTGTACTGTTTTTAGCTCACAAGTGCTTAAATCTGTAAATTGATAGTGATTTTAAGATGCTACAGTGTTTGATTTGTCGGTGGTAGAGGTATGCAAGTGTGTAGAATTGTTGCTCATAGCATCTTCTGCACTAAACCTGTTTTCTAGGGTTTTTTAGTGGAAGTAAGTTACTTGGTGAGTGAATTAGGAGTGTAATAATCTTATGTTCATTAGTTTCGAGCCCTTATTTATGTTGGGTCCGGATTTATGGGGTCTGGGTTTCAGCATTAGCCGTATGGTTGACGGCACTATACTGAAAGAGGTATAGGCGGAGGACTTGGTCAATATAGATTATGGGTGTGGCCTTGGACACAAGGGATTCCTTTTGTCCTAGTGGTTAAACCCTTTGATCATAACAATTTAGAGTAGACAAAATTATTAATAGTCTATTTTATGGTTTGTTGGTTTCCTTCTGTATCTGTTGGAAATCGAAGCATACATTTTTTAGCCCAGAGTTGCCTAAATCTAAAGTTCTACAAAGAAGAAAAAAATGTGCTTTTATTCAGTTTTGAAGTTTATAGGGAAACTTTGTGTGTTGTGTTTGCTATAGTAATTTTAGCATGCCATCATGTTTCAATCAATTGATTTTGTTGGTAGAAGTATATGGATTACTTAATGATACAAATTGTTTCTCATGACATTTTATTTGCTATAGTTATCTCTGGGGTTTTAAGAATGAGTTGTGAGTTCTGAGTTTAACCAACCATTTTAGGGCTTACTAGTTTAATCCCTCGACCGTTGGAAGTAGAAGTTTACTGTCGTAGCTCAGAAGTCAGAACTTCCTAAATATGAAATTTTAGATGGAAGAAATTGATGGGTTATTATTTCCTTTTTGTTTTCGCAAGCTAAATTGTTAAGGCTTCAAACTTTTGATTCTAGGAATAACAAGACAACAAACAATCTGACCACCAAACCCCTTCTATGCAATCTATATACCAGCCATTCTAAATAGAAAAGAGGTACATACCACACATGTAACCTGAAGTCAAAAGTTTTTTTAAATAGAAAAAGGATGGAACCCCTTGAAAAACTTTATTCGAACACATAACATGCCTTTTTTGGGAAGTTGAAAGGTTAGTTTCATCTAAATAGACTAGTGCAACTACATCTAGTGAATTGTTCTATAGGTGTGTGAATAAGCCAAGTCACCAAGTTAACTTCTTTATGTAAATAGCCTTCCATTGTTTACCAGATAATTAAGTTGGTACTTGTGATGTCTGATTTCTTAGTTCTCATCAACACACTACTTCATACTTCTGTTTCAAGCTCAGAAGTGATGATTAACTCTTTGGTGTTTATTATTCTACATCCATGTTATAATTTGGAACTTGTTCAAATTGATTTCAATAGCAGTTATGTATCTTGTTATGCTGAACTCCAATATTTTGTTTCTTTTACTTGTTCAATAAGTAGTTCATTTTCAAGGTTGAGTAGTATGAATACCTCCAAATGTTCATAAGGGTATTGTCGAAAATGTAGGACAAGGATTTTTTATTTTGCTAAAAAAACAATTAATCTATTTTGAATTCTGATGTGGTGGTTAGGGACTCTAATTTGGAAAAAGGGTTTTGTATGCAAGTGAGACATATTGTTGTTTTACTGTCATTCTCTCTCGTATTTTTTCTTTGTGGTATCGTTAACACAGAAGCTATGCATACCTCTATTTGCCCCCTTGCAGAGTTAGATGTCCAATGACGTGGAAAATCCGCAAAAAAGTTCAGTTCTTCCTTCTGTTGTCATCGATTCCGAACCAAAATCAAAATGGCAGAGTGCTTTTCTCCAGCATGTTTCGGTATATGGTGTAGCTGCCGGTTATTGCATTTCAGCCTCACTTCTCTCCATCATCAATAAATGGGCTGTCATGAAATTCCCTTACCCTGGAGCCTTGACTGCTTTACAATATTTCACCAGTGCAGCAGGTGTCCTCCTTTTCGGGTCCCTCAAGCTTCTAGAACACGACCGTTTAGATCTGATGACCATGTGGCGTTTCCTTCCAGCAGCCATTATATTCTATCTATCCCTCTTCACAAACAGCGAGCTCCTCCTCCATGCAAACGTCGACACCTTTATCGTCTTCCGTTCAGCCGTCCCAATCTTTGTCGCCATAGGAGAAACCCTCTACCTTCACCAACCATGGCCTGCACTAAAAACATGGCTTTCACTCGCAACGATATTTGGTGGCAGCGTGCTCTATGTCATCACAGATTACCAGTTTACGTTCATGGCGTACAGCTGGGCCGTGGCTTACTTAATAAGCATGTCGATAGATTTCGTTTACATAAAGCATGTGGTGATGACAATCGAGCTGAACACTTGGGGGCTAGTGCTGTACAACAACCTTGAAGCTTTACTGCTTTTTCCGTTGGAGCTGTTAATAATGGGAGAGCTGAAGAAGATTAAGCACGAAATGCAAGATGAGTCGGATTGGTATTCTTTCGGGGTTATTTTGCCTGTGGGGTTATCTTGTTTGTTTGGTTTGGCAATTTCGTTCTTCGGATTCTCTTGTCGTAGGGCTATATCCGCCACTGGTTTCACCGTGCTTGGCATAGTGAACAAGCTTTTAACGGTGGTAATTAATTTGATGATTTGGGATAAACATTCGACGTTTATTGGGACAATCGGGCTTTTGATTTGTATGTTTGGTGGGGTCATGTACCAGCAATCCACCAAGAAGCCCAAGCCTGCCGAGGTCAAAGAAGTAAAATCACAAGATGAGGAACAACAAAAACTGCTCGAACTTCAAAATGTCACCGAAAGCAGCGAATACGACAAGCAAGTCACTAGCACAGAGGAAGCAAAATAAGGATATGTTTTTATACATTCATTTCAGCAGTTTATACAAGATAGTTGTTTCTTTCTTCACTTAAAATGTCGTAGAAGGTAGAAGATCCATTCTTTATCAGTTCATCCAACCCGGGAATGACACGAGTCTTTTGGAAGATTATCATATTTGCTTATGCCTATAAAGATTTAGCAAATGCGAAGCATGTATGAATGTTGTATCATTTGAATAGGAACAGCATTGCGTTTTTTTTGTATAATTCGTACACTATTTTTTGGATTCGAATAATGGTACGGTAATGTGCTTTATGTGCATATTCTTACATGCTTCCATACGACAATTATTGCTTCACTTAAGACGTTATAGAAGGTAGAAGATCCATTCTTTACCCAAAACATGAATGACACATGACTTATAGAAGATATCATATTTGCTTATGCCCATAAAGCTTTAGCAAATGCTGATCTTGTATGTATGTTTGTGTCAGTTGTATAGGACCAGTGTTGTTTTTCTTGTATTAGGGGCTGTTTGGTTGTTGCTGAACGGTTTGGTGCTGGATGATTAAGTGGTTAGAATGGTTAAGAGGCTCTTATGATATGATGCAAAATGAAATACGTTGGTTTGGTAATTGTTGAGTATGAAATCAGGACTCTAAATTGTTAAAAGACATCCAGGATACAAAATCATTCAGAGGGTTTTGGAACCATTAAGAGGCACTCCATTTTTTTTTTTGCCAAACATCATTTACCTTTTACACTATTTCTGGGATTTGAATAACGGTGATCTGCTTTAAGTTTTTTTTTTTAAAAGTGTTTTCATGCTAAATCTCAAAATCATAATCATAATCATAAAAACATATATAACATTTTCATGTAAAAAGAATTCTAGAAACCCAATTAAGGATTTTAAAATGTATTTTGACAAAATATTTGAAAAAAAAAAGGAACCTTCAAACAATAATTTATATGTTCATAATTGATTTTTGAAAAAATAAATTTGGACCAATTTAGTCTCTACTCACTAGTGCACCTCTTTTCTTTTCAAGCTGAGAACCATAACATTAAAGTGAAAAAAAAAAGGTTAATAAAAACAGTAAAATATATACAAACTAGTATTTTTTTCCCTATGAATCTACTACTAACTACAACACATTTACAAACTATCATCATCATCATCATCGTTATCTCATATCGCAACATTGTGGTTTGCCGGTTTGCTGCAATTTGTTCCAGAGGCAAATCATTTGTCTCGGAGACTGATAATGTGCAGTTACGTAATCTTCGACGCATCCAAACTGACAGAATTTAAAACTATGGACATACTTGACCCCTACAGACGACGACTTATTGAATTGTTCCACCCACATACCCATGCTCACATCTTCCATCTTGAATAGCTGTTCAACACGAAAAGAAAGAAAAAGGTTACATGCTTGATATTATGCCTTCTAATCTAAAATATCAAACTAAATACATATAAGGGATTAAAGGACTCTCCACTTATAAGGGTTCAAGCCTAGGCACTCTAGGATTGATTACTATGGAACAGATGAGATGGGAATGTCTTAGAGGATGGCGTCTACCTTTTTTTAAGGTTGTTTTTGTAAAAACCCACTAAATTACATGCATAAGTGGGGTCCACTATAATGTAGACAACATTTCCTCTACTCAAGAAGTAGAGATTCTTATTGTAATTGACCCATTAAATCCCATAAAAGCATCTCTAACGAATTCTCCAAAATGGAGACTTTTGCTTCTAACAGTTTTCCCAAAACCTTCTCCAAAATGATGCGAGTATGAGAAAGAGGGTTAAATTCTCCAAATATGGAGAACACCCCAAAAATGGATACTTTATTTTTTTTTTATTCTTTCTACCAATGGTAATCTTTGAAATTACCTGTATAGGAGAGATGATATTTTATAAAATGTATTGAATATTACTGTAATATCCTAAAGCAAAAGATTATATGAGGGAGATACTTACTCTTAACTTGTGTTTTTCAAACTTGGATACAACATATTGTGCAATGTTGGATGAGACAACATAACCAGGCCCATTTGCATAGGCTGGATACTGTTCTTCTGGCCATTCCTGAAAATGCAAAATTATGGTCAGATTTTTTTCCTTTTTTGGAGAAACCAAACGAGCCTAGTATATCCCATCTGGGTGGCATCTGAAAATGAGCCCAATATATCCCACCCTGGCTGGCATCTTGGGATTGGGAGGTGCGATGTACGCAGACCTGACTTCTACCCAAAAGAGCAAAGCAACTAAGGGTGTAATTCTATTCGAACTTTTAACGAGTTACTCGAGCTTAAGCTTAATAATTCTCGAGCTCAGGTTGATTCAAACGCATAATAGAGCTTGTTTAACTTAATGAGCCGAGCTTCATAACACACTGTTCTCCTTATTTACACCCCTAATCTTTCCCAAAATGTAAGAAAATTTTGTGCGTGTGTGTATATATAGGGCGATTAAAGATCGAGTTCTACCTTATACGTAACAGCCCATTTACCCATTCGCAACGGTTTGTGATAGTAATTCATGTTTCCGATATACACGCTACCAAAATCTTCAACTTCCTTCACTTCTTTGAGTACAGAATCTACTCTAACAAACGTATCGTCATCCCCCTTCATAATATACCTTGCAGCCACTGTGCTAATCTGCAAACATTAAGCCCGTTTTCAGTAAGCAAAAAATAGAGCTCTTTCTTTGGGTGTGAGGTTTTTCAAGCTTTTTCGGGATTTTGAAAAAAGAAAAGAAAAACTTGACCCATCCGGGCTCGGGTTTGCTAGCCTTGGGATTTTTGGGCTTTCCGCTAAAAACTATCAGAAACCAAACTTATGAATGGGATGATGGATTTCCATCACTTACCCCATACTCGCAGATTGCAACGGTCTTTAATACAACGAGATCGTAAGCGTCCATGTAAGGCACGATAACGATATCGCCAAAAAACTCGGCTTCTTTCATAAGCTGCAAATTCACTTCTTTCCTCCCATGCTGCAAACAAGAATACATTTACAACAAAAAAAGATTCGGAAATTGAGAAAACCCGAGAAAAACAAATGAAACAAGCCCAGTATATCCCACCCGGATGTGGGGTCCGTCCCAAAGTTAGAATAGGAACAACGAGTTGCTAGTTTTTAGTCGTTGATTTCGTCATCTTACCAAGGCTACAAAAAAACGAGCGACGACCGTTGACGATTGGATCAAGCGATGCTGCATCCACGACTTTCTTGCCGCCATTCGCTCGACAAAGTGATTGCCAGCCGAGAGAATGCCGATGAACAGACAAACGGGCTTGTGAAGAAGACGAGGGGCCCGCCACCTCGTCGACATCTCCAGATGACCCACCGGAGCAAAATTCGGATTCGATGCAGGCAACGAAGCAGCGACTATTGAATGCACGTCGACATCCCCTTTTACCGATAACCCCGTTGCATCCTCGAGAGTGAACCCCTATGAAAATCACAAGAAATTGATCGAAAAAAAGTGTCAATCTTCAAAAGTAAATATTTTCCCATTCTACCCTTAAAAATGAAATGGAAAAATTCATTACTCCGTCTATTATTGAGGGTAAAATGGTCATTTAATTGATTGACAACGTAAAAATTATGAACATCACAAGATATTGATGGAAAAATTCAACCCAGAATAATGTGTTCACCTTCAAAAAGTAAGTGCATATTTTCCGATTCTACCCTTAACAATGAAAAGGAAAAATTCATTACGCCGTCTATTATAGAGGGTAAAATGATCATTTAATTGATTGAAAAATTCAACCCAAAAGAAATGTCAACCTCTAAAAGTAAATATCTTCCGATTCTACCCTTAATTATGAGACAGAAAAATGCATTACTCCATCTATTATGAAGGGTAATATGGTCATTTAATTAATTGAAAATGTAATAGTTACACATTTATTTTGGGATTTTGGGATGGAGGGAGTATTTCATTTTATGGAATCAAATGAAATGTCTTGACCTAATACTTACGGTGCGGTACGGGAAAGAAGTGATATGCCTTCCGTCTACATTTACATGATAACCTTCCAAGCCGGCATTAAGCGTTAAAACGAACAACTTGTCTTCTACGAAGGGAAACGGCCAGTCAACGGTAACCTTCTTTGACCGTCCGATTAATCTATTAAGCCACCAGAAGGCCTTTGATTCTTCTGATCGGTTATCATCATCACGTATCCATTTCTCACATTTTACCTGCCCATCAACTTCATTTACATAATAGAACATTTAGGCTAAACCAAGTTAAGGTTATCGAACCAAATAGAACGAAGCTAAAACTTACAACGTTCAAAGGTACATAACCTACTCGCATAATAAAGAAAAAATGACTTCATATTCGTCATAAATGGTCTACGTAGGTGTATAAGAGCATCTCCAAATGACTATGTTAATTTTCTTAAATAGAGTATCAAAAGTCAAAATCTACTAAAAAAATTACATAACTCCAACAACTACTCTATTTTAGCAATTCTAACATTAACTATATTTGTTAAAAATATTACTTTCTAGGAAAGAGAAATATATTTTAATTCTTGTACACCAATAGGGTGAATTGAAAATAAATATCTAGGAGGGCAAAATATATTTCTCTTTCCTACAAAGTATTTAAAATTAGATCTTTAGAGTCAGGTTCAAGAGAAAACCCAAAAAAACGAAAAACTGAGGAAGACCGTCGTAGCCCTTCATCTTGACCATATGCGCTTGTTCATAAAAGTAATTTGTAACATGCACATGTGCATAAAAATAAAATAACAACTAAATTTACTTCTATGGAATGCATATGGTTCATATGAAGGGCTACGAGGGTCTTCTTCAGTTTTCCCTTTTTTTAGGATTTCTGTTGCACATCTCTTAAAATTTTATACTTTCTCATTTTTTTTTTCCTATTTTACAATATAGTATAACATAATTGTTGGACCACAAATCTCTCCTAAATGACAACATTTTCAACTGTAGCATAGCTCTTAGAGAAGATATAACAAATTCACTATAGAAATTGGAAAAAAAACCCAACTCACCAGTATCTTCATCAGCCCTTGATCTCCAACCTTCACACCTCAAAGCAGACCCCCATTGCATCCTATAACAAGTATTTTGCTCTATCACCGGTCTCCCACTCCAATCCCCTTTCAATCTCGGATTAAAATGCAGGATTCGCGGCGGCTCCTCCCCGTCCACCGCCTTCAACCCTTGAAGATCAATCTTGAACTCCGATATCATCACACTCCCATCCCCTTCTTTCACCAATCGAATCTTTGGATCCTTTTCCGAGTGCCCCCATCTCAGTTTTCCAATCACAGTAATGTGCGAACCCAATGTTAACCCACACGGTATCTCCACCATTGATCCCATTTCCCGGAACTCCTCCCCGGAAACCGCCACCGAGTTCGGACAAGACTCGTTCTTTAACTCGGACCGAGTTGTTGTTGTTGTTATCAACTCTGTTTCAATCGAAGAATTACCAACGATCTCCTCCCACACTTTCTTCCCTAAAACAAATGCATATCTTGCAACTTTATGAAGCTCCAAGAACTCATCGTTCTTGATTCCATCAAAAGCAACATCATCAAAGACTAAACCCGAGAGTTTATCGTCTACATCACGAGTTCTTCGACGCGAAAAACCGACATCATCATCATCTTCTTCTTCTTTGTCAGCTTTGATGGGTTGAGGTAAAAGGGAAACTGCGTATCCTTCTTCAGGGGAAACTAAACCAAACCCCGGTTTCAAAATTACGGGAATTTCGAAAGTCATGAAGAGAAGGTAGAGAACGGAGATGCCCATTAAGAGCTGTAGTAACCTGAGTCGACTCATTGGCTATTGAGGCATTTCGTCGAACACCTTCTCTGCATTGCAAAGAAAAAGTAAAAACCTCCCCAAAACAGAAGATTTTTTACTCTTTAGAGATTAATTATGCAATTTGAAGAAGTGCAACAGTCTGAATCGACTCATTGGCGATTGAGGCATTTCATCAAACACCTTCCCTGCACTGCAAAGAAAAAAGTAGAAACCTCCCAAAAACAGAAGGGTTTTTACTTTTTAGAGATCAATTATGTAATTTGAAGAAGCGTAATAGTCTGAATTCGACTCATTTGCAATTGAAGCATTTCGTCGAACACCTTCCGTGCATTCCGAAGAAAACGCAGTAACTTCCCCGAATTACATGGGTTTTTGGAGATCAATTATGGGGTAGTTGTTGATTAAAAATCGCTATAAACAAGAGAGAAAAAAAGAGTAAAGAGGGTACTGAAAAAGGATTTGCTTTGCTTCTTTGAATGATCTTTTTGATGTTGGTGGACAAACATATGAACACCAAAAATGGCATTCTTTGATTCTTTGTTGAATCCACGCGAAACGATGCCGTTTTGAGACACGAGAACCACTATTTCTTCTTTACTTCACGGACTTTCAGGATGAATCGATACTTTCGAAGTCATCATCTTAATATTTTAATCCTAAGGCTATGTCCGGCAAACGTAGCTTATAAACTAGCTGATAGCTGATAAGCTAGCTGTTAATTGATAAGCTTGCTAGTAGCTGATAAGCTAGCGTATGAACAAATTATGTTTGGCAAAAACTAGCTTATGAGTATGTAAAATGACCAAAAAGGGTATATTTGAATTTAATAATTAATATTAATAGGGGTATAATTGGAAAAAGCTACAATAAGCTACTCAAAGTAGCGTTTCAAAAAGCTAGCTTCCTGGTACATGTTTGGATGGACTAGCTTATAAGCTAGCTTATGTTTGCCAAACACAGCCTAAGTCTATCATAAATTCATAATGTAATCTGATATACGAAAGTTCGGTTATCAACTTATTTTTCATTGTAAATGTGAGGGCAGTCGAAAACGTGTCACGTGACATACTCAGTCTGAATAATAATACAATATTATTTAGCTAAATTTTTTGGAACCGGTTCCAGGAACTGAAATCGGCAGTTCTTGGTACTGGTTTCTAGAATTAGTTGATGTTAACAATTTTTTATATAGAAATAAAATAACTTTAATTAAAAAAACAACGGAAACGGTTCTGGTAGCGGTTCTACAAAAATGAGAATTGGAATCGGTAGTTCCGGAACAATTCTGATTTCAAAGGCGGGTACTTGTTTGTGATACTCACCCTTTGATAAAATGTCCCAACAAAAAATAGCGCAAGTGTAAATTCATCGTATTGTTTGGCTTCTCTTATGCGGTTCGTATATAATTGTCGTTAAATAAATTTGTCAATCAAACAAACATGAAAATTACAAGACTAAAATAAGTATTGTTAAAATTAAAACTTAACCTATATGCAAAGACTGAGAGATAGACTTTGTTTTAGTGTTTTGACATGTACATATAACATTTACGAGATAATATTCGTGAACACTTTATGCAAATATAATGTGCGAATATTTCTTTAATCGGTTTGGTAAAAAAAATTATTATTTTAAATATAATTTCTCAAATATTGCTAAAAAGAATTTAATGGAATATATATTCTCTATATCTCTCATTCTCTTTGTATCTTGTACCTTCTCTTCTTGTTTTTATAAGTTCAATTAACATTTAGTAGATGTAATATAGAAAATATGATGGTATATCCGTTGTATGTTGCAAAATAGTCAAACAACATAAAATGTCATGTTTGGATTTGAAGGATTCAACAAAAAAAAAAACGTTCAAAATATTAAAGTCGTCTTTATGTAAAACAATTTCAGTTTTTTGGACTCCTTACGTTTTGTGCCTAATAATCTTCTCTTTACCCTGGCTCATATTCACATAGGCCACTTATAAAAATAAGGTGATCAACTCCCTTAAACATGTTTAATTGAGAGAGTCAAAATATTACAATGTTGGATATTTTTTCTATCGCTGGCTAAATATTACTGAACGACTTACAAAGTTGTCCCATCGACTTCTTAATAGATTGGATTTTGTTAAAACGGATCATAGGCCACTACTTATTGATGATGACAATGACACACATCATCGATAAAAGAAAAAAAAAGGTCCTCATGCTAAACTTACTAACATACATATGTATGTGAAAAAGGTGTTGAGGTATGCTATTTTCAAAACCTATTCATTTAATTTCCATCCAAATTCAAAATAACGATCATTACAAAGTTCTCAAGGTCTATCCTTCTAGCCCGCCTTTGTTATCATCCAACAGCCTTGCTTTCTATCCTCGTTAGCTATGGAATTAATATCATTGCTATCTCATCTGTTACGCAACATCTTAGGCAAATATCATATCTTCGTGGACATGAGAGATGGTGGATTTTGGAACGTTGCAGTTAAACATGTTTGGGTGTAAGTAATACTAGGATGGATGACCTCTTGGAAGTTCTTGCCAAGTCGTCAGAAACAAAGTTATGAGCAGTGGAGCAAAGTGGACAATATTGTATCGTTGTAGACAGAGGTATTACAAGTGATGTCAAAGTCGCTCCTGTAATAAAGACACTCTTTATAAATATATAATAATTATTGATATTGAAAAACAAGAACCACATAAAAGATTTTTACAAGAACTATTTATTTTTAACAACAAATCTAATTTACTCCTAAATTACACATTTTTGCCCACTATAGGGACCAAAGGCCAGAAGGAACACCTTACAAACTCCAGGGAACACCTTTTTACAAGAACTATTACTATAAACTTTTTTTTAAAACTATCATATAAAATTATATCACCTCATTTGATGAAATTATAATTAGTAGATTAAAAACTAAAAAAAAAATCTTAATTGGAAGTGCTCTTAAAAAATTACACTTTTCTCTATCGCTCTCTTAACATGTTTTGATAAAAGAAAATATTTTATGAACATATCTAATTTATTTTGAAAATTTGATAGCTATAATTTTCGAATATAATAATTAGGTCACCAGAATTTCAAAATTAACTATCATACCAATTAATTACGAATGCAACATTTTCCTTAAAATTAAGATGAATGTTTTCCACAGACTGAAGCAACTTTTTAGATATGATTGGTTATTTTCAACAACTAAATTTTCAACCCAATTTAAATGCTACATTTTCCTTAAAATTTTCTAACACAATTTAAATCTTAAAACAGTCAAATGTAGTATATAATTATAATAAAATAATAACTTAATATATAGAGTCTCATTCTTTTACTAACTTAATAATTAGTGTAAAATATAACTTTAATGTATTGTTTCGTATATGAAACAAGTATGATAATACAATAAGTATTGTCTCGTATGTGAAACAACATTCATACATGTTTGGTTCTATACACAACACCCTTCTTAACGTTTTACCTATGAAACAACATTGTATAAACAATGGATTTTCATATGTGAAACAAAACATGAAAATTGGTGTATAAGTTGTAAAATTTATTGAATTTGTAAATGATTATGCGTCTAATTAATATATAAAACCATTTGTTCTCCAATACACTAGTGTAACTAGGTTGCACATGGGTCGGTCGAGTTGAAGACATTTGAACGACCTAATCAAATGTGTGCGTTGAGAAAATTCTAAACTAACCCAACCCAGTCCAAACAAAAGTATAACCTAACTCAACCCAAATTGTACGAGTTAGCCTGGGTTTATAGGCTGGTCGGGTTGAAACTCTCTAGATAAGCGATTATGTTTAAAAAAATTAAATCGGAATGAAAATACAATAAGGAACTTAAGAATTGTATTAAATCCATTGTACAAAAAGGAACTTAAGAATTGTATTACGTCCATGGTACAAAAAGGAACCTGGCTCATCAAGTTTGGTTGGGTTCAAATTTTTGTAGATTTTACAACTCAATTAGGTATCACGAGACTTCAAGTTGGGTTGAATTTGGTTATTTCGAGTTGGTCCGGTTTTAGAACATTCATACCAACAAAAATGACTTGATTGTTACCCATATTTAATGGCTAGCTTTGGGAGTTAGATGTCTTAATCGTTATTTTTATTATCAACAGATGTATCTTTGTTAACATAAAACAAAATATGACATATTCGTGTAAATACTAAAGTTTAGAAAAAAATAACATCCCATCACTAAACAAAAAAAGAAAAGATATCATATTCATGTAAATACTAAACTTGTCATCTTGGTGGTTTGTCAATTGTACAAAACGAAGTTAAACTCACCTATAAATGTTCTTTTCTCTTTATCATAGATACACACCTATAGAATGCGAAAGAAGACTAAAATGGTATAAGGATGAAATCACTATAATCAATTGATAGTTTGGCAACAAAAAAATCATGATTTACGGTCTAAATAATTAGATTTGAAAAAAAAGTAAGGTGACGTTTGTTTTTAAAAGATGTTGAAATATGATTTCAGTTCTGATTTTAGGTGGTATTTGGGATTGCTTATTTAAACTCCTTATCAACTTATAGCTTTTTGGTATTACTCATAAACTATTTTTATTTTTTGATTGGGAGGATAAAAAAGGCTTATGACTTTTTGGCATTACAGATAAAGAGATTTTTATAACTCATTCCATATTGACTTATTAACTTATTTAAAACAACTTATCAGCTTTTTTGTTTATTTTACATGTATAAACAATCCCAAACACCCTCTAAAAATTAACTCATCAACTTATTTGTTTTAATACCATCATAAGCTAATCCGATTTTTTTTTTTATAAAACTTTGTTCTGACCACATAAGCTGATAAACACTTTTACAAAAAAACATAAGTTGTTTTAAATAAACAATCCCAAACACCCCTTAAGTGGTGATGTTATAGTCTGAATTCTGAATCTATTAATTTATTTTTTGTAAATTGACAAACGTCTAAATACCTAAAATCGTCTGTTTTATACCATAAAATTCAACCTAAATACGAAGGAGGGAACATAAAAAAAGAAACAAAAGAAGGATGTTAACAAATTTGCAAGATTGTAGAGTTTTAATCATATCTCACCAAGGTTGTAAATAGCATGAAGGATGACATGACGACAAAGTCAAACCTTAAACCTTGGAAGCCATGACGAGGTCATTGTGTGAATTATGGTGATAAATCTCTATAAGTCTATATTATATATAATCTATATTTAATAAATAAGTAACTGGATGTCACTTGTCGTCGAACACAAATTTATTTTCCTTTGTTTTTCTCTCTCCCCTTTTTTTTTCTCTTTTTCCCTCTTCACATTAAAAAAACGTAGCGTTATTTTGTAATAAGGGTTTAAAGATACAATTGGAAGGAATTGATGTATTGAGATAATACTAAATTATTTAAATTTATCCTTAACTTTTTTTTGGAAGAGGTGTCCCATACCACAATGGGCCCAGACTAATCATTGGTAATTTTGGGCCGAAGCCCGACTGCTAAAGCATGCAGCCCGGGGTCGAAGCCCCCGTACCTCCAAAATGCGTCCCCCAGGGCCTGAACTCGGGTTCACCACTATATAGTGCTCAAGCCTTACCACTAGGCTAACACTAGTATTTATCCTTAACTTTAGTCAACTAACTATATGGTTAAATTTTGATTATTAAGTTACACTAATCCTAATCACTTTGATTATAAGATGTATTAAATTGAACCTTAAAAAATAACAAGATTTGTTTATCAGTAGTTTTTACAAAGAAAACTTATTGCTTCTTTACTAATTTAATATTTACATTTATATTTTTTTCCATAAAAACTTTTATTTTGGAAACCAATAAATTAAATTTAAAATACTTGACGTTGAGCTCTAAGAAAAAAGGGTAACTAACAAGAACAAGAATACTTGATATGTTGTTATCACCCACCAAAGTTGTCACTTAACGACCTTTTTCGTTGTAAACTATAAAACATTGCTCTTTATTTTATGAACTTTTGTGTCCCTTTCAAATGTTTAATATATGTGTGTATCTATATATAAAGATCCATACCTCCGAAACTTAAAATTTCAAGACGTTTTTTATTCTTTCAACGAAAATCCAAAATGACCGATGCCATGAAGTTTCCGTCTGTCGAGACTTGCAGCTCTGATGGAAGGGAGAATCATACTGTGGTGGCGGATATGGACGGGACTTTGTTGAGAGGTCGGAGCTCTTTCCCGTACTTTGCGTTGGTTGCTTTTGAGGCCGGTGGTTGCCTGAGGCTTCTTATGGTGCTTTTGTCGGCCCCACTGGCTGGCTTGTTGTATTATTTTGTATCGGAGTCTGCTGGAATTCAGGTTCTTATTTTCGCCACCTATGCTGGAATGAAGGTTTCCGACATTGAGTCGGTGGGCCGAGCAGTGTTGCCGAAGTTTTACTCGAGCGACCTCCATCCGGAGTCGTGGCGCGTGTTCTCGGCTTGTGGGAAGCGGTGTGTGCTCACCGCGAACCCTAGGATTATGGTGGAGGGGTTTTTGAAGGAGTTTTTGGGAACTGATTTGGTTTTGGGGACTGAGATTGGAACTTATAAGGGTAGAGCCACCGGCCTTGTGCTCAACCCTGGCGTGCTTGTGGCTGAGCAGAAGGCCGAGGCTCTTCGTAAGGAATTTGGTGATAATCTACCGGAAATCGGACTTGGTGACAGGGATACTGACCTTCCCTTCATGGCACTATGCAAGGTCAGCGACGGTGATAATTTATATTTTTATATTATTAGTGTTATGATTCGTGTTTTAAGACATGTATTTTATAATTTTTATATATTTTTTTATAGGAGGGTTATCTAGTGCCATACAATCCAGAGGTGAAGGCTGTACCCAGCGACAAGCTACCGAAGCCGATAGTGTTCCACGACGGCCGTTTGGTTCAGAAGCCGTACCCAATAATGGCCCTCCTCATCGTCCTATGGATCCCAATCGGATTTATTCTCGCCTGCCTCCGAATCGCCGCCGGTGCGCTCCTCCCAATGCCACTAGTATACTACGCCTTTTGGGCCCTCGGGGTCCGTGTCACCATCAAGGGCACCCCACCGCCCCCGGTCAAGAAATCCTCCGGCCAAACCGGGGTCCTCTTCATCTGCTCCCACCGCACCCTTCTCGACCCCATCTTCCTCTCCACCGCCCTCGGCCGCCCCATCCCCGCCGTGACCTACTCTGTCTCCCGTCTCTCCGAGATCATCTCCCCGATCAAGACCGTCCCGTTGACCCGCGACCGGGCCACTGACGCATCCATGATCAAGAAGCTTCTAGAAGAGGGCGACCTAGTCCTATGCCCCGAGGGCACCACTTGCCGTGAGCCTTTCCTCCTCCGGTTCTCCGCCATGTTCGCGGAGTTGACCGACCACCTTGTGCCCGTGGCCATGGTCAACAAGATGAGCATGTTCCACGGCACGACCGCGAGGGGGTGGAAAGGGATGGACCCTTTTTACTTTTTTATGAACCCGAGTCCGGCCTATGAGGTTACCTTCTTGAACAAGTTACCGTTGGAGTTAACTTGTAGCTCGGGCAAGTCGAGCCATGAGGTGGCTAATTACATACAAAGGGTCATCGCGGCCACGCTTTCCTACGAGTGCACGTCGTTTACACGCAAGGATAAGTACCGGGCACTTGCGGGAAATGATGGCACGGTGGCAGAGAAGCCTAAGAAAAAGGCCAACAAAATTATGGGGTGCTAATAAAGCTTCGTGTGGGTGTGATTTATTTTTAAGTGATTAAGGTTATCATAAATATGGGTCATATGATGCAATGCAATTGTGAATCGTGATACAATAATCCATCAAGGGTAAAATGGGGAATTAGTGTATAACCCTTCTTTTTTCTTTTCTTTGTTTTCTCCCCAATTTAATAATAAATATTCAAATTTTGTAATTTTGAATTTAACCATATAATTCATTAGCTAGTTACGAACTAGATCGGCTGACGAGTGAGACGGCTTGCTAGGCCCATCCTATCCGGTCCGTTAAGGTTGGGTTAGACTATCGTTCTTAAAGAAATAGGTGGGTCTGAAATGATTTGTTAAAATTAATGGACGGACGTAGATGATACAAAAACTGATTTAGGTAGTTGTCTGGTCTGTTAATATTCTTGATACTTATTAATTCCCACCTAATTATGACTAATGATAATTACTTCAATTGATCACTTCTTTATTATCTCATTTGGTCTTTATCGGCACCTCATATTTTGTATAACAATTTTTTAAATGATGTAAGTTTTGTTTATTCAATAAGTATAAAGATATTTTTAGGCATATTAGTGTGGCCAAGCCTGGTCCGCTTATGAGCAGGTAAAGACAAGTTTTCAAACCTGTAAGAAAGGGATTCACTTTACTATATTACGCTCGTTAGACAAGAAAAATAGGTTAGATCCGACCTAAACCTGAATCAAGCTGACATAGATGATTAGCAATAATACAAACCTAATATATCTAATTAATTCGAATGTAGAGTTTAGGATAAGATGTATCCAATTATCTCTTCTACCAAAAAGATCAAAATATTTATTAATTACATATCATATTTTACAATACATATCATATATTTAGAGTCCCCCTATTTTGCAAACTGTGTAATTTGTGCAAACTTTGCAAACTAATATAAACCATTGATAAGCTATTGCCAAAATGGATTATGATTGATGGAATCTTAGTTTGCAAAGTTTGCATAAATTACACAGTTTGCAAAATAACGGGACTCCATATATTTATATTAAAACTTGACTAAGAGGACTTATGAGGTTACTAGGTAAGTACTTATGAGGTCATTTAATTTACCCAATTGACTATGATAAAGACTAATAATCTTACTTGGTATACGTGTTTATTGAATGTGAGACACTTACAAATAATCTATTTTGCTAAATGATTTAATTTAAGTTATTAATAAATAATGACTGATATGATTACATAGGTCGGTCTCCCTTATTTTGTTAATCCACTAAACCCAATAAGTTGTTTTAACCCTCTTAACCTCTGTCAATCGTTGATTGTGTCCATATTAGTTGTTTACTTTTAAGGTATTTCAATATTCCTTATTTATCTCACCCTCTAACTAAGGAAACAATATCCCCAAAACATTCTTTGCAATTTGTTTGATTAAAATAGAGGTTAACACGATTTATACAAATTAATGAACAACATAAGATAACTCTATATCCGGTCTTGCATGTCTTTTGAAAAATAAAGTTTCACACATTAAACAAAAAGAAATTACAACTTTGAGTCCACCAATATAATTTACGGAATCAAAGCATTAGTAACCTATTGGTCGGTAACACATGTGGTTCAATTCATGGGGGGTGAACATGTGGTGATACCCTGATCATGAGTCGACTTTCGAGTCGATCCCTGGTCGCTGAGTATTAGTCGGGTGGATCCCAGATACCTCGTCGACTTCGTGTCGGGACGTCTGCGTGAGTTCTCTCATTCAAAAAAATAGAATTTTACGAAATGTTCAGGGACCAATCTGCAAATAAAAAACCTGAGCGAGTCCTCCGTTTGTAAATTACTTTCCATACCCATAACAAACCAATTCCGATCGTCGTCAATTTCACAACCACCACCTCCGGTACACACATCCGCCATTTCTCTCTCTCTTTCTCTCTCTAGCTAGGGTTCTTCCATTGTCTCCATACTATGTGTTTGTGTGTGTAAAATTGATTCAATTCACAATAAGGAATCGAGAGAAGATATAGCGAAGAATCGAAGAGGAAATTAAGCATAAAAAATGTCGTCGTTACCTGATGGAGCATTCTCGTCGAGCGCCGGAGATCTGGATTTCGGCCAGGAGGTAACGCTCGGTGAAAAGCTTAAGGTCTTCAAAACTTCTGGTTTCGATCCGGAAGATTACGTATCCACCAAATGCCGAACTACCGGCGAGAAGGTATGAATTTGGTAGTTTATCGTGCCATATATATATATATATATATAGGAAAGTTCAAATGTGAACTACTTTTTGGTTGTGAACTTGAGGACAGCTGAGAGCGCGACACGTGGCAGAGACTTAGCCAATAAAGGCGGCTTTGTGTCCCCCGCCGTGACCTGACGTGGCGCCTAGTCATCCGCCACGTGTCGCGCTCTCGGTTGTCCTCACCTTCACAACCAAAAAGTGACGTGGCGCCTAGTCATCTGCCACGTGTCGCACTCTCGGTTGTCCTCACCTTCACAACCAAAAAGTGGTTCACATTTGAATCTGTCCCTATATATATATATATATATATATATATATACACATATACAGTTATTCTATGCCAAACTCATTTGAAGGATTCGATTTGGATTAAGATGCTAGGTTTGATAAATTTGGTAGTTTATCATGCGTTATACAGTTATTTTTATGCCAAATTCATCTTCAGTTAAGAATAAGATGCTAGGTTTGGTAGCTTATCATGCCTTATACAGTTATTTTATGCGAAATTCATTTTAAGGATTCATCTTCAGTTAAGATGCTAGGTTTGATAAAATTGATGTAGAATGGCTTAAAGTTCGTTCGTATTGATTTCCTGTAAGGCTTAGGTTCGCGTGAGACCAAGACCTAACGTATAAAACTTCACAAGAAAACATTGTGAAGGTAAATAAAACTCGAATACTCATTCTCAAAAAACGCTTTCGAGGTAAAATAAAAATCCAAAACAAGGTAAAAAACGAAACCTTCATAGCTAAAATGTTGTGAAGGTTACAAATAAATAATGCAAACCTTCACAGCGGAAATGCTGTGAAGGTATAAAAAAATTGAACTTTGACATCAAAAAACACCGTGAACATAAAATTTACATTGTTTTTACTATGAATGTTAAATTTTTTTAAACCTTCACAGTGTTTCGATGTAAAGTTTCACGTAAAAGATGTTGGTCTCACGGAAACAGCTTGGTCTCACCGGAACCCAACTCGTGCTAATAAACATTGTCAATGTAGAACACCATCTATGTGTTCGAATTCCGTGTGTTACCTCACGAATTTTCAAATGTATTCATAATGAATTTGAAAATCTCGTTCCTTGTCAGGGAAGGTTTTTTCGAACCTTTTGGTGTTGAGCAAATTCTCAAATATAGGTTTGTGAATTGTGATGCATTAATTTATTTATATTATTATATCATGTTCTTTTTCAAACGATGAACTAATAAATTTGATGTTTCTAAGGGACCTGAAAATCAGAGGTTACAGAGATCACCTAAAACAGTTGCGAGTAGGTAGAACTTTATTGATTTGGTTGTCATTTTCATGTTAGATCTAAGGCTATATCTATAATTTGAAATTGAGAAGTAGAATGGTTGGAATAGCTGTAAAGTAATTCTTACTAGGCTGAATGATACACATTGCATAAATGATAGATTTTACTAAGTTGTATAAATCAAGTATTTATCTGTGATCCTGTGGAATTGTGTAATTGGCAGGAAATAAAGCAATTGGTGACTTGTCTTCTAGATTTAAAGAAGGCCTCAGCAGAAGAGATGAGAAAAAGTGTTTATGCTAATTACCCCTCCTTTATTCGGTAAGGAGACAGATCAATCTAGATGTTTATATGGAACTCTTCAAATTATGAGTAAACTAAAAAAAGATATCAATTTTGTTCTAGCACTGATAAATAAAGATTGTTACTGGTTTTCATGGTTGTGCCCTGCGTTAGCTAGAGACGACAACAAAGAATGCTAGAATAATGTTGACATAGTTGTGATATATTTTTCATATATGCAGCACATCAAGGGAGATTTCTGATCTTGAGGGGCAACTAGTCGCCTTAAGGAATCTTCTAAATAGCCGTGCAACTATCATTCAGACTCTAGCAGATTCTAGGATGGAATCCATGTCTTCTGGTCCTGGCTCGAGGAAAAACGACAATTTCGACACTGAAGGTCGAGAACCTTCAGAGAAGGAAGTTTGGTTGTCGCAATACACAGAGAACCTGCATATTTTACTAGCTGAGAGAAGAGTGGATGAAGCTTTGGTTGCCCTTGATGAAGGAGAACGTATAGGAAAGGAAGAAAAAGCCGCAGGGACAATGACAGAAACGTTGCTTTCTTCACTACACGCTACCATCATTGACCAGAGACAAAAATTAGCAGATCAACTTGCGGTGTCTGCATGCCAACCTTCTTCTAGTGGTATGGAACTTCGAGCAGCTGTAGAAACAATTAAACGACTTGGTGATGGTCCAAGGGCCCATACACTGCTGCTTAACTCACACCACCAGAAGTTACAATCTAAAATCCAGGGTCTTCAGACATCAGGCTCAACATATGGAGTGGCTTACACCGCTGCCCTGTCACAGCTCGTCTTTTCAATCATAGCTCAGGCATCAAGTGATTCATTGGCGATATTTGGTGATCAACCCTTGTATACATCTGAACTTGTGACTTGGTCTGTTAAGCAGACCGACACTTTTGCACATCTTATGAAGAGACGCGTCATTAATTCACCCTCTGCTTCAGGGGGGCTAAGAACTGTAGCCGAGTGTGTTCAGATTTCCATGGGTCATTGTTATCTGTTAGAAGCTCGTGGATTGGCGCTTGCTCCTGTCCTCTTGAGACATTTTAGGCCGTGTATTGAACAAGCACTGAACGCTAACTTGAAAAGGATTGAGCAAAGCACTGCTGCTCTAGCAGCTGCAGATGATTGGTTACTCAATTTCTCACCCGTTGGTTCACGCTCTCTGGGTAGTACTCCTCTAGGTGGTACTGCTTCTCTTGAAACCTCAATCACATCCCAGCCAAAGCTTTCAAGTAGCGCCCATAGATTTCATGTGATGGTTCAGGTGATTTTACTTTGCATGATACTTTCCAGTTTCCACATAGAGGCACAATATGACTTTTGGGTCAAATAGACTATTTTCAAGTTCAAAGTTGGTACAAGTTCTTCAAATTTTAAGGTAAAATTGATGATTGGACCAAAGTTTACATTAAACAAATGTTGGTGACAAAGCACTTTCAATTTTAAATAAGGTTTAGTTCCCCAAGATGTATCAAAGTTGTCACCTTTTGCTATTCTGTGTATCCAACTCTAAAAACTACCAGTTAATGTACTGAAATTCAAAACCTACCATTTATGGTAAACTAGTTTTCAGAGTTGGATACACACAATAGAAAAAAGGTGACAACTTGGATGCATTTTCAGGAACATAACCCTTTTAAATATGAAACACTAGTTTGACTTCAAGTTCAAAGCATAGATCCTATCATTTGCATTGATTTAGATCACAATACCAGGAAATGTGCGAGGATGTTGGACTCCTCAGGTCCTTGCAGTTTTCCAAACAGGCCATGGAAGGTCTTGTACAGGTTTTTAATTCATATGTTCACATGCTAGTAAATGCGTTACCCGGTTCATCAGAGACTGAGAACTTGGAAGGTAGAATTGTCAGAAAGGCAGAGGAGGAAGCTCAGCAGATAGCCTTGCTAGCTAATGCGTTGTTGTTATCGGATGAGCTACTCCCACGAGCAGCCATCAAGCTGTTGCCTTTACAACAGTGTATTCCCAGTGAAACCCCCAGGAGAGCTTCAGACAGACAACTCCGTACCCCAGAGCAAAGAGAATTAAAGAAACGGCTTCAGCGATTCGTTGATCAGTTGAGAGATAGCTTTTGCAGAGAACATGCCCTTGAACTCATCTTCGCAGAAGATGGAACTGCCCGTATTAATGCACAAATGTACTTGAGTATGGATGATAACTCAGACGAGCCAGAATGGTTCCCATCTCCTGTATATCAGGTAAAGCCGTAAAGGAATTATCTGCTCCAAGAAGGTGCATTTTGACTTTTGAGGTCTAAACAATTGATTTCAAAACAAATATGGATTTTTAATTAACATGTATGACTTCTTTATGTTGTAGACAGGCACATGGTTTAAGCAATTTTGGTATCTTACATAGGTTCCTACTTCATTTACCAGGTACTGTTTGCTAAGTTGACTACGTTTGCAAGCTTAGCATCGAACATGTTTGTGGGAAGAGAAAGGTTTACCACCCTTCTTTTAATCAGACTCACAGAAACAATAACTTTATGGCTTTCTGATGAACAAAGTTTTTGGGAAGCGATTGAACATGGATCAAAGCCTTTAGGTCCTTTTGGACTTCGACAGGTTTCTTTCTTTCTTTCTTTGTCCTATACTTTCCTTCACATAAAACCCATACTAGGATCCTTTCTTAGTAGTTCATTGCTGTTGCTTTTTTTATATTGTTGTTGCTTACTTATATCTAGTTTCTCAAAATCTAGCATATTTGCCTTTCTCTGCAGTTTTATCTGGACATGCAGTTTGTTATCCTATTTGCCTCTAAAGGGCGTTACTTATCACGAAATCTACATCAAGTTATCAAGAATATCATCTCAAGAGTTATGGATGCGGTTACAGCAGCCAATGCAGATACCAAGAGGTTCTTTTTTCTTTCTTTTCTGAAGTCATTATTTCAAGGATCTGCTACTACAATATTTTCTTTTTACAATTTAGCAGCACATTGCCGGAGGATCAATGGTTTGCTGATGTTTCTGAAACTGCAATCAAGATGTTGACCGGAGACGAGCCCACTGAAAATGTAGAAGCAGCTACAAGTCCCACAGCGGCCATGGAAAGATCTTTGTCATCAGTGTCTCCCGAGTAACTAGTTCATCTTCACCCTCAAACAATATCCTTACAAACAAATGGTATCACTCAGTTTTCCCTCTCTCGAGCAATTTATTAGTCTGAAGAGAAATTGACTTGTTGAGCTTGAGCCCACCAAAAAAAAACTAGGTTTGCAAGAATAAGCAAATCTAGGACAATCTTTGAAAATATAAATGCAAAAAAACTGTTTTCTTTTTGGTGAAAACAACCGCTTTTTTGAAATGAAAACTCACCAAAAAACATGTTTTCTTCCTTCCTTTTGTAGCCTAACTTTAGCAGGATCCTGAATGGGCCTAAACCTGGATCCTTCAAACATTGAGAGGGTGTTCTCTTGTCAATTGCTCCAAACAGCAGAGTTCCATGTATGTTTACTACTTACAAAACAGGTGATAATGAATTACATTTAATTTGCTTCCTTATTGTGTTAACAGCAATAGATTTAAGAGTGTTTAAAATCGTTTGCGAAAATACAAAAAAAAAAAAAAAAAAAAAAAAAAAAAAAAAAAAGAGTTATATACTTCATAGGAGTGGGTGAGTTTAGGTAAATAATAGAAATGCAGAAAATTACTAATATGTTATTCAAAATTGTTTATTCTTGTAAAGGCATCATGCACATTCCTTGCATCCCAACAAAATAATTGATCATTGTACTTTATAGGTCTGAAATCTAGAAACTCCATGTATTCTAAAGCTATAGCTTTTTGAATCCTCATTTCCGTTTATACATTTTATCACTATCTCCATAGAGAAGGACCAAAATCTCTAAGGAGATGGTATAGCGTTTGATAATGCTGTATTATTTACAAGAAAGAAAGAAAGAATGCCATCATTCATAACATAAATTTATGTCGGTTTTTGATCCAGTACATCAGTCAAATTAGTCACACAATATCTCTACTCTAATGTAGTTTCTTTCCTTCTTTAGAGTCCAACACGCTTTCCATTATGATTTTGAGTAAACCACAAGAAGTGGATCCCATCATTTGGCCTTCTGCCATGCATATCTTTCATTTTACCCTCTCATCTTTCCCACAATTGTGGAGGAAAAACCAAGATATGTATAAGCACAGATGATACCACCTGACCACACTCCAAAAAGTTCTTATTAAGTACCAAGTTGGAAACTTGCAGTATCATGGGGATGGAGGCTCCTGATTTAACCTCAGCATCTGATACTTCTTGTAGTCAATACCATTTAACCTCACACCACACAAAATTTCCTCCGGTAACTCCTCTGATTTGTTACCCTGCATTATAGTACAAACAGAATTTACCACCAATTTCCTGATATGTATTAACTCAATCCTACAAAACTTTAATGTTAACACTATGAGAATATTTAGAACCCCTAATAGACTATCCTAAAAAAGGGCCCTTGAGGAGAAAATGGACATCGCAACATATAATAAGGTGTCGTTTGTTTTTTAAGAGGTCTAAAGTCTTAAGTCTGATTTCACATGTAAAATATAAGAGGTGGATGGTGCACCTCTTAAAATTCAGAGAATGATGGGAAGTTTTCAGATCTTTTCTTAAAAATAAAACAAATGGTCTTAAGTCTGCAACCCTCTTAATTTTCAGACCTAAGAGATTTTAGGAGATACTTTTTAAAAAACAAACAATCCCTAAGAATATATAGTTCAAGTCTAGCCAAAGATTCCTTTTGTTAATCGTTGGCAAGTTCTTCCAACAAATTGTCTTCAGATTTTAAAACAAAATCTATTCTTGGGACATGGGTGCACAAATATGTAAAATGAAGGAAAGACTCGGTCTTGTAATTTTGTTCTAAAATAAAGAAAATACTTGCCTGAATTGTAAGGCCAAAATCCAAAATGCAGTCCTTCAGTCTATCCTGGAATGCTTCAAACCCTTTCCTGGAGATGCAATTAAATCTGTGCATATCCAGATCGATCTCAATGTAATTTTCTCCCTAAATTAATGACATTTTAAAGAATGCGACTTTAGTGACTAATATATAGCGATGTATGAAACACAATTTTTAAGTAGTGTTTTTGGTAGCCAAAACTTATTAGAAAGCACAAACTCACTTGGTAGAACTCATGCTGTGGACGTGAAAGCACAGGTTTTCCGTTGTAAGCATGCATAAGTTTCCTTTCTGGTGCATTCAACTGAAGATCGTCTATATTTACAACATGTCCCAATATCTTCAACCTTTCTCGACATGGTACAAGTGTGTCCACAGGAAAACCTTTGACTTTTTCTAGTTCATCATCAAGTATCCTCTGTTATAGAATAACTATATAAATAAGTTGACATATATGTGGTAATTACGTTTCGAGCAATGATGAATGCATCAAAAGGCTTACCCTCATGTTGTCTTGAAATTCGGAAGATAGTTCCTTTGAGTAACGCTCCGAAATTTTAAAGTACAACACAATACTTATCCCTTCTCCATCAATTTCCCCTCTGAAAAAGGCAGCAGGATACAATGGAATCTGTAGACAGATACAACATAGAGCCGTTTTCTGGTTATTAATAAAATATATGTCAGAATACGTTATATGTGCACCCCCATAAGATTATCTTCCAAAAGAGCCCTTGAGGAGAGAAGGGGTAGAGATTGCCCCAGAATGTAGAGTTACTAGAAGGAGCGTTTGGTTCGCAGAATGTTTTTGGATGGAATGGAATATGGCAAAGGAATTTGACTTTGAAGGAATTGAAATGGAATGTTATCAGGTTTGACCACCTGTTTGGTTGACATACATTGGAATGGAATCAGTTAAAGGAATTAGAATCTGTCTGTTTGGTTCACATAATGTAACTTCGGAATTAGAATGGAACGCCCCCTAAAGGTAGACCTTGGGCCTAGGATCCAATATCATGTGAGAATACATGGAATCCCATTATATTTATATTACTTTCCAAAAACAAAAACTTGAGGAGAGAAGAGGGTTCCAATATATATCTAGGAGAAATGATTCAAGTCTAGACAATATCCATCACTTGTATGAGACTAGTATGGAAAAAGTAAAAGTACCTGGACATTTACAACAAGAATGGACGGAACTTCTGCAGAAACAGAACCAACAGACGGGAGTTCTACAAACCGCGCAATGTGGTCAATTTTTCTCTGAGATGAGAACACATCAACGCCAAACGGGTAATAAGCAGCGTAATTAGAAGCATGCTCTTTCTTTTTATCCCTGCAAATGATAAGGATCACCATAAAGATGAAGTGTCGTAGCCATAAGTCATGAGCACAGATCGACCATATGTTTGCATAAACTCGTATGATTACCTCAGATAGTTCTTCCCTCGTACTCTAAAAGTTTGTGGTTCAATATATGACCAAGAATCGAGCATTTTCTTCTCTATTGGGCAGAAGGGCACTTGTGAACCGGCAATAGGCCGTTGTATATGCATCTTTGAAGAAACTAGAAGCAGATAAAAAAAAACCCATTAAGTTTTGGTGTCTAAACTATGAGAGCTTGTTAAAGACCACATACATAGCATTTCTAAGAGTAGAGATTGCTAGCTTTTTGTTCGTTTTTCTATATTTAGTAAGCGTTTGGTAAATGGCCCCTTACTTAACAAAGAAACAAGCATCAAACACTTTTTTCAATGCTTTCATGTATGATTCTAATGTTGCTAAATGCTTCTTAACATTAGTGAAAAGTACGCACCGGAAGTGCCATTAGGATGTCCGTTCTTCCATTTGAAGGACAGCTTGTGTGCAGCCTTTTTCTTTGTGCTTGATGAGCTAGAGCATAAAGATCTCTTCTCAAATGATGTATCTGTGGCAGCAAGACAAGGCAAACAGTTGCTGGTAGTTATTCCACAAAATCCAACTTTCTGTTATTATTCTATCCCCTTTCAGAATTTTCATCTAGAGCATATGATATCTAATTAAGGTAAACAGGCTTGGTTTCATTCAGACACCTACCACATCTTGATTGGAATGCCATGTCATCTGGATGAACTGAACTTCTATGAACCTCACTGTTCGGCCAGGAGACACCTTCTGAGCCATCTAGAGACTGCACATCTGTCAACATATGGATTCATAACATCAAGTTAAGCTAGTAAGCACATAACAAAAGTTCAAATGACAACCATAACATTATTCATTATGAATGTATCATAACATTGACATTCATCATGAATAGTTGGTTCTAAAAACATTTACAGGTTTCATATAAACCTGCCCTGCCATTATAACATATCTGCAGAAAACTTACCATCAAGAACGCTCTGGAAATCTTCATCACCGCTGTCAGATTCAAGAATCATTGCAGAATCATACCAGAGGTCATCTGTGCTCCCTGCTGGTGCTGAAAAGTAGGAGCTGAATGAGTTAAACGTACCGCGCTAATCAGAAAGAAAGGTAAAAATCTTGATAGAATTGCAATGAAAATAGTAACAATAGACACACAAATAATCATATGAATTGATTTCTACATTAAAAACTGAAAATTGGAACTTTCACTTGTGAACAAACATCATTCTGGAACTTTTTGCATGCAACCAACAGTAAAATCCATTTTGATAAAAAGAAATAGTATAATTCATATAGGTCTTAAACTTAGAGATTTCTGGAATCAAAGTTGCATTCAAAATGTGATCCAACAGTACAAATTAGTATAAAAACCATAATCTGAAATCAGTCTCGTCGTAATTTTGGATTTTAGTTCGGTTCCAAAAAGTATTGTTTACTACGAAGAACTCCAATAGGATTTGGGCGCAAAAGGGTTGGGTTCCGGTGAGAAGTGTTATATCTGGTGAGAACTGGTTATTCACCGCTGGATGAGAAATGAAAGGCACATTAAGGATGAGATGCACCCAGATTAGATGCACCAGATCAATTCCCCTTCTAAAGCGCAATTCATGGGAGGCCATAAGATTAAAAGTGATCGATGGTTCAAAACTTCAAATCTATCTAACCGTTAACTCAACTTCTCCCATGTTAACAAGTTAACTGGAGATTTGAATAGGAAGTGATGTTTTTTAAATTAATCCTTATAGATTATATATGGAGCCAAAAATATTAATAGTTGATTCATTGATATTTAAACAATGACTTGAATTAAGAGAAGTAGAACCGTGGGAAGTCGGATCGACGATGGCCGGAAGGGAGTTCAGTTGCGGTTTCCGACCTTTCCTCAACTTCTTCTTCCTCTTCTTCTTCTCCGACGACTTTATTCCACCTCCGACGCAATTCTCCGGCCTCGACACGCAACCTCCCATCCTCTCTCTCTCTATATATATATATAATCTATCTCCTTCTCCCACTATATCTATCTATGTATGTATATTTATGATGTATATATCTATCTCTACCTATATATCAGGTGATGACATTTAAGCGCAATCAATAGAAGATGAAGATAGTCCACCAACAGCAGCTTCAGGTGCTCTCTTGATATATATAAATATGGTGTATATATATATATATTTTTCATATTTGTATGCATGAGTGTGTCCATTTGCCTATGATTGGTGGGTGGTGGTGGGAAGGAAAAAGAAAACAGAAATTTAACAAACCCCCACCTAAGAAAAGCCGGAAAAAAATTAAATTAATGTTTTAATGATAATAAATAATAATCTAAATAATATGAAAATTCAAAAAAAAATCATAATCGAAAGGAGGATTTATTTTTATGGTACTTATATAATTTACAAGTATGGAGTATAATTTAATATTTGATTATAGATCAATTGTCTTAGTTTCTTTTAATAAGGATAAAGGTATAAGAACTTGTGAATCTAAAGTTAGATTTCAAAATTTCAGTTAAAATATCAAAAATAAGAAATATAATTTAATTTAAATTTTTCTAAGATATTATAAAATAGAAAATACTATAACGTGTTTGTACATATAAAAGATATCTTAAAAGTAACTAATTCATTGACTTTTGGGGGCATCATCTAACCGTAACCAAACAATGCCGACTTAATTACAATTATAAACTACCAATAGCATTTAGTTTAATGATTCATAACTTCTTATTTAAATGGGTGTTTGGGTCTTGTGGATTATTTTTTGAAAGTTTTTATTTGTTTATTACTAATTGAAACAACAAATAAGTAACTTTGGATGATATTTGGATTGGAAAAAAAAAGGCTTATAATGATATCAACCCAATAATAATAATTTTTTAACAAGTTAAATGGCTTTAACTTTTCCAACCAGCAGATAAATATTTTCTTAATAAAACATAACTTATTTTAAATAAACAATCTCAAACAACCCTCTTAAGTATCGTTATGTACATAAATCTGTAAGCATAGTTATTATTTTAAAAAAAAAAAAAAAAAGATGTTATCCCGATTCCCTACCCCTTCCTATCACTTTCTCATTCATATTATTTCATACATTTTCTCTCTAGACCCCACCTAATCATTCACATTTTCCCCTTTGATCTGTCCTAGCGGTAAAGATGCGGGTGTAATCTATATGTGTGAGGTCTCGGGTTCAAGTCATGGCCACCACACCTTTGCCAACAAGATGCATACAATGATTTACCTTCCCCATAATAACAGTAGAACCGGTGCGATGGGGCACCCTAGAAGATAACATATACCCTTTTTTTAGTCATTCACATGCACCTATCCGTACCCCTGTAAGGAGGGTATGAATAGAAAACTAACGAAAAAAACAATCATACTTTAAAATCCAATGAGAACATAATCATACACACATATTTAATAAACTGAAACTATATTATCTTGATACAATCTTTTTCATTTGGATTTTTGACCTTTGACCAATTAGATCCACAAATTCTAAAACCACTACCGATAAATATCGAAAAAAAGAGAGTCGAAAAGGAATCGATTAACCAACTTGGATTTGTTGTTGATACCTTACGATATAAAGTCAAAAAACGCCTACTTCAATATTCAAAGCAAAATGCTCACCAAATAATTTTCTTTTTTATTAGAACCGCAAAAATAAAAATGGAATCCAGTCTCTGGCTGCCACGTGGAATTGCTACAAGTGGTCTTTGTTGGACGGGTTTTTTTGTCGTTTAGTGGATGTGTAGTATCGATCGACTTTTATTTGTCGTTTTTGGGCTATGAAAATAACGACTAACGAGTAACGATAATAAGGGGCCGGCCATTTTAACGTTTTTATTTGTCCACTTAACGATTTGAATGAACCAATTTTGATGGTTAAAGATAGAAGATGAAATTGGTTAAAATAGTAAAGAGTAAACTACTTCCATCGATGTCGTTAGTCGAAAATTGGTTTTTCCCGTTCATGTGTTTTCGAAATTACAATTTTCGTTCCTATGGTTGATAGTTCGATGTTGTTTTTATCCATGTAGTTTACAGTCGTTGTTTTCGTTAATGTGGCTTACAATTCATTGTTGTTTTTGTGTCTGGTACTTATTCGCAAAACCGATGATGATGTTAGCCTCAAGGGCGAAAACAACAAAGAATTGCAAAGCACGTGGACGAAAAGCATAGTTTGCTAAAATAGTAAGTTATCTGAGTTGTTGTTTATGAACACTACTAGCCTCTTATACAAAGTAGATTGTTGCACGTTAAATGACGAAAGTCCAGTAGCTGAAAGCATCACTAGCTTACGTTGTGACCCGAGTAGCATGGGGTACGTGGAATCCCATGTGAATCAAACCAATATGAGGGGGAACCGGATGGAGGGCGGTTAGTGCACGTATAAGACGTAAATCATGCTCAGTACTTTCCTTAGAGGGCCATCCTTAACACTATGTAGATCATAAATCCTACTCGGTACAAACTTACCCAAGTATAAGATTATGGTATTTGTCAACTATCTTACTAGACCATTTTGCTAACCAAGAATCTTACCCGATAAGTGAAGTAGATTAGCATTTATCAGGTAAGAGACACTTATACTGCATTATTTTGATGAATGGTGATTGATAATCTTACTCAGTAAAATGAGTAAGGTTGGCATTTCTTACCCAATAAACATTTATCAAATTTGTGTAAATAATCCCCAAGTTTCAAACAAATTAATATTTAATCTAAATCATATAATATTTAATTCTATTGAGATGTGTTTAAAATCATTTCCCCTTTGTAAATTGATAATCATAAAGCATGGGCATTTAAGGGTATTACCCATTTTATAAGGATTTCCCTATGGACAAATGACAACAATTAAGATCATGAGAAAATTATGATAAATGTGTCATGTATAATGTTTAAATTGTATGTAGACATATTAATATATACATACTCAATAATTCATACAAACTTACAAGCCAATTACATGTGTTGTTTCATATATAAAACGCACTGATATTGTTTACTTAATTTATTACCTATTTTGATATCTTATCTAATCCAACTCGATTCTTTCATTTTGGGTGTCTTTGATATATATGGTGTAGCTGTGTAGGTGGTGTAAATATAAAATCAAAATTAAATGTACACAAGGTAGAGATTGAGGGATAGGGTTAGTGATTCGGTAGTTTAGAAAGCTTTCAATACTTGTCCCACATAGATACCAAGCTAAAACTTTTTATTCGCTTATAGAGCCATTCACGTGGACTTCATATGAACGAAGCATAAGATGGACTTGGACTTAAGTGTTAAACGTTGGGTTATGCAAAAGAATACGTACATATTAAATGAGGGCTCTTGCCTAAGTCCATCTTATGTTTCTTTTATGCGTATCGTTTTATTATCTAAATACTATATTGCAACATGACATTTTTATGGTGATGCTGCATTTATATATTGTGAAACAAATTATAAAATATATGTTTAATCCGTACAACCTAACTATAAATGTGTTTAGGTACCATCATATATCTTTCAGATTACTAAACATTTGAAGAAGGAATGTTACCTTTTTAAGGATGCCATTATCAAGAAGTTCCTCCTTGTGTTGTTGAGCATTCTGAATCTAGCTGTTGCATGCAGTTATCCTATATAACAAGTAATTAAAAACTTCAGTTTCACAAAGATATTACAACAATAAATGATAATAACAATGGGTTACTATTTCTCTTCTTCTTTGCTTTTTTCCGTTTTTCTATATTATTATTCTATGTCAAAAAATCCAATGCGTTTGACATATGACAACAAAAACTTATTATCTCACATTTGGTGCGACATTTAGTTTGGACATGACAGGATTGAGTGGAACAAAAAAACTTCTTTTTTTGTTCCACCTATTTAAATCATGAAACAACTTAGGTAATTACTAAACTACCCATGTCAAATTAAAAACCTGAAAACCTTGCACAATTCTTTCACTCCCCTACCTCACTCTCACCCATTCAGTCCTACGCAAACATGAAGGTTCACGTACCTTTTCTTCAACGCTGGGCATATTTGGAGCATTTGGTGCAACCTGAGATCCCAAGTGAGCCGAGCTTGGAGGAGGAAAAGCAGACTGCCATTGTGCCAACACAAAGATTTACGCTTTTATTCTTTAAAATTACTATTAGGGACTAGGGTTGGCTTCCAACAAGAAGTTGAGGTTAACCTGAGAAGCGTGAGAAGTAGTTATCAACCGTTGGATGAGAAGTGGAGTTATCAACCGTTGGATGAGAAGTGGATACACATTAGAATGAGATGCATCGGATCAATTCCCTTCTAAAGCACAATTCATGGAAAGGCTAGGTGTTTGTTTACCTCTTAACATTTCCATTAAGAGGCAATCTCTGAAGCGTTAAAAGGTGAATCCTATTTGGCAAAAAAAGGACTGCCTCTTAATGGTTCCAAAACCCTCTGAATGATTTAGTATCTTGGATGTCTCTTAACCATTCAGAGTCCTGATTTCATGCTCAACAATTACCAAACCATCATATTTCATTTTGCACCATATCATAAGGGCCTCTTAATCATTTTGACCACTTGATCATCCAGCACCAAACCATTCAGCAACTGCCAAACAGCCAACGGTTCAGATCCACTTCCCACACTTCTCACGTTAAACTCAACTTCTCACACGATCCTTCGCCTTTGGGACCATCTACCGGGTAAGTAATGCTTATTGGGTAAGAGATAATGTTGTTTACCAACACTTTCGGACCAACAAATGTTGTTGACCAAGATGCTGACCCGGTAAGCATGAAGGGACTTACCCAGTCAGAGCATCTTTACCCAATCAGCCTTGCACATTTTTTTCGGGTAAACCGATCTTAGTCATAGGCTATATAAGATAAGATTTCAGCAATAAGAAGATGAAATCAGTTGACACATAGTAGGGTGTGGGTATTATTCTACTTGCCTCTGATACACAAGAGTTGACATTGTTGTTCTCCCTTTCGAAACTGGCCATAGGAGCATACTCTTTACATGATGGTGAAGCTGCATTTAGGAAAAAAGAGATCATGGTTTGCACCTTAATGGCTTAATGAACCCTAAGTAATTGAAGCATGCAAAAAGTTCTATGAATGTTTGTGAGACTACACAAATAAAGTAGACATAGCTTAATATCTTCCCTATTCAAAGATCAAAAAATGGAGCTTTTCTGTACCACTTGCATTTCCAACCCATGTATGTGCATATGTCTATCTATGTGCTTATAATACAGATGAAAAGAAAGAACCATTAGTCTTATTGACTCAGCTAAGGAGGAAACTATGAAGTATGTATGTGCTTATAAATCTTATACATGTGAGAAGAAAGAACCATTAGTCTTATTGATTCAGCTAAGGAGGAGAGGATGAAGTATATTATATACCTGTAATTTCTACAACAGTTGCTCTACAAGCTTCATGATGAGAGTTTGCTTCCCAATCCTTTATATCATGATTGGTCCTGCATTAAAAGGGATAGCCTACTACAATTAGTAGCAAAAAGTGAACTCCCTAGAACAATTATGTAACATATTTATACTAGCAAGCTATCTTGTACCGGATATTGTACATTTGGTTCACAAAGTCCTACCTGTTATCTACCTTATCTTTTTCTGTTGCATCTTTTTCTTGGTTTGCCAACATTATGGAAAAAGCAAATCCATCCTGCATTGAGAAGAAAGTTTACTAGTCTTAGCTGAGAAATCTATAACTTTGTGGTAAGTGATAACATCACAAATTAAGGGGCTGTTTGGTTGGTTTTCCATCAAGTCATGTATGGATAAAGTTGTCTGTGTGGATTAATCTGACTGTATAGATTAGAAAGATTTTTGCTTGGGAGGGTTTTTTCTTAGATGGAAGAAACATGTTTTTAATTCAAAGAGACATGTTTGGAAAAAACTTGGCTTTCTCCATAAAGCTCCCCCTAGAAGCTTATTGAATAAGCCACATTCTATATCATTAAGCCACTGCCAAATAATCATGTATAGCTGACTGAATAAGCTATAAGTCCCATTAAGCTCATTTAGCCGCTAACAGACCCTAAGTAATTATTAGCAAGAAAGAAGCACCATTTTCTCTAACCTCTTCGTCCATACGTGTCACGGTGTCCTGAATCATCTTGATAGTAACTTCCATCGTCCCCAGTTCAGAACGCAAGGCCTGCGAAATTGGAAAATAAAGTGGAGTTAATGTTGAAGAAAACTATAGTGTGAAAAAAAAAAAGAGAATAAACTGCCTTTTGTGTGTACTTTGTTCTCCGAAATTAAAGTCTGTATGATCCCTTCTTTCACTAGGACAGTTTCCTGAAGGTAAGGTTGGTCAAGGGAATTTGACATTTCTGGTTGGAAGCTAAGTGTATTAAATAATAAATATAAACATTTACAGAAAAAGATGGTGTGGATATCTCCTCTATCTTTGATTGGCATTGATCAGTAATTTTTGTCGTCTCCAGCTGTATCTTGAGCTCTGCAATTACTCGGTCCTTTCTCTTTAACTCGGTTTCGTTTCTTTCCAGTTTGGTTTCAAGGTCATTGATCTTTTCTGCACAAAAATAGAAATGTTAGAATATGTTAATATCATATATGCCTTTGGTAGATGGTTAAAAGACTATCATGTAAATGCCTTATGTAATATATATGGGATTAATAATTTGAGAACTTAAAAAATTGAGAGATGCGTGAGAACTTCTACCTTACGGTTTTGTTTCACGTGATTTTTTTCTCATATAAGGGTAGTATTTTAATGTATTGATAACATATATTTGTTTCATAATGTGATTGTTTCATATGTGTCTGTTTCACAATGTGAAACTTTTTCATGTATATTTTTTGTTTACCGATCACGTCAAAAATGTGCACATTGTGAAACAAGTACATGTGAAGCAAACACATTGTGCAACAAATATATGTTAATTAATATTCTAAATACTGGTCTTAGATGCAAAAAAAATCATAGGAAATAACACATGATGCACTAGTTCTCAAGGTTATCACAATTTCATAGGTTCTCAAGGTTATCACGATTTCATCTTTTACAACCAGTGACACACAAACCAGATAACATGTTGATGCTAATATGGTACCTACATGGATGGCAAGTATGGTAGTAATGATCGACTTTGCACAAAAAAGAAAACGAAAGGAATGAACTGAAACAACTGAATTACCTATGAATAAGTTCTCGAATGTGCATACTTTGTCCATTTCTGTCTGTAATCGAGCCACTGAGAATAATAACAAGAACTAACAGTGACTCAGAATATGCTACATTCAAGTAAATATATCAATTATCCATTGCTCAAAAAATGAGCAATCAACCATACATGTGAAATAAAAAATTATTCAGGTAAGACATGCCTACTTCCTCTTTCTCGGTGATGACACTTTGTGCGTTATCCACTATTTGCTTAACAAAGGATGCCTCCTTCCGTATTGTATCAAATGATAGTAGGTGAGCATTTATCTTCTCAGAAAGCATAGAAATCTTTCTATCTCTGGATTCAATGGATCTTTTCATTTCGCAAACTGATTCCTGTATATACCACCAGATGAAGCTTCAATCAATGAACACAACATTTAGACTTCAAATTTAGGAGATCCTGGTGTCAGATTCTTCTTACTAGAGGGATTAATTATAGAGGCTGCTCTATTCATATATTGGGTAAACTGGCAAAACCCATTTGATTTGAACTTCAAAAAACTAAGTATAAATTGTATATATGTGGATTTAGTGAGCAAAGAGGTTAATATGTACTGTCCATTCCTAAAGCAATGGCGACAATCTTGATGCCATGATATTGTATAACTACCTCCACACTAAAACTGAGTAACATATTTTGATAGTCTGGAATGCCAAAAGATTATATGTTTTTTGTAAGTTGTACATTTTCCTCTGCAAGAGAAGACTACCCTACCCTTGAAAATGAAATCATTTCAGATCACTGTCTTGTGTTTAATTGTGAAGAACTGCTCCATGAGTTACAAAATAAACCGGATAACCTATAGATAACACTTCCACTTAATCTTGTTCTTGATATCCATATGCATGTGTATCTTTTATTTTGTGACAGAGGAAGTAATCAATGCGAACAATGTAGAATCATTTTCTCAAGCAAACCCACATGCCAAGTCTTTTTGTTCGAATGATGGTGATTTTTCTTGAGTAAATACTCGAGAAAAAGTAAGAGTAACAGACCTGGTAAGCGTTGACAAAACCTTCTTTTGATTGGAGTATGCTATTTATAGTTTCCTTTAGTTCTTTATGCTTGCCTTCAAGCAAATAGTTCTCATCTTCAAGAAAATGCACCTGCACAACATAATCCCTAAATTAAAAACAGCTCCAAATTCAGTGCGTTTCCTCTCCAACTTCCAAGTGCAAGGTCCATCTTTTTGTAGTTTTATCATTTTCATCTTGCAGGTCTATTTATAAGTTCCCAAAGGTCGGTTTAAATAAGAAGGCTAAATATCATGTTAAGGTAAAAGAGGGAAGATACATATGTGAAGATCATTGAAAATTCCGTTTGCAGAAACATATATGAACTCATATGAATAATATGTATAGTCGTTTCACATACGCATCTTCAAGTGGAATTTTTTCAGATTTTTCAGTGATTCACATATGAATCTTCAATTAACCTACTCTTCTAACATTCTCACGATATTTAGGCTGTGTTTGACAATAATAAGCTAGCTTATAATCTAGTCCATCCAAATATGTACCATAAGCTAGCTTATTGAAACGCTACTTGGAGTAGCGTTTTGTGAGCTTTTTGTAGCTTTTTCCAATTATACCTTTATTAATATTAATTATTAAATTCAAATATACCCTTTTTGGTCATTTTACATACTAATAAGCTAGTTTTTGCCAAACATAACTTGTTCATAAGCTAGCTTATCAGCTACTAGCTAGCTTATCAGCTAAAACAGACACCACATATAACAATCTTCATGAAAACTTAATGAGCACACCTTCCGATCGAGTTTTTGGCAAACTTCATTCGATGAAGCTAACTCCACTTCCAACTCCATTATCTTTCTACCAAATTCTTCATCACGTTGCTTCTGTTTCTAAATTCAAAATACCAATAATCATAACATAGGTCTACAAATAACTTTTACATTCACATAGAGCTCCAATTTGACCTTCGATTAAGCAAATTTGGCTTATATCCGATTGAATTCCGTATCAATTTTGCATCATAAACCACTAAAAACTCAAACTGAAGCTCGTTGTGTAGTAATTCGATTGTTCAATTTATAAGAACCTGGATATAATCGTGAAGTTGATCGGATGAATTCCGTTCCTTTTCCTGCAAAAATTATCGATAATATTCTAACGATTAATCAAATCTAAGAACATAATAGGATTGGAAGGTGATTGAGATTGAGATTTTTACTCTGAGTTCACGAACTTCTGTAATTAGGGTTTGCAATTGGAGCTTGAATTTTGATAGTTTGATCAGCTCCATTTTGGCGCCAAAATATTTCCCCTAAATTTTTGGGTCTCTTTTGGTTTCGTTTCATATTGTTATAAACTTTTTGTTTCTAACTTTCATCAAGTTTACAAATTGGACACTAAACTTGATAAGTTATAACTTTTTTTACAATAAAGTATGGATATTAAAACCCACGTGAGATCGGTTTTGTTTTCATGTAATCATGCGGTAACGGTGGAACTTCACAACAAAATCTCTTGAAAGTATTAAAAGTTATAAACGTTGACATTAAAAACATTGTAAATGTTTGTTTTCACAGTTCGGTGTTATTTATGTGGTCTCATGAAAACAATCTGGTCTCATATGATTCTAAGATCATGTGGTATTGTTTTAAATAATTAAAACTTATCAAACAGTTGGCATTATTTAAAATACCAACTACAACTTAAAGATTCAGATGATGTATTATAAACCATAGTTTGTTACAATTGATTTTGTATTCGATATCATAAAATCATGATTTAGATTTTAAGATACAGATCCAAACATCGTATAAATCGACCATTTGATTTGAAGGTTTTCATAGCTCTGATAAATTGATATAGAAAAAAAATTAGATTGAATGGAATTAAGTTTTACTAAAGCAAAATCAATTTAAATCCATTTGAAAAATACATGTTTGTTACACCACAAATGTAGAATAAAACCAAACCATCACAATTTCGGTATGGCTTTTGCCTTGCCAAATAAGTCAAGTATTTATTTTATCAGCTTTTATTCGGGTTTTGATTTCTATTTAGTTTTTATGTAATTTTTTCAACTTAATGGTTTTTTAAAGTATTATTTAAAGAAGAAGAAAAAACGTGTTACACATGTTAATCACAATGCGAATTTAATTTCAATCACATGCTAAAATCATAAGTGTATCAAGGAAGTCGGAATATAATCATTTGATCATCTTTTTTAAAATGATTTTTTTTTCTCTTCTTTCAATGATTTTGGATGCTAAGGCATATCGAATGAAAATGTCACTTTTTTGTACTATCTATCTTTAATAAACACACCATGTTTTGCACAATTTCAATGTTATAAGTAGTAGAACACAAAATATCTATTTACATTAATTTTGATATATATGTTTGGTAAATTTGAGATAAGAAATAAAATAAAGGCTCTCCATGTTGATTGATGATGGATGTCTAACTTAAATAAAGATGTATTAGGCAAGTTTGTATTTATCAACCTCCCACCAAACTTTGTTATGCCAACTACTATAGTTATTGACCATTATACCCACCTATATAATAAACTCCTATAAATAATACTGGTCAAAATAGAAATAGTAATAATAATATTGTGTAACACTCTAGGTAAATCTAATATCATCGTGAATAGGAGAGATGTTAAGTTTATAAATAAAATTTGGTTAATTAGATACAACGTGTTTTGAGGCTACAAGCATAGTGAGTTCATGATAACTTTGCAATTAAACGTGTTTGAGTGAGAGCAGTACTAGACGGATGAGTGATTTTCCAAAAAGTTCTCGCTAGGTCGTCAAAAACAAAACCGTGAGCCAGTGAAATAAGCGCTTAAGGCGGACAATATTATGTTGTGATATGCGGGATGTAACATATTTAAACATTTTATTTTTGCCATGTATTCCTATAAGAGATAAATGGGTGAAAACCCTAAAGAGGAAACATATATAATTGATCAAAAGTAATGTATTTAGATGTCTTTCTTAACAGTCAATGGTGTCGTCTGACTAGTTTGTGTACAACTCGGATTGATCTCATAGGGTTCAAAAGTGCCCGTGATCTTTAAATTAGTTTGTATGCACATTGGGTTATTGAGATCATCTCCAGTGGGGTCACCAAATCTTACACTAAAAACTAAATTTGATGTAAATGTTACTATTCACATCTCCAATGGGTCACTATTTTTACACACTAAATTCAGTGTGATGAATAGTATCACACTATATTTGATGTAACACTATTTATTACACCATTTTTAACACTACTTTTCAATGTAAAAGGATTTGGGGTAAAAAACAATGTTACCCATTGGAGAAGATTTACTAGCAACACTAAATCTTACACCATTTCTTACACTACTTTGACATTTGGTGTAAAAAATAGTGTTACCCATTGGAGATGCTCTGAGTTTACCTCTCAGAGTACCAAATTTACAAGTTTTGTTAAAAGTTGTTGGCCTCAGTGCCTCATGAAATAAAAATGTGCATACAGATTGACATACATCGTTATTATTACAACAACAAAAAAATACGATATTAAAAGAAATTTAATAACTATTTCAAAACCGTTATTATTTAGACCGTCTGTAATGAAAAACACTATTTTACACACACAAATGTGTAATATTTCATTTTAGTAACCCCTTCATACTTCTTAACTCTTAATTGGTTAGATGTTTTTTATAGTCAGGGATTTGTTTTTTTTCCACATTTCATACCTCATGAATTCTTAAATACGTTTGAAAAATAATAAAGGGTAACATAGCCTCTTAAAGACCATCTTCTTTCTCCAAGATTGCAACCTCCAAGTTCATACGACCTGCAAATCGATCTTGACCCAAATCAAGATCAAATCCAGTCCATTTCAAAAACATTTTGGAATCAATTCAGACGTTGCAAAAACAAATTGTTTAATTAATTCAGATCTTAACACACCTCTTATTTGTTGCAAACAAATAAGATTTCAGGCTTTATACCTCTTAACAAACAAAACGACACCTAATTCATCCTTAGTAAAAATAATACCATAACCGAGCTCGAGCCTTCCTGTACGCATGCCTGGGGACATTTAAGAATTAAGACCATGTCTACCCCTCAAAATTGTCGGAAATTAGTTGGGCTTTGACTCGGACACCCTTACAAAAATAAATATAAAAATATTTAAAATATAATGCAATCTTAAATCCCTTAAAACTCAATCCAATCATGCAAATCTTTATTTTCAACAACAAAAAACATCATTTTATACATCTTATCTATAATGCAAAAGGCTTGGTATTGAAAAAAGAGTTTGGGTATTCAATTGAAGTTGTCGTTTTCCAATTAAAACGTTAACCATCATCATCAATAACCTTTCTTAAAATAGATACACATTTATAACACGTGCATGCATCACTAATTAATTAATCACAATACTTAAGTGTTAATTACAAGCAAGTCTCACATGTCAATAATATCTCAACATCCACATGTTGATAATTTTTTTAAGATTGTCCGGGCCAAAGTCCGATCAATCACCGACAATTTTTAAAGCTAAACATGACACTATTTAAATGCATGTCCCCAAGCATGCACACGGAAAAACTCGAACTCAGTTAAGACGCTATGAACCTCCGAGCGATAACCAATTCACCGCAGCACTGGAAGACCACACATTGATAACTTACTTTATAAAAAAATCCCGATTTATTTATTTATTTTTTCAATTTATTTGCTTTTATTTTCAGGACATTATGGAAAATATATTGCAAATAGCTTAAAAAACTACATTTTTTGCTTATAAAAACTTTATCTTAGAGATGCTTTTATACTTATTAATTTAATCCTAAAAACATTTTACATTAAGATTTGTTTTTACATTTTTAAATTCATAATTAACCTAATTTTAACATAAAATGGTACATTTGATATGGGCTAGATGCACCCTATATATTGGTAAATACATCATTTTCAATGTTATATTATCCAATATGAAGAGAAACAAATTGGCCTAATGGTTATTATCCTAACTTGCATCTATTTCTCATCTAACGGTTAATAATTATTTTCCAAGGTTTTCATATTGACCTAAACTTCTCATCGAACCCCAATTATTGATACCAAAATTACCCTTTATGTTTTAAATGCATCATTTGATCTAATTCAGACATTAAAGATGTTGGTTGTGGGAATTTTTCTAAAGTAAAATAAAAATTTAGAATACGTGTTTGATTCGTTCAGTTTTCAAAAGTTTTATTCGAAGATGAAATTTTAGTTTTATAACTTTTACGTAAATTAAAAAACCGATTTTAGTAATTTTCCAAAATTTCTAAACATGTCTTCTGAATTTTCTAAAATAAAAAATGAAAACTCCAAAATTTCAACCAAATGCAATTTTTAAGATTTTCATTTAAAAACTATGCATTTTTTTTATAATTTTCGTTATAAACCAAAAAATAAAAATATTTTTCTACAACCAAGGTTGTGTTTGGCAAAAATAAGATAATTGATAAGCTATCAAACAAGTACCATAAACTAACTTATAAGCTAGCATTTTGAAACGCTACTTTGAATAGGTTTTTGAAAGCTTTTTGTAGCTTTTTTCAATTATACCGTTATTAATCTCAATTATTAAATTTAAAGATATCTTTTTGGTCATTTTATATACTTATAAACTAGTTTTTTTCAAACATAATTTATTTATAAGCTACCTTATCAATCAATAACTAGCTTATCAGCCATCAGCTCCTTTGCGAAACATAGCTCTCAAACAAAGTAGCGCTGGACAGTGGACGACAGTCCGAGAATGCGTCACTCAAAAGTCACATCTCTACTTCTTCTCTTGCTAACATACGCCGAATAGTATAATGGTGGGGGGCACACTACGCATCTAACCACCCTCATTTGTCCAACCACATCACACACACACACACACAGCTTTTATCTCCTCCTCTCTTCCCCCTCTAATTCTCTATATCTATATCTATATCTATAGGTTGAGTCTGGTCGTAGCGGATTAGTGAGATTGCCTGTAAGGAGGTTCGATACCGCTGGAACATGGGTGTGCGTTAACTTGTCGTTCAAAAAAATATCTATATCTATATCTAACATCTATATCCATGCATTGAAGTACCTCTAACGGGCGCGGGAGATAGCTTTACTTACCGGCTAAATAAATCTAGCATCGTTGACGGTAAAGAAGAAAATTAATTACCGGTGTTCCTAACGAGATGGATCCGCCGGTGATGATGAACGGAGGAGGTGAATTTCGGTCCGCTGGTAACTCGTGCAATTTGGCGGAGATCATGCCACCGTTTGATGTCGATTTTGGCGGTGGTAATGCGACATCGTTTAATGGTATGATTCATGTGTATATGAATAATGGAGATGATGATGTTTGTGTTGGTGTTGATGATGATGATGATCCGATGGATTTGGATCAGAAGGGGAGTAATTTCTACGGTAATAAGAAGAAGCGACGTGGTGAAGAAGACGATGATGATTCGCCTAAACGAGTTTCGATTTCTAGCCTTAGCAACGGCAACGGCAACGGTAACGGCAATGGCATGGTAATCAATTAATGACCTTTTGTGTTTGGGAATGCGAAATTGTTTATTAGCTTATCAACTTTTTTCAGAAAGTCAAAAAGTTGTCTTTCTAAAAAAAACTACTTGTAGCTTCTCCAAAAAGTCATAACCAGTTTACCCAAACAGAGCAAAACAACTTATTGCTTTCCCAATAAGCTAATAAGTTATAACTTATAAGGCTAAGCGTACCAGAGTATTGGGTTAGGTGGGTTCGAAGCCAGTGGCTTCAGCGGGTTGGGCGAGTACGGCTACGCCGAAGGCAGGTTCAGTGGGCTGGGGTTGTGAGCGGCATTGACACACCGCTCGTTTAATAGGCGGGTTGTTGCTTTTGTGTGTGTGTGTGTGGTGTGTTTTATTTAAATAAATAAAAAATGAGAGGTTAGAAGGGTGTGTAGCAGCTAATGTGGCAATGGGGTTGGGAGAGCTTGATACTGATAACCTAACTGCCTAAGCAGTTTCAAATAAGCACTCCCAAATATCCCCTTAATTATTGTTTTGATGTTTTGGAGAACGCTATTTGATAATCTAATTTGATGTTATTTTGCATATTTTCACATATGAAGAAGCATTTGGTTGTGAAATACTTTTTTTTCGTTTTCAGAAAATGGAGTTGATTATTAGTTTTCGGTTTTAATATGAAAATTTTAGAAAACAATCTTTGGTTGAAACGGTGGAGTTTTCATTTTCCATTTTTAAAATTAGATAAACCGTTTAAATTTTTTGAAAATCTACTAAAATAAGTTTTCTAATTTTCATAGAGGTTAGGAAACATAATTTTTTTTTTTTTTGAAAAAACTTTTGAAAACTGAATGAACTTAAAAATGATTTAAAAATTTTATTTTTCTTTGCATTATTTTCTTGGAAGACTGTTTTCGTTTTCCTGGAAAACGTTTTCAGAAAAATAAAGCTGAGTTTTCATTTTTAGTTTTTACGAAAATTTTAGAAAACACATTTTTAGAATTGTGGAGTTTTCATTTTCAGTTTTTTATGAAAATTTTAGAAAACATTTTTGGTTGGAATTGTAGAGTTTCATTTAGAAAACAGTTTGGTTGGAATAATGGAGTTTACATTTTCTATTTTAGAAAATAATTTTTTTTAAGAACTACTAAACTGAGTATTTTAATTTCATATAAGTTAGAAAATAGAAAAATTTTCTTTTCATAAAAACTAAAAAATGAACTAAACGTATTTTCTAAATTTTTTCTCTCCTAGGTAGCAATTTCTCTTGAAAATTGAGGAATTTAACATACCTTAAACAATTTATGGAAATTGTCCCAAGTAGCAATTTCTCTCCTAAATTGGTATTCCAGTCGTTAAAGTTAATCAATCATCGTTTACCTCCATCCTCGTTATCACCATAAATGACAACTCTCAATTTGTGGAGGGGTTAAAAGTAAAAAAGTTGATTTAAAGGATAATAAATATGAATTTGGTCCCTATATTTATGGATTATTTTCAGAAACTTTCTTTTCTTTTGTACTTTTAAGTTTTAACCCCTCCACAACTTGAGTAGTTGTCAATTGTGAAAATAGTGAGATTTTGACAAAATTTGGAGATAATGGTCAGAGAAATGACTATTTAGGTCAATTCTCCAATAATGTGTTTATTGTTTACTTTTCTTTCTTTGGGGAGTTCGAGAAATATTGCTATTATATATAAGAACTTTTAAGTTATAGATCTAATATGTTATGCCAATATTGTGTTAGTTAACACTTAACACCATGTTCTCGAGTTTAATAAGGCAAGGGAAGGGAAGGGAAGGAAAGGGGAGGGGAGGGGTACCCCTTCAAATCATCCCAAAAGTGGGAGGGTAAGTTTTAAGCCAAAATAAGCCTAAACTTCCCCTCCAAACCCCTCCATTTCCTTCAATTTCCTTCCTTAAATGAAACTCGAAAACACAAATTCTTAGCTTTTCTTCCAAACCCTTTCCTTTCCTTCGCTAAGAAAAACTCGAAAACAGGGTGTAAAGTTGGTTTCTTTCAATTGGATACAAAATAAAAGATTAGTGCTATTGTATAGTGATTGTAATCAATAGATTTGAGCTATACTTATGATACATTTCTCGGTATTGTAGCAGAATGATTATGATGGTAAACGTCTTAGAATTGAAAATGGAAGTTCAGAACCAAAAGCCAAAGCCTACAGAGGTTCTGGAAAGCGAGCAGAGAACCACACAAAGCCAACCGAGCCTAAACAAGACTACATTCATGTGCGAGCACGAAGAGGTCAAGCCACTGATAGCCACAGTCTAGCAGAAAGAGTAATTTGTTTCCAATTAACCTTTATTAAAATTGTGCTTCTTTTGATCCCACCTACGATCAATAAATGTGTTAATCAGGTATGATTAAACACATCCAAAGAGGATGGGGCTGACTTGGTGGGAAGGTCGGCCAATATGTGCCAGTCAATGGATTCTTAGATGTCATTTGTTTTTAATAGATCTGAGAGCTGATTTCACATCTAAAAAATAAAAGGTGTGTGGTGCACCTCTTAAAATTTCAGAGGATGGTAAGAGGTTTCCAAACATTTTCTTAAAAATAAAATTAAAACCCCTTGATTTTCAGACTTAAAGGGTTCTAAGAGATATTTTTTTAAAAACAAACACCCCCCTTAATGTTTGATCATATAGATTAAGTGTGTATCACATGTTATCATGACGTATATGATATTGGGACTTCTTGTATTCGTATTCAAATTATATGTAATTACTTTTTAGCTTTTAAGCCAAAAGTGTATTCTTTTATAGAAAAGTATGTTTTTGATCTTTGGCTTATCTGATGTGACAAACAGGCGAGAAGAGAAAAGATAAATGAGAGGATGAAAATTCTTCAAGATCTAGTTCCTGGTTGTAATAAGGTATGATTATCTTTTCTCTACATATCCATCTATTTTGTTTACAATATTGCATAAATATAACCACCCAGGTTGTGGTCCATTAGTTCATGGGATTTAAATCCAAGCGTTGCCAAAACTCTGGACCATTTTGCGGTCATCACAATAATTAGGTGTAGTTTGTTTTCCAATAGATACGAAAAGTCCGATTTCACATATAAAAAATAAGAAGTGGATGATATATCTCTTAAAGTTCCAAAAGGATGGTGAGAGGTTTTCAGACCTTTTCTTAAAAACAAAACAAACAGTCCTAAGTCTGCAAATCTTTTAATTTACAAACTTAAGAGTTTTAAGAAGTATTTATAAAAGAAAAAAAAACGGCCCTTAATCACTACATATGGTCTAAACTTGTTGTGTTGTGTGATCTCATAAGGTCATTGGAAAAGCATTGGTCCTAGATGAGATAATCAATTACATCCAGGCATTACAAAGGCAGGTTGAGGTATGAATTGATGATTTATCTTTATATAACTTTCCGCTTGCTATAATTACTTTTTTTTTTTTTTCAGTTTTTATCGATGAAGCTTGAAGTCGTCACTTCAAGATCAAATCTAAACCCTCAAGGATTTCCTTCCAAAGAGGCAAGTTCCAAATGTCAAGCCTTCTAACGATACTTCTAATGGTTGGTGATTTATTATCTATGCTTGCTCACTACAAAACAAATGACTTTTATTTACAAAAAAAAAAAAATTCAATGGGGAAATTTCTGTTACTAATTACCAACAAATCATTCACATAAATCCAAGGTTCTAGTAGAATCCAATGTTTCCCAAAAATCACTCACAGATGACCAAGAACGACCATGGTAATCTGTCACTGATTTGAGTTTTCCACCGGCAGTTTTACCCACCAATTTTCTTGACGAGTCATCCCTTTAGCGATAGATTTTCTAAGAATAGTTTTTGTAAATAAAGGTCTTCCATTTAATATTGACCCTACGTATAGTAAATTGCAATCACTACAAGAGTGACAAATGACATTCACAAAATTACAACCCAACAAGGCTCATTAGAACAATTACTACCCATATAAAAATAAAAAAAATACGATATATAATCCATCACTAATCAACAACTGATATCAATAGTTTTTATCTTTTCACTAACCCATCGATAACCTGCCTATGTTTTTAGATTTAAAAGTTTGTCAGTGGGATCTTGGTATTACTGATGGAGGTATATGTATGTGATATCCCTCGATGGAAATCTGTTTTTAAGTGATTTTATTGCAAGTCTGCTATATTCATATCTATTTATCTATCTATATGTCTCATAAATGAATTGGTGGCATTTCAGTTGGGTCACCGAACATTCGAGATGTCGTTTGTTTCACAACCTATGACGAGAGAATTTAGTAGGACGTCGTCACCAGAATGGTTGCACATGCAAATTGGTGGCAGTTTCGAAAGAACAACATAGTTAATTTACTCTAATCTACACTTGTCAATTGCAATAAAACCACTTAAAAGGAGGCCATGAAATTGCCAAAATCTTACTTTTGATTGTTTGTATCATAATTAATGAATTACGTACACTACATGTATCTTTTTTCTTTGCATCATATTAACATCATATATATAGTTAGTTGTTTTCATGCTCTTCTTTTTGATAAAATATGTGGAAACTATGTTTCAATTATAGTATTGTATCATTGTCAAATGCAAATGACCTTAAACATGGACTCGGTTAGGGTGTTATGAACCCCTGAACGATAACCAATCCGCCATAATACTGGAAGGCTATCTCATCTGATTTCCTGATAAGGTATTTGAGAGTGCTGACTTTTGTTGGTAAATGTTTACCGATAAACATTTAGTAAACAATACCTCGAAGTAAATAAAAACAATTCATGCAATTCAATCTTTGTATGCACCTCATACTAAATAAAATACATATGAAGGTATAGTCGTGGTTCACGAAAGCTAAAGTTGGTTATGCCACCGCCTTACTTTACAGATATATTGTTTAAGTAAGTAAAAGACCAAACATTTTTTTTTAAAATCTTTTGTCAGTGTTGACATTAAAATGCAATTTTGTTGGCTATTAAGGTGTTGAAGGATCTAACATCCTACATTTGAAATGGTCAATATTTTTACCAGTCAAACATATTGGATAACAAGGCTAAAAGGATCCAAATCAAAATAGCAAATTTTTAGACCGAATCAAACAAGTTATGTTATACCGAGTTGATCTACCAACTATTTTTCTCAGATTTTTTATTTTTTAAAACCACATAAACATACAACATAATAACCATATTATAAAAGTAACTTGTGTTTTTTTAATGATAGATATCAACTTCTGCATATCGAAATCAAACTAATAATCATATATTTTTTATACACCAAGTCAACAATTTACCGATATCAAATCATAACAATATATGTTTAAGGAAGAAAATTAAATGAGATTTAAATAAAACGATTTATGAGATCTAATAATTAATTATTGGCCCAAATGTGGCCCATGGATTGTTAATGTCTCAAGTTGGCTCGATTAGAAAAGGTAGATTTTAACGATTCGGGTCAAATATTTATTTTGAGTAAATTACCATTATTGTCCCTGGGGCATGTCAAAAAATTTGAGTTTCGTCCCTATGATTAAGAAATTACAATGCTCGTCCCTATAATTTTATAAATTATTGCTACTCTCATCTTTATGATTAAGATTTATTGTCATTTCGGTCCATGTGGTTTACAATGCCTCACTATTTTGGTTCGTTGTTACTTAAATATAAAAATTAGTCCATCGAGATGAGAATATCAACAAAATTAAGGGTGTAACCGAGCCGAGATAGCTCGTGAGCTACTTGAGATCGACTTGGGAAATAACTGGAACCAACCTGATGTGAACCGATTCAAATTGAGCTCAAGCTACTCGAGTAGAGTTTCAAGCCGAGTTCGACTAACAAAATACTCGGCTTGCTAGACTCGCAAGCCTTATCGAACTTGTAGTATATTACCCATTTTACCCTTTTATGCATAAACAAATTACATTCTCCCCCTTAATAAACAAAATGAGTAAATAAACCTAAATCTATACATCTTGAATCTTAGTCTTATATTGCAACTGTTATTTATTTATTTATTTATGAAAGTGAGTGTTAATAATTAATATTTATGACATGCAACTTTTAAAACTCTAACAGAAGTGTCGATACCTGCTCGAAGCTCGAGCTCGAAATTTTTAGTCTTGACCGTGTAACACCCCAAAACCCAAAGCTATAGGCTGGTCCAATGACTTCGAGTCCAACTAAAAATCATGGTGGAAGTTATTGGTAGCTTATGACTTAAGGCTTATAAGGAGGTCACAACTTCTACTCCCTACCTACGTGGAACGGGTTGTTACAGGCCGACTTTAACTCAAGTTTCGAGCTTCAAGTTACCTGACACTGTGTTGGCTCAAGTACATACCTAAACAAAATGCAAACCATATGAACGAAAAAAAGAAAGTTTTCAACAAACCACAAGGACTAAAATCGTAATTTAACTCCATATCTTCTTTTTACGCGTCACGGCGCACTTTAGCAAAAAGGCTTCGGTCCAATGTTCCAGGTCCAAAACGTCACCGTTTTCCTTAAACCAAAAAAAATCTAAAACCCACGCGCATAGGCCGCGCGTGGGCCAAATACATATTATCAAGTTTTTTTGAAGATCCAATTGGTCTAATTGAAAGTTGAAACCCTCAAAGAAGAAGAATTGGGGGCGAAAAAACCAAAAAATTGGTTCCATAAATCCTCCAATCCACAACTCCTAATTGTCAAATCTTCAACAACATAGTTGAAATCAATCTCCATGATTACGTGTTAAGATTAGGGTTTCTCGATTCCAATTTCTTGTTTGGTGGATTGGATTGAGTTGAATTCATCATCTGGTTTTTGCGATCGGAGTTTTTGGTGGATTGAATTCATCATCATCCACAAATGGCAGGGTGGAGGGAGGGATCGTCCGGATCGAGACAATCCTCCGGCGATAGTGCCGGTGGTGGTGGTGGTGGTTTGCCGCCGCTGGCCGTTGACAGAAACCCTTCCTCGACGACGAGCACCATTCGACTTGGCCGCGTTCAGCCACAGGCGCCAGGTCATCGCACCGTTTTCTGTAACGATCGGGAGGCCAACTACCTTGCCAAATACAAGGTGCGTGTGTGTTTTGTTGTAATTGGATGGATGGATGAAATTTTGGTTGGATGTGTGATTGATTGGAATAAAATGATGGATTTTGTGGTAGGAGAGATGTGAAATTTGGTGTAGTAATTGATCAAGGTGTAACATTTTTTTGGATGACATGTGGAAATTGGAGTTCATTGTAGTATGATTGTTTAAGATTGATGAGTTTTAGGTGGAGTTTGTGTTGGTAAAGTTTGAGTTGACTTGGTCTTTGTAGGTATGAAGCTGTGTCTAGGGTTTAGGTATGATGAGTTTTTAGTAACTTGAAGGGGGAAATGAGACAGTCAATCATTGTTTAAAGATCATTGAGGGGGAAATGAGAGGAAAAAAGAGAGGAACTTATAGCATTGGCTAACAATGTTAGGTTTCTTTTGACTAGACATGGCTGTCGTGTTTGCAATTTTAGGTTAATGGTTTAGTACTTCGGTAAACATACAAAATGGTATACGCAAGATCGATCCAAATAACAAATGTCATTGCTTTTGTGAATATGTGTATGTATATCTCTAGATGATGTTTGGTAGTTATGTAGGATTTTCTTCCGTTAAGAAAGCTTTGGTGACGCAACCAGTTGTGGCCCTTTGAATTTGTTGACCCTCCATAATAACTTAGGGTAGTTATGTGGCTAGCGCTAGATGAGAAAATATGAAGCATTATTTCGCAGGCCTAGGGGTGGGCAAAATCAAATCAACAGATTTGTAGATTTAATTTTGAACATAGGAGAAGCAAGAAAACGAGAAGGTAAGTGGTAGGAAAGTTTTCCTACCACTTAGGGGTTTTTGAGGTTATGGAGGAAAGTTTTCCTTTTCCACTCTTTTGCTTCTAAGTTTGAAAGCAACATGCAAGGAAAACCTAAAAATTACCATGTGATGCTAATGTACGTCGTTTACTATTGTTGCTAGGGCAGATTTTGGTTTATGAAACTTGTAAACTGGTTTCTTTTTCTTTTCTTGTATTTATCTCTTATTCCGATAGGAATTTAGTGAGAATGAGGGTTAAAGTTTCTCTTTTTTCATTTGCTAAAACTCGCTGCTTTCTTGACCCTTCTGTCCTTGCTTATCATGTCTTTCATTCTTTAATAAAATCCCAAACTGGTTTTTATGTTCCGATTTCCGAACAAAAGGCATATTTATTTGTGGACAAAGTGAGTAGCTTGCATGGATTAATTCTTGATTGATGTGAATCATTGTTTCAGGGAAATGCTGTATCAACAACGAAGTATAACGTTGCTACCTTCTTACCAAAGGGGCTCTATGAGCAGGTAAGTCATTTTAAACATTTACTAAAGAAGTATTTAGCGAATTTGGTCATGATTCATGAAACTCACTATTAGCAGTCTTTATTGCCTTAGAAGTTCTTTTTATATGTTAGGGTATAATTGTTTATTGTGTAGGCATGGCTTTTATTTACTAATTATCTGAACCTTGTATCTTGTATGTTACTGACATGGTTTCTTGTTTATAATTGACAGTTTAGGCGGGTGGCTAACCTGTATTTCCTTACAATCTCATGCCTATCATTTACACCTGTCAGGTATGATTGCTGAAAGATAACCCAGAAGATAAGCATGATTATATTGCTTTTTTGGTGTTTTTTACTCATACGACATGATTTATGGCTTTCTGCTGTGTACCTTATTTTACCTCCATGGTTTAATTTGGATCATATCCTAGTTTAATGAAAGGGTTTGACTATTAATTCAATATCTAAAGTATCATTCAGTAATGACAAAATAGGGAATCTTGTGAACGAAAATTAGCGTAATTAATATAACACAGCGTTTGATTATGGACAAAGAGGTAATTTGCCAAAAGGGAAAATTTGCAATAAATTTGGACATTCCATAAAAGATATTGTTGCATTATCTTTAGACATTAGAGTACGTTTTATCTTCCTAATAAGTTAACTATGATCCTGTCAAAAGTGATTAGAGCCCAGGGCTAGTTGTGGGATTTTATATATTATGATTAGTCCTGTATGCATATATGGACGATCAAAGCTGTGATATGACTTTCTATGAAATAATAATTGTGGCTTACCACATACATGATACACCTCTTTGCACTTTCTGTTGGTCCCTTTCTTCTGCACTGTTTGACTTTTTCTTTTTGATAAATGTTAACGTGTTCATTTTTGAGTTGCTTCTAATTATGTTGTACTGATTCTAAAATGCTTTTGTTTCTGTGCAGTCCTGTTAGTCCAATTACAAATGTGATCCCGCTGAGTCTTGTGCTTTTTGTCTCTCTTGTCAAGGAGGCATTTGAGGATTGGGTAAGCAATATCAAATTCTATATCGACTATGTTCAATTGCATTTATTGATAATGCTTTTAGAAGTTGGGTATATGTTCCATGTACTATTATTCAAGCCTTTCTAACAGTCTTTAGCATGTAATTTTTTTTGGTTTGTTTTATTGTGGACATAATTTTTCTTTCTTTCTAAAACAAAACTCTAATCTTAACAGAAGCGTCTTCAAAATGATATGACAATAAATAATACTTCTGTTGACGTTCTGCAAGATCAAAGGTGGGAACCCATTCCCTGGAAGAAGCTGCAGGTTGGGGACGTTGTTAGGGTAAGTATCCTTCATATTTGATTCCTTGTGATCATGTCAAACCATTTGATTATTTTGGTTAGTTGAGACTTAAAATTTTATATTCTCATATTTTGTTTATGGCTTTATGCTCAAAGAGAATTGGATATTGAACCTCGCTTAGTCATTTTTTACGTAGTTGATTGTTAGGCCATTACCGTGTACCCAATTCTGCAATATTTTGATGTTTTATTCAAAAGCACAAAAAAGACAGTCTCCTTATGGCCATAGTTTTAAATATATCCTTTTCTGTTTTAGCTCACTGAGGTTTAGAGTTCACGGCTTTCTGGTAAATACCTGAGAGTTGATCATCTTTACTCCATTTCTATTTCATTGGGAATGGATTCTCTTTGATCGCTTCATTCATGCGAAAAAGTTTCTTTGAACCAAATTATCAGTTTAATGATTCTTTTCTTTTAAATTAGTTGAGCAACAGTTTGCGTTTGCATATAAAGGTCACATCCTGAAAATGGAATATTTTACAAGTTGTTCTTGTTCTTTCCGTATTGGCATTCAGTTAAAATTCTACTCTATCATACCCAAAAAATCATTTCTACAACTTGTTCAATGCAAAGGGAGGATTGGTAACAAAGTGAGTATGGATGGCATAGATAGAAGAATTGCTAGTTTAATTCTAGTAGAGAACAACCAAAAAGGCTGTGTTTGTGGGGTATGTGAATATCAATAGTGCTTAGTCCAAGTGCAGATTTCTATATGCAAAAATGAATGGAAAGATCCTTTTGCTGGTGGAAAATGTATCAGGATGAAATTTATGTTAAAACATGTATTGAGACTAAGCACACAAAGAAGAAATGTTGAATAACATCACCGACTTGCTTATTCTTGATCACTGGTAATGGTTTAGTTGACGTTCGTTCTTTGAAGTTGATGCATATCTGAATATTCATCTTGTTGCAGGTCAGGCAGGATGGGTTCTTTCCAGCTGATTTGCTACTCCTTGCAAGTACAAACCCTGACGGTGTTTGCTATACTGAGGTCTCTTGATTTCTACTTTAGTACTTAAACATATTTAACATGCTTGAGTCATTCCCGAAGGAGGTTTTAAAACCACATGCATTTGTAGCTTAATGAACCCACAAACTTGCTTGTTTGTCAGATTTTTTTAGCTTTGAGCAGCATCTTACTTTTTAGATATTCCTTCATTAATAGAACCTTACTTTTTAGACCATACTGTGTTAGCTTTTTACTGTATTGTAATATCCTTGTTCTTCATTTACCAGACTGCAAATCTGGATGGTGAAACAAATCTTAAAATCCGGAAAGCTTTGGAGAAGACATGGGATTATGTGACTCCTGAGAAAGCCTCAGAATTTAAAGGTTTATATCTTCGTTTATTGACAATAGTGATGACAAGTTTTACATCTTATTATAATGCACAAAACTGTTAATAGTGGATTTCTATTATTTGTTATGATGCTGATGTTTCTATTGATGCAGGTGAAATACATTGTGAACAACCAAACAATTCACTCTATACTTTCACTGGAAATTTGATACTTCAAAAGCAGACTTTGCCTCTTGGTCCAAATCATATTCTGTTACGAGTAAGATATGATAGCCATCTTTCTTGTTTATTATATAGCTCCAATTGAATGAAGGACCGAGATTTCATTTTGAACAATAAAATGCTTCTTTTTGCTTACAGATTTTTATATTATCAGTCTGTAATTATTATATCATCGGTCTAGTTAATCTAATATTGCTCTACATGCATTTCAGGGATGCAGTCTACGTAATACAGAGTACATTGTGGGGACTGTAATATTTACAGGGCACGAAACTAAGGTTTTTGAATTATTGGCTGGTTAAATTTTTATTATTACTCCCTTTCATATCTTCAGTTATTGTCTATTCTTAGAGCATCCACAATGTAGTTTTTTAAAGGTTTTTGAGAGGTTTTTAAGAAAGCAAAAACCTCACTTTGAGGTTTTTCACATAGTGCAAAGGTTTTTCAGGTGAGGTTTTTGGTGAGGTTTTGCGTCATAGGTCGTAACTACACGACCTGCTTTTTCAGAGGTTTTTCGTATTTAATCTGTTTTAACTTTATAAATTTTATAAAAGTCTTGTATTAATCAGTTTTATTTCTTATTTAAAGTTTTAATATTTAAATTTTATTATATATTAACAAAAATACTAAACTAATTATATATTTATATAATTAAATCAAATGTCTTAAATTTAAGATTTTTATACGATTTTTTACATATTTTTTAACAACTCACCTTTTATTTTTCAGTATTATTTTTTTTAATTTTTATTGCATATATTTGTATTGATTTCCTGATGACCAAATGTTTCTAGATATAAATAAATATGTATTTGTATTATTTTTAATGTATTTATTTTTACAAGTAAAAATATAAATGATATAAAGTTAAAATGATGGAACCCTGAAATTTCTGAAAAAGCTTGGATGAGGTTTTTCACATAGTGGAAATATGTATAGGTTTTTAGGTTGTTGAAGTGGCAATAATGCGTAAGAAAAAACTGTAAACAAGCTTGATAAAAAAACCTATACATTGTGGATGCTCTTAACATCATGGGGAAAATGAGGTTTGCATCATATTATTGGGGGTTCAACATGGCCCTGGTGTCGTCTCCAATCATTCAGCATGAATCTGATTTTTATCCACCGTTTATTTTTTGTTAAATACATTTAGAACTATGACAATTTATCGTTACATGTATGCAAATGACAGGTGATGATGAATGCCATGAACGTTCCTTCCAAAAGGAGTACACTAGAGAGGAAACTTGACAAAGTGATAGCTACACTTTTTGGTGTTCTTCTCTCCATGTGTTTGATTGGGGCCATCGGCAGGTAGCATATTTTTCATGTTTTGCTATTGTTTCTTTGGTACCTTTCATCGTGCCTTAATAATTAATAGTCTTTCCCATAAAATATTGCAGTGCTGCATTCGTAAATAACAAGTATTACTATATGGAGCTCTGGATTAATGGGGACTCGCAACAGTTCAATCCAAGCAACAGATTTGTGGTATTGTTTTGCTTGCTGATGTGTGACGATTTTTTCTTTCTGGTTCAGATGCTTTTCTCTTTTCACCCGTTATTGATTTTGGTGTTTTGCTTACAGGTCTTTGTTTTAAGCATCTTTACGCTTATTACTCTGTATTCGCCAATTATTCCGATTTCTCTTTATGTTTCTATCGAGGTAGGTTCATGAATTTTATGAGCTCGTTTTGCAGCACCTGTGAGGTCTAAATGTCATGTTTTAATTAGTTTTTTTGTTTTTCAATTTTTAGATGATCAAATTCATTCAGTCAACTAAGTTCATAAACAATGACTTGCGCATGTACCATAGCGAAACCAATACCCCTGCATTAGCACGCACATCAAATCTAAACGAGGAACTTGGACAGGTAAATAAGTTCTTAGTCATATTCTCCATTAAGTGTTTTAAGGTAATGCATCTGGTGAGATCGTATTTGTTACTTTTGTAATAAGGCATAGTTAGGGTTTGGAGACTGTATTCAGTAGTTATAGTGGTGTTTGTTTACCTTTTAACAGTTCCATTAAGAGGTAACTTCTGAATCGTTAAGAGGTGAATCATCTTTGGCAAAAAAATGAACTGCCTCCCAATGGTCCAAAACCCTCTGAGTGATTAAGCATCCTGGATGTCTCTTAACCATTCAGAGTCCTGATTTCATACTCAACAATTACCAAACCAACATATTTCATTTTGCTCCATATCATAAGAGCCTCTTAATCATTCTGACCACTTAGTCATCCAGCACTGAATCATTCAGCAACTGCCAAAGACCCACTATTTAGAGTACTGAACATTAACTTGAATATATAGTCCACTTATGGAGTGTGGACTGAGGTTAACAATCAGAAGTTATTCAATTTAATCTAATTTATGAATCTTTCCACTAACGTTTTTCAAGTTGGATGACAGATTTAAATCTCAGTCAATCTGACTAGTAAAACAGACAAAGTTTTCAAAGTATATTGTAGCACTGAAACAGTGAGTTGCTCTTTTGTGACAGGTGGAGTATATCTTTTCTGATAAAACTGGAACCCTGACCAGAAACTTGATGGAGTTCTTTAAATGTTCAATTAGCGGAGAGACGTATGGAACTGGTGTTACCGAAATAGAAATTGGAGCGGCAAAGAGGAATGGCATAAATGTTGCGGAGGTATTATCAATTGTCATAATAACTTGGATGGATGTTAACTTGATCGATCTGCCAACTATGAATTATGTTTTCATAAACTTCTCAGGTACAAAAACCATCTCACGCAGTACGTGAAAAGGGTTTCAATTTTGATGATGCCAGGCTGATGCATGGTGCTTGGAGGAATGAACCTAATCCGGATATGTGCAAGGTAGTTTGCTTCCAAAGTGTAACATGAAATTCTTTTTTATCTGTTAATTTTGTTGTATGCATGTTCACTTATTACTTGTGGTCATGAAAACTAAGTAGTATCCAACACAATTTGTTTGTTTGTTGAAAGTTTTTGTTCCATCTTTGTTTTAGGAATTTTTCAGATGCCTTGCTATATGTCATACCGTACTCCCTGAAGGTGAAGAGTCCCCGGAAAAACTTCGTTATCAAGCTGCATCCCCAGATGAGGCTGCCTTAGTTACCGCAGCAAAGAACTTTGGCTTCTTCTTCTTTAGGTATATATGTTTGTCCCCATTAAGACTATGTTTGGTAAACTAGCTGATAAGCTAGCTGTTGACTGATAAGCTAGCTGTTGACTGATAAGCTAGCTTAGGAACAAATTGTGTTTGGCAAAAACTAGCTTATGGGTATGTAAAATGACCAAAAGGGGTATAATGAGATATTTAATAAGGGTATAATTGGAAAAAAGCTACAAAAAGCTACCTCCAAGTAGCTTATAAGCTACTTTGTCCATCCAAACATGTACACAAAAAATAAGCTAGCTTATAAGCTACTTTGGGTTTACCAAAAAATGTATAAAGGGTAGCCCTTAGTTAACAATGAGAAGCGTGAGAAGTGGATCTGAACCCTTGATCTCTTTTTAATCTTATACCCTCCCATGAATTGCGCTTTAGAAGGGATTGATCATGTGCATCTCTGTGCATCTTACCCAATGTGCATCCAACGGTTGATAACCACTTCTCACGTTGACCTCGACTTCTCACTGGAACCCAACCCCATCTTGTGCTTTTTCTGTCATGCTGACCTAATGACGCCAATTTCTGCAGGCGTACACCAACTATGATCTACGTTCGTGAATCACATGTTGAGAAAATGGGGAAAGTTCAAGATGCTGCGTATGAAATTTTAAACATCCTTGAGTTTAACAGGTAAGGCCTTTTTGCTGCCACTTGGTTTTAGAAGAAACTCGAGCATCTATTTTCTTTTGCTAAAAAGACTTCATATTTAATGCTTAAAATATATTTTTTACCAAAGTTTTTTTGGATTCTTGTAGTACAAGGAAACGTCAGTCTGTTATATGCCGTTATGGAGATGGAAGGCTTGTATTATACTGCAAGGTAATACCTCTCTTGTAAATGGAACTTTGCTATTAAGCTGTGAACCGACTCTAATGCAGAATCTTTGCTTTACAGGGAGCTGATACTGTAATATATGAGAGATTGGCGAGTGGAAATGATGAATTAAAGAAAATTAGCAGGGAGCAACTGGAGCAATATGGAGAAGCTGGTTTACGAACTCTTTGCCTGGCCTACAAAGATTTAAGCCCAGATATGTATGAAAGTTGGAACGAGAAATTTATCCAGGCTAAATCTGCTCTACGAGACCGTGAAAGAAAATTAGATGAGGTAGTTGGCGTTGATAAATTTATACGTATGATGTATCCTATTCACATGTGAATAAGGTCTATTCGTATGAATATCTAAGAAAATGTTAAATACCATGATATTCAGGCTAAATCTAACCTACGAGACCGTGAAAGCAAATTAATGAGGTTGTTGGCATTGATAAATGACACTTACCCGTATCTTATTCACGGTCTATTCTTGTGAATATCCAAGAAAATGTTAAATACTATGAAATGCTGCTGTAGTAATATCTTTTAGCCTCACCCCTTTTTTCTTTTTCACTTTTAAACACCTTGAAAGTAATGAATAAAAAGATAGAGATATGTATTTCTATGTCTGAAGCATATGAAACTCCAAACAGGTGGCAGAATTGATAGAGAAGGATCTTACCTTAATCGGATGTACTGCTATAGAAGACAAGCTTCAGGAAGGGGTACCAGCGTGCATAGAAACTCTTTCTAGAGCTGGAATTAACATCTGGGTGCTTACAGGGGACAAATTGGAAACTGCAATAAATATAGCTTATGGTATTATAATCTTCTTTATTCCTAATTGATTATGCCATGATTCATATATGCCATATCATTAATAAGTTATTCACTTATTTTTTTAATTGTCCCAGCTTGCAAATTAATTAACAATGACATGAAACAGTTTGTTATCAGTTCAGAAACTGATGAGATCAGAGATGTTGAAAACAGAGTAAGCCATTTTTTTAGCTAGCGTCTTTTCATTTTGGTATTATTCAGACGATTCAATCTCAAGTCAAAACTCTTCTTCCAGGGTGACCAAGTGGAAATTGCTCAATTTATAAGAGAAACAGTGAAAAATGATCTTCACAAGTGCCATGAAGAAGCACAAAGAATCATTCATGGCTCAACTGGGCAGAAACTTTCCCTTCTTATTGACGGGAAGTGTTTGATGTATGCTTTAGACCCGAGTTTACGGTCCACGTTGCTTAGTTTGAGCTTAAGTTGCAGTTCAGTCGTCTGCTGCCGTGTTTCTCCTTTACAAAAGGCACAGGTAAGGTTTCAGCTGGATGAATGGTTAAATTTTACGACATTTATGGCTTGACTCATCAGTCAACTGCTGGTCAAAACTCTTGCAGAACCTTGGTATAATAATAATAAACTAATTCCTTGAAAATTATAATACATTTCGTGGTATTTAAATTTAAGCGAAACTGATATAATTATAAATCAACTTATCTGTGTTTTAAGCTCTAATGTTTACCAAAATTCTCATCCATTTGGAGTTATGGACCTCAATCACACTTCATTTTATGATAATTTTATCTGAGGACTTGCACATAATCTATTACAGGTTACAAGACTGGTTAGAAAAGGTGCAAATAAGATAACGTTAAGTATTGGTGATGGTGCGAATGATGTTGGCATGATTCAAGCAGCTCATGTTGGTGTCGGGATAAGTGGTTTGGAGGGGATGCAAGCGGTGATGGCCAGTGATTTTGCCATCGCTCAGTTCCGGTTTCTGACGGATTTACTTCTTGTCCATGGACGATGGTCCTATCTTAGATTATGCAAGGTTCATGTCTATTTTCTTTTGCCCCATGAACTTTTAGTCTATATCTGTTATCCATATCATTCAACTTTATTTATTTTTTCGTGCAGGTTGTTTCGTACTTTTTTTACAAGAATCTTACGTTCACATTGACTCAATTTTGGTACACCTTCCACACTGGGTACTCTGGTCAAAGATTCTACGATGATTGGTTCCAGTCTCTGTATAATGTCATTTTTACGGCCTTGCCTGTTATCATTGTTGGATTGCTTGACAAGGTAGTTATCTCTCTAATTTCTGTTTTAGTTTATCCCGAAATAAGTGTCTACTTTTCGATCGTACCCTTAAATCTGAGATGGAGAAATTTATTATTGTTTCTGTTGTTGAGGGTAAATTTGTCATTTGATTAATTAGAGTGTGTGTCTGTTTGATAATTACATATAGTTCCACAACCGTGTGCCTTTTTCACTGTGGATATTTGTTTTAGGACGGAAGGAGTAGCTTTTATGTAAAATTGAGTAAACTTCACTTTTGGCGCATAATGATTTGTCAGTTTTAATGGATATCGTCCCTCACATTTGTCATTTGATAACATTTTTGGTCCCTCCTAACAAATTTTTTCTGTTAAATCCAATTAGATGAGGGGTCTTTTAGTCATTTTAAACATTTTCTGATGACCAAAAGACTCCTCATGTAATCGGGTGTTGATGGATTAAACAGTAAAAAATGTTTAAAATAACTAAAATACCCCTCATTTAATTGGACTTCTTGGAAAAAGTTAACGGCCGTTAGGAGGGACCAGAACTGTTATGAAATGACAAATGTGAGGGACCAAACCCGAGTTTTCGTTAGAGATGATCCGTTAAAATTGACACATGTTAGTGAGCAAAAGTGAAGTTTACTCATGTAAAATTGTACTCCCTGTTCCAAATATGATGCATAGTGGCCTAGTTCCAACTTCAAAATTGATATGGATACTTTGCATTTTGTACGACGAGTTCATACTCCATCTAAGGGCTTGTCTGTTAGCAGCTTAATGAGACTCATTGCTTATTTGGCAGCTATACATGACTGTTTGGTAGTGGCTTAATGATATAGAAACTGACTTGTTCATTAAGCTTTATGCAGAAAGCCAAGTTTTTTCTTACCTGACACTCTCAATTAAAAAACAAGCTCCTTCCATTAATGAATAAACTTTCCCAAACAAAAAACTTCCCAATCTATAGACAGATAAATCCACACAGGCAACTTTATCCATAACAGGACTTAATGGAAAACCAACCAAAGTTGATGCAAATAATTGTTTTTGCAGGATGTGAGTGCAGCACTTTCAAAGAAATACCCACAATTATACAAAGAGGGTATAGAGAATGCCTACTTCAATTGGAAAGTTGTGGGCACTTTGGCGTGCTTTTCGGTTTATCAATCGATAATCGTGTATAACTTTGCGGTCGCTGCTAGCACGACTGGTTTAACCTCGGCCGGAAAGATGTTGGGGCTGTGGGACGTTAGCTCGGCTGCGTTTACGTGTCTCGTGATTACGGTCAATTTGAGGCTTCTTATGATGTGCAATACGGTTACGAGGTGGCACGCTATAAGCATCGGCGGCAGCATTCTAGCGTGGTTCATGTTCGTTTTAATATACGCCGTTATTTTCGTAAATAAGGTACGCACGTTTTGAGAAATGGTTTGTTGGAAAGTCAATATGGATCTTTTATGTAATCTTGGTAATATTAATCCATCTTCGTATATCATATTACTAACGCGTGATTTTTTTGCATGTTTAACTTCAGGGGACGTATTACACCATTTATGTGTTAATGAGCACTGCCTACTTCTACCTGATTGTCATTCTTGTTCCCATTGTTGCACTTTTGGGCGACTTTTTGTACCTAGGGTGAGCTCTTCTTTCGAACAAAATCACATATCGTTCTGTTGTTTTAACACATAGCCCGAATTCCTCGGGTTGATTCCTATTTTGGTTTTGAAAATACCGTTAAATGAAGTGATCATTTTGATCACATGGGCAGGTTCAAATCTGAACCACAAATATTTTGAGAATCTAAGATTCAACTATTCATGCTTTATTCATGATGCATGCCGTGATAGATATTCATACGTTGAATATGCATGATGAATAAAGTACATGATTCTTAAGGATTTTATTAATTATGAATAATACATGAAGTGGGTTACGTTCAAGGGAAAACCTCGAAAAAAACGGAAAACCACGAACTCCTTCGCAGCCCTTCATTTGGATCGTATACACTTGTGCATAGAAGTAATTTGTAATATGCACATGTGTATAAAACCAAAAAAAAAACAAACTTAATTTACTTCTATGCCCAAGTGCATAAGCTATGTTCAGTATTTGAAAGCTATTTGTAAAACCGAAATTTGAACCGACCCGAACTCGAATAATCTAATATAGAGTGGTTTGTTTGGTTTCCAAATCAGTTTTAGACTCGATTCGAAAGTTTACATTGGTTTTCAAATCGAATTTTGAATCTATACAAAAATTCGAAACCTGACTTGAAGTTCGAATATATATATATATATATACACATACTAATTATATATATAAATTTTTGTATAAAATTATATTTATATATATATATATATAGACAACTATATATAGCATTCAGATTTCGGTTTTTATGAATAGCATTCAAATATTGAACACCCCCTACTCCTGCTGAAGTAAGTTCAATCTGGAGTTTGTTATCTGATATTTTGTTGTTATTATCTGGTGAAATAGTTTGTTCCCCCATTGATCACATGCATACTATGTAGCATCTAATGCTCTTGATGAACGATTTCTTGTGTGATATTTTCAGGATTCAAAGATGGTTCTACCCGAAGGACTACCAAATCGTACAAGAAATCCATAGACACGAGCCGGAATCCATCGGTGCCGGATTGCTGGCGGTCGGAAACCAGCTGACCCCAGAAGAGGAACGGAGGTATGCTTTTGCCCTGCTCCCGAGGGAAAGGTCAAAGCACACCGGTTTCGCGTTTGACTCACCCGGGTACGAGTCGTTTTTCGCGACACAACAAGGAGTAACGACCCCCCAGAAGCCGTGGGACGTGATTCGGCGAGCCAGCATGAGACAAAAGACGAAATCGCCCCGAGCCAGCCAGTCGTAGAAGAGGTTGTACACAAAAAAAGAGAGGATTATCATCATCATCATCTACCCTTTTTGGACAGTTTTGAAGGTTTGCTTTTTTTTTTGGAACATTTTTGTAAACAAAGAAAGATGTGTAATTTGATGGCAGTAGTAGAAGGAAGCTTAGTGGTAATGAATAGTCTTTATTCTTTTATTCATCCTTTTTTAGTGGTTTTAATGTGTAAGTTGGCTGTAGAACCTAGTCTTCAGTTCACTCCCTAAGAAAGACATTTTGCTAAAATGTTAATATTTATCTATATATATATATATATGTATACATGTTATGTGTGTGTTTTCTTGTGCATATGCATTGGTTAATACTTGATAGGGTGGGTATTTAATAAGGGTCTTTTTTCTGTCCATTAATCAATAAAAACAAATGAAATTAGGGGAAATTGACCCAATCTCTCTCCTAACTTGGTAAACTAGCCATTTCTTTTTTGTTCTTATTAAAATGACTTTATATTGTAAGTGGTAACTTCTCAACTTGTAAAGGTATGGATTATGGATATATATAGAAAAGAAGTCTCTGAACATGCTTTGTATTATTTTTGTAAAATAAAACAAAATTTTGGGATTTGGTCATTGTATTATTGTAGACCATGTTAATTGAGGAACTCTTTCCTATATTAAGGAGTTGTAACTTTAATAAAACGGAAAGATAAATGATTAGGAGGCCAACTGGAGTAAAATATGGTTAGTCAATTTCTCGTGAAATAGCTCTGTTTATAACTTGTATGATTGATAGGATATCATGAAGAAATTGGGCACCGGGACTATTTTAATTACTTTGTTTACGCTAATTTTCTTCCTTTTACATAGTTTTAGTAAGCTAACATTTTCATGGAAACAAGTCAACGACTCTTTTTATTAGGAAGAAGTCAGATCTATGTATATTGTATATTCTAGATCCCACACCTATATGGTATATGTTGGTTTCGTTTGGTTTACAATATGATTCTTCTACCTGTCTATTTTTCTTCTAAGAAGGTATATGTGTAATAAATAGTATGGTAAACCTAGCAATGTCCATCATCATGTGCATATCAATCGCTTTGGTGCCGATGTGGGCATGTTGACGTGGTTCCCTTTAGCAGAGAAACTGTGAATAAATCAATCTTTTAGTCATATTCATAGATACATATATACATAATACGTTATATGTTTATTTTTCACTAGTATTAACCAACTTCTATATATCAAATGGGATGATTGTATACCTGTCTGCAAGTTATTAATAAATGACCAATAAAACCAAAATAGTCGTATTGGAATCTTATATTTTGTGCAAAGAGCTATAGGTTATATAGGCAAGAAGAATACAACATGCTTTTTACTCGACTTTATAGCATAAAATCGCCACATACGATATGCGTATCAATATATTCTTTTTGTGTAATTCTTTTTTCTTGATAAATATTCCACATACATTGTTATAAGTACGATTGAAAAATACATTTATTCTCATGTCTTCTTAACATAATAAGACTTCGTAAAGAATCGGTTTCATGATTTGTTTATATATTATTTTATTTGAATCAAACCCGAAAAGAAAAATAAGACTTCAAGTTAAATTTATAACAATAAGATTATAGATTTCACAATTGTAATTCTGATTTATGAACTTGATTAAATGGTCATGTCACTAATTTGAACTTTTTTTTTATCTCGTAATGTTCTTGAAAACGATATTTGAAAACCAAAAAACAATTTTTTTCCATTTTCGGCTAAATTTACGAGCTTATAGTTTTTAAAATAAAAAATATATATCAAGTTAAACAGAATATTAATTTGATTCTTCCCAACATATCATCAACTTCTTTTGTGATTCAAATTCATATGGATATGAAAGAAGAACCATATTCTCTTGTCAAATTAATTAACTTTGTGGAATAATATGCTCTAATTATTAAAACTCTTAACAAAGGAATCATTGTTTACATATATTGATTGTGAATATAATTTATCTCTAAAGAGTAAAATGAGTAAAACAAAAATAAGAAAATAAAATTAAAATGAAATGGGTCAAAAATTAGTCAATTATTTATTGAGTTCTCATCTTGATTAGACTATATATATATATATATATATATTCAAATATACTTGTAACATCTTAATCAGAGTTTTTGAAAAAAATTTAAACTATAAATGACTACATATTATATAATCAATGAATTAATGTTTTGAACATAATTTTGTTGGATGCTATTTAGTCCTTATTTATGGATCCACAATATTAATTTTATATAAAAAAAACTTTGTTAGGTTCTCTAGCCATGAATTTCGACATCAATTGATCAAAGATTAAATGATAGTTACAGAAAAGTAAATAAAGAATTAGCAATGTGTAAGACTTTTGGAAAGAGGTTTTGAGATGTATATTTTGAAAAAATTTGAAGTAAAAATGTTTGTAGGATAGGGGGATTCAAAGGTAGTAAAAATTAAAGTTGATAGGGAATCTTGAAATTAAATTATTTTGGTGTTATACAAATAAAATATAAGTTGTGAAATTGTGGGATAGATATGCAAGGTGCATGAAAATACTCAAATTTAAAAGCAAAAGAGAGAAGAAAGGAAGGTCCATATAAATAGCTCTACTGTCCTTTCCATGTTACCTTCCAAGCCAATCCATTCTTTCTTTTCTATATATGCATTTATAATCTTTACAATTACATATATGCATTTATAATCTTTACAAATACATATATGCATTTATAATCTTTACAAATACATATATGCATTTATAATCTTTATAAGTACATAGAAATGAAGGTTTAAGAGAAAATCTAAAAAAAATGAAAAATGGATAAAAAAATATGAATATGGATGACAAATTAATGAGAAAAATATGATTATTTTTTTAGTTGTTGTAAACTTTTTTAATCACACCCATTGGACCAATGAATCTAATGGTTGATGAGTTATTCTTCAGTTTTTGATTTATGTGAAATTTTTCCTTGCACAATATGTATAGATGAAGGATACTGTGAGAGGTGAAAAGTGTAAGAATGGCTTTAGACCGTTGATCATTTTTAATCTGATTTTCACCCATAAATTGTGTTTTAAATTGGAATTAATCCAATGCATCTCCTACGTGTTCATCTTCAATTAAAAATGATCAATTATTCAAATTCCTTCTTACCCTTCTCAGTAACTTTCATATACACACCTCAAATGTGTATGTAGGTGCATTTATTTGTTTAGGTTTAAGAAAGTGAAAAAAGAATCTCTTTAATCTCTCTAAATGTATACACATTAAAAGTAATATTTATGGTCCAAATTATTCAGTTATCACGCTTCTCGTATTAACCTCATCTCTCTATATACACACCTCACATGTGTAAGTATGTAGGTGCATATATTTGTTTAGGTTTAAGAAAATGAAAAAGAAATCTCTTTAATCTTTCTATATATACACACATTAATGGTTCAGATTTGGTTACCATGGTTTCCATATTAACCTCAACTTCTCATACGATCCTTCGCCTGTCCATGTATATATATATATATATACCCTTCAATTCCACCCTAACAATCTCTTCTTCAAGAACATCTCTATCTCTTTCTTTCTCTCTAGAAACAATAATATAGTTTAGAAATGAGCAATAAAGAGAGACATTATTATGATGTGTTATGTAGGGCACTTATATTATCATTATTAGGGTTTCTTTGCTTCTCCATTCCTCTTCACACAACAACAACTTCTTCTTCATCTTCTTCATGGTCTCAAGATTCCAAGTTTGCAGAGGCAGTGATGCATAGAGGAGTGGGGAAAGAAGTTAAGGTTGCTCCTAATTTGGACATCAACAAAAGAAGAGTTCCCAGTGGACCTGACCCTATCCATAACAGGTTCATTATTTTCTCATATATATTCATCCTTTTTTATTAATTTATTTATTTATCATATAAGTTCCATCTTCTATCTTTATCTCACTAGCTCACCATGATATTAACACACACATACATATATATATATATATATATATATATATGAGAGTTCCCTGAACACGGAAACCGTCATCAAGATGCCACATGTCTCTCTTTGGGATGAACATTCATCATAATGAATATGAACATGTCACTCATCATGAATTATACATTTATGCTGAATAACATGTTCATATTCATCATGAATTAATCATATATTAGTGGTGAATACAGAGTCATATATATTTCTGATTGATATGTCATTGTGTCTTGCTGAGAGTAATTCCCATGTTCCTCAAAAAATTGATTTCATTATATATATATATATATAATGCTCAAATATTTGTGGGATTAAATTTAATTAATTTGTAGTAAAAAGGTTGTAATTTGCTTTGATAAAAAGAAGGCATCCTCATTCATCATGCATCAAGAAAGGGGATAAAAAGCATGCATCTTGTTAAAAATATTATTCATTCTTAAGTGTTGGCAATTAAGAGAACTTTACACATGTCACCTTGTTATCCCCTAAGTTCTCTATGGATTTATGATTAATTTATTGAATCTTTCATGTATTTGCCTTATATATTGTGTTCTTTTTAAAGATGATTCAAAAAATGAATATAATCTAGGTATAAGTTTTCTTGAAGAATATAAGATTACAATTGAGTAAATAAAATATATAAATATATGATGTGTAAATAATAACTTTGTTATACATAAAACTGTTAAACCTATTGTAACCAATTTAGATAAAATTAAAATGGAAAAAAATATATTTGAACATATTTGAACTAGACGTTGTACAAGTAATGGATTTAAATTCACTTGTTTACACCATTTTCGGGTTTCTTTCTTCTTTTTATATTTCTCATAGCCATGTGGTAATTCGCGGGTCATTAAAGTGATCCTTTTAATGTTAATAGTCGTATGTTAATTGTACAGGAGAGCAGGAAACTCCGGAAGAACCCCGGGCCAAGCATAGCTAGATAGTCATTAGTCAAGTTAGGTTGTGCAGTTTCCTATGTACTTCCAAGAGAATTTAGATTAAAATAAGACGGTCTTGAAAATTTTGATTGCAAAACATCTGATATATATTCATCAGTTAGTCTTTAAACTAACAAAAAGTGTTTGATGATAACATATTTCTTAAACGTATATATCGTGTTGTTTCTTTGATATGTCATAACTGATATTTTCTTATAAGTAATTAGATTGAGTTTGAAGTGATGAATCAAGAAATTAAAATGGCTTCATGCCAAAAAGTTGATGGAAACTAAAGCATTTGTTCAAAGGCTGCTAATGAGTGCATTATGAAAGAATATGTACTTCAAAGAATCTTTACCAATCAAAATCATATCTTAAGCTTTTGCTTCTTAAAGTTAAATTCTTTGGTTTTGTTAAAAAAAGCAATTGGGTTTGTGCTTTTCTTTTTCATGATTTTAGAGTTGCTTTAAGATTTCATAGTTTCAATTAATGTTGTTTTTAACCTTATGATAGAAATAAAAACTAAGGATTTGGTTCAATCTAACCCGACTTCCAATGCAAACCGGGAGGAAAAAAAGGGTGCATTAGACGTTTTTTGAACATTCATTATATATTCATCATGAATATCTGTAAAAAGTTCACGCTTCATCATTAAGGATCAACAAGGACACATATTAGTAGTCTCTCTTTATCTTCTAGTTCGTAACGGAAAATCATGTTTGCAACTAGATATTCCTCGCAAAATCTATATATATTGTATTGTTATTCAAACTCTACTTTTAAATGGGATAAAAAGGTCAATCTGATTAATTTAGAATTTAACAAATATATCAATTTGAATAATGATTTCTGTTCTTTAATTAAATAACATACTTTTAATGGGAAATAATAATTTTTGTTTTTTAGTTATAATTTAAAACACCTTCTTTCACAATAAAAATATTATGATTTGTATATATATGGTGGCAATGGCATGTGTCAAAAGAAGAATGGAAAGAAAAGCAAACCCACCAAGATTGAAAAGAAAGAAAAGGTGTATTTAGTAGTTGTTGGATTTATATGTGTTGGTCATTTTCAATGGATTCTTGCTCCATATCATAATTCAACCATTTTGGTCTTTGGTCCATTTCTCTACTCTTGTGCCAATCAAAAAGCAAAAGTTAAAAACAAAGTAACCATGTATCACCATGCTTTATATAACAGTGTTCGAAATGAAGACGATATTTATTTAAGAAATAAGTAAACGATTGAATTGTATGTAATTTTAGTATTTTACATTAAGATTACGTATAAGATTACATACAATTTATGTAACTTTCCTTGCAATTTGAAAACACGACCAAAGTCGTTTGTACATCAGTTTTTGGTCGTTAATGTAAAATCACATCTTATTTCATATGTGATTTTAGTCATTTTCGTGTTTTCTTAAATAGTTAGTCATTTCATTTGGTTTTCCAAGTTAAACGTTTTTAAAACCAAATAATATGTATATAAACATCCTTTAAAAATTAGTTTAATGTATCTCCAAATATTTAAAGTCTCTTTTGAACCAAAGTTAACCTCTATGGTAAGTACCATTATGAGAGTGCATCCAATAGATTTTTGAAAAAAAAATCGAAATAAAAAATAAAAGTGTTTAAATTTTTAATAAATCTTTTTTTCTTCTAAACATTTCATTTTTGACCGGTAAGAATAATAAAAATTATTTCTAGACCCACTATTAAAAAGTTTCATGAAGTTAGGTTTTTTAATCAATTTTCTTTTAATTTATTTATGTGAAAAGATTTTGAAAAAAATAGATAAATCATTTCAACCTAACCATTAAAAAAACTAAAAAATTGAACTCATTGACTATTAAAAAAATTCAACTCCAACATTCCAAATAAAAAAAAGACTAAAAGTATATTTAAATAATGAATAACTTTTTATATGAATTATTGAACTATTTAATTAAATTCAATAATTATAATAATTGTTTTTTATAATTAACAATAGTATTATTTGATTCGCGAAGTAATTTATATAAACTGTTGTATTTTTAACAATAATAATTTTTTAATTGATAAATATCACCTTAAATAGTCAACATAATTTTTTTTATTTATTTTAGTGATGTAAACTTTATTTTGTTAAACGTTTTTTATATATAATTTTTTTTACTATTTTTATTTTGTAAATAAAAATTAAATCATTTTATAACAACTTACAATTTAAGAACACAAACTATTATGATCTTAACAAAAATATTACTTTCTATATTAGACTATTAATCAATATATATATATAGTATATACATAATTATAAAATAGAGGACAACATTTTGACTTGGTAATATAGAAGTTAATAAAAGTTGCACTTTTATAATGTTAGGTTGGCTCAATTGATAATATCAACAAAAAAATTAGCTTTTATATTACATTACAAAAGTGCAACTTATCCATATTAAGTTATAAATTGAATTGGAGTAACATTTTAAGGTATATCAACTTATAATATACACTTATCCATTTCATTGTGCAACTTATCCATATTGACGGATAGGATATATTTTTGGACAAAAGAACAAATTAACATGTTTATATTCATTCATTAACTAAATAAACGAATATAAACAAACTTTCTTTGAACATTTCACGAACCATTCGCTAAATGTACAGTTCTTTTACAGCTATATAGTTCGATATTTAAAGAAATGACAAGAAACCGGTTAGAACATCTCTAACAACTTTTCTAAAAAACAAAATATAAAATTTTTACACCATTTTTTGCTCCAAAAGTTTTCTTCAAAATAGAGAAAGTACGAAAGCGGGTATAAAAATCTTAAAATTTGAAGAACTCTCTAAAATTAATTATTATAAAAATAATTGTTTTTTTTAAATAAGAGTTTTTGAAATAATATAATATTATATATATATATATAATATTTTAGTAATATATAATAATAACTATGTTTGATCTCGTGTAATATACGGGATAATTTAAAAAAAAAATCATACCAAAAAACTAATACTGCAAATATGATTTGCTTAATTTAAATTATTTAGTATAATTTAATTTCTATTTAATAGTATTATCATAATCTTCAAAATTTACTTATAGTATTAAACTTAAATAATATACATTAAATCAAGTCGTGTGTTTTGTACAATTTGCTTAATTAAAATTTTTTATTATAGTTTAATTTAAACTTAATAGTATTTTTTTTAAATATTAATAAAGTATTATATCAAAACTCACTTATTATATTTTATATTTAAAATGACACGTTGATCCATATAATTTAAACTGTTTACTATAATTTAATTTAACCTCTAATGGTATTATTATAATTATTTAAGAGATAGAGATGGTTGATAAAGATAATTATGCTTTATAATAGAGAGATAGAGATTGTTTGTTAGCATGACATATGTCAACAAATGACACGTAGGTATAAATGAACCGAAAATGTAAAACACGTTCAGGTACATGTTTAGGCGAAAAAAAACCCAAAAATTGGCTCACTAAAGCATGATACGTGCATGGGCGGAGCCACATGGGGGGCAGGATAGGCAGTTGCCCCCCAAACATTTTTTTAAAAAACTAATTTTTTTTTAAAATTAGATATGTTTGAGTAATTGCCCCCCTCAGAACTTTAAAAATAAATAAAATTGTGTTTATAACTTAGAATCAATAACCATTCAAGTGTAGTCCATTTTTAAGATTGTATTCTATGAACTTGTAATTATAAAAAGATATATTTATAATCAATAATCAATAAAAATATGTATTATAAAATATGTTTTTATAATTGGTATGAGATTTTTTATATAAACTTCCAGGTAGACCACGTCTGTGGAGCTAAGTGACAATTCGTCATCACTATGAAATTCAAATATTCAAAACGGTCATAGATTGGATGCTTCATAATAGTAGATCTGATGAGTTACTACAGAACTAGTATCTTGCATCGCTTGTTTCACCCCGAATGATTTCTTCTCATGCTTTAACAAAGATAAGTTGGTTCGCTTAGCTAAGTTTTATCCTTTAGATTTTTCTGAGATGGATTTTGTTTATCTTGAAAACGAGCGTGAGACATTCTGCTTTGACATGAAAAGTAGTGTTGACTTTAATACTTTGAAGAGAGTTCAATGTCTTGCCACGAAGCTAGTCGAGATGAAGAAACACGTTGTTTATCCTTTGGTTTATAAGTTGATCAGGTTAGTTTTGGTTTTACATGTGTCAACGGCTTCGGTTGAAAGATCATTTTCAGCAATGAAGGTTGTGAAAAATCGATTACACAATCAAATGGGAGATGAGTGGATGAATGATTGTCTGGTTGCATATATCGAGATAGAAGTACTTCAGGGGATTGACGATGATTTGATAGTGAAAAGGTTTCAAAAAGATGCCACTCGACGTGGTCAATTGCCGTAGAGATTCTAGGTACGTATTTAGATCAATAATTAATGGCCATTGTCCGGGTCAATATTTTGGAGTTTTATTTTGTATAAAAAACTACTGTTTTAAAATTACGATTATTGTTGACATTTTGAAGGTTTTTTTGTGTATAAAACCTATTTTTTTATAATTAAGATTGTTGTTCAGAGTTTGCCCCCCTACGGATTATGTTCTGGCTCCGCCCCTGGATACGTGGCATCCAATTACTTTTTTTTATTATATATAGATATATTATCTCTAAGATGACGAATTTGTTAAGATTAAATGTATTTCTGTATAGATTTTAGACTTTAATTTTTACCATATCTTTATTTTTTTTTGGAAAATATTATTATAAATTATAAATTAAACAAAACAATTCTTTTGAGATGGCCTTGAAAATCCTCCATCAAACTTTGACCCGTTGTCATTTTGGCTTATTTTGAAGCGGTGCACGATAGCTAGCTACCATCCACCGTGGAAAACAACCGCCACGTGGAACCCATCTGCCGGCTTACCCACCGCTGCCTGCTAATCTACGCCCTACTATATATACACCAAATTTCTTTCTTTTTTCATTTCTTTTCCATCTGCTCTCTAATACACACAGTAAAACACACACACACATAGATTCATATCATTTATTCCTTTTGTTTTTTTTAGCAAAATTTGGATGCAAATTTTGATACTTTGAAGTCAACGGATAGATGAAATCTATGTAATTATCGAAATCGATATCAATTCAAACCCTAGATTTTGTGTTCAATTTTTGATAAATTTGTTGAATTTTTTTGGTTTTTAGGGTTTGAAAATTGAAATCTGTGCAATTATCGAAATTGATATCAATTCAAACCCTAGATTTTGTAATTTTTGAATCGGTTTTGTTTTTTGGTAAATTTGTTGATTTTTTTTGGTTTTTAGGGTTTGAAAATTGAAATCTGTGGAATTATCGAAAGCGATATCAATCCAAACCCTAGATTTTGTGTTCAATTTTTGAAATTTTTGGTTTTTAGGGTTTGAAGTTTGTTGATTGCGATCTGTTTGTTAGATTTAGTTGATTTCGGAAGGTGAAAAAAGGAAGTTGAAAAAATGCCGTCGCAAGCGGATGTGGATCGGCAGATAGAGCAGTTGATGGAGTGCAAGCCGTTGACGGAATCGGAGGTGAAGACTCTTTGCGAGCAAGCCCGGGCTATACTTGTGGAGGAATGGAATGTGCAGCCGGTGAAGTGTCCGGTGACGGTTTGCGGTGATATCCACGGGCAGTTTTACGATCTCGTGGAGTTGTTTCGGATCGGTGGGAATGCTCCCGATACGAATTATCTCTTCATGGGAGATTATGTTGGTGAGCTTGTGTTTTTTGAGTTTGATGAGAATTTGTGGATGGAAGTTTATGATTGATTGGAATTTGGGCTTATTGTTGAAAGTTTGCAATATTACTAGCTTGCTTGTGATGGTTTTTAATCAATGTGACATAGGTTGCTTATGCATATATAGAAATAAATTGAAGGTATGACTGCTTATTTATGGAGATAGTGAAGAAAGAGGCTATTTATTGAGGAAAAAAGTGGAGAAAAGGCTGTTTAATTAGGAATAAAGTGAAGAAAAGGTTGATCATTTATGGATGTTTATTAATATAAGGGAGAAAATAAAGAAATGGCTGACCTGAATTGATCAATTTTCATGATTTTTGACACCTTGGGACCAGAAATTTAAAGCTAGGTGACAAGAGAAGATCAATTTTAGTCTTTTTACTTGGTCTTGTTACCATGAATGATTGATATGTGCTCTCATGTATATGTTGCACCTGGAGTAATTGTTTGGTATGTGTTTATCGTGGCATTCGGGATGATGTTCGCTCAGGTGGACAGAGCTCGGTGATGAGAAATGTTCACTTGAGGTGAAAACTAATTGATGTTTTAAAGTGACATTCTTTTGTTGGAGTTACACCTAGTTCACTAGTTGGTCTTGAATTATATCGATGAACATAGGATGGTTGCAAGCTTATTAGCTGAAGTTGTAGCTCACTCATAATTATGAATTTTAGGGTGCCAACGTATTTCTCTATAAGCTAGTTAGTATAATAACTTTTGGTTTCTGAAACCCTAACAGATGTTTTGCATGGACATGATGATAATCTTTATGGGGAGTTTCAAGTTTCATGCTTATTTAGATACTCTAGGGCAGCTAGTTAGGGTTCGTAGTGAGATAATTCGTAGCATTATGTTATCGATCACTTTAATCGTGTTTGTTTTTGAATAATGTTGTTTCTGTTTTGATGTTTTGGGAGTTTAGGTCAGTGATGGTATTTTTCTATTATGGTAAGTATACAACTTATGTTAATCCCTGTAGCAGGTGCACTTGGATACATAAAGTTTCAAGATTCATCTTTGGTAGATAATGGGTACATTATTCTGAGCATGAATCTTGTTCTACACCAATTTAGTTCAATTGTATTCCATATTCATAGTTGCCGTATTAATTGGGCATTTTGATTGGGTTTATCTGTTAAGCATTCAGTTAATTTTAGGAGTTGAGAAAGTGGGTTTGTTCTATTTTGAAGTCCGTGGTAGCTTCATGGTAACGAGTATAACGTCTAAGCTCTAAAGAACGTATAATGTTAGCTCAATATGGAAGTTTAAGAAGGCATTGGGCGTGTTGGAACGCTCGTATAATGGGTTTGTTGTTTTGTTACTTGCTAGATAAGGCATAAACTATTTAAGAACATGCTATTAGCAGTAATAAATGTGTATATTCTGAACTAATAAGTGTTTGCATAATTATAACCCGTTTCATATGGCTTTTTAAAGAGATTATATTTTTTTATCTGGTTTATTCAGTACTTTTGTCAATTATTCTTACGGGGTTCGAAGGTGCTGCTGACTTTACTATAGGGTAATTGTAGAAACATGTTGCACATTTCATTTTCAGATGACATCGAATGTCTAATTTATTGGATATTCCGCATATCAAGTTTGTTTATTTCTTTCTGTCATGGATGTTTAATGCAATTGTTTTAGTCATTCTAATCAATTTCTTAATGCAGATCGTGGGTATTATTCAGTGGAGACTGTCACACTCTTGGTGGCTCTAAAAGTTCGTTATAGAGATAGGCTTACAATTCTTAGAGGAAATCATGAGAGTCGGCAGATTACTCAAGTGTAAGACTTTTAAAACCTTTAAGCTTTACTCAACTGCCAATCCTTGTGAAATTGAAACTGCAATTATTATTCCCTATGCTTTCCATTGAACATTGATTATATCTCAATTCTCAGGCCCTATTATGTATCAAAGGCATCTTTGAACTTCGATCTTTTGCATTTAGATTTTGGTAGTATAACATACCTGATACCTATAAATATGTTTGTTTAATGCTTTCTGCATTATCTGTTTGTTAGATGTAGTATTTATTAGAACTTAGAACTGCCGAATTGGCACCTATTGCCCCACTAGTTCATGGGGTACAGAATCTCGTTGTCTAAATTTCTACTTAATTTTATTTTGCATGTACTATAATCTTATTCTAATAACTTTTGTACGGACTTTTGCTCCTTTACCCTTCACTTTGTTCTCATTACTCATATACCTTTATCTTCGACTCAGATATGGTTTCTATGATGAATGTTTGAGGAAGTACGGAAACGCAAATGTTTGGAAGCATTTTACCGACCTTTTTGATTACCTACCTCTTACAGCACTTATCGAGAGCCAGGTTGGAATAACTGTCACCTGTTTATCCCTGTCAAACATCTTGTCGCCATAACTTAACGATATATTTCTGCATCATATAGATCTTTTGCTTGCATGGAGGTCTTTCACCATCATTGGATACGCTAGACAATATCCGAGCCTTGGACCGCATACAGGAGGTACTTGAACTTTTAGCTTAGAATTATGGACCTATGCTTTCTTGTTTTCGTATTTGGAAAAAGTCTCTTTAAGTGTGTATTTGTTGCCTTTTCTTTTGAAAAAAAATACATTCTCCTCCATGTGGACTTTATTTACAAGTTTGTACATGGTAATTAGTTTAATGATGCTTCCATATAGAATTTCTTTACTCTACTGATTTGCCAGTTATGTTCTCTGCTTCTTTTTTGAAGTATATAATATTTATATGGGGAAAAACTCACATACACACACACACATTCTTTTTTAAGAATGTGGTACCCTCCGCTTTTAAAGAAGATAAGTGGTACACAACTACACATAGTCGTCTGTTGACATTATGGTTCATGTCCTTGAAGGAGTTTCAAATACAAACCATGTGAATGTTACAACCCAATCTTAACCGTTCATCTAGCCTAATGAATATTTGGTTTTTATAAATATCTTGATTATATCCTAATGAGGCAATGATCTTAATAAATGAACTTCATCATCTTCCGTAAATATCTCGATCATAATGAATGAACCCTGACCATCTTCATAAATATCTTGTTTGCTTGCTAATATAAGGTTTGTAACATTTAGGGCTTTCTTTGATTCATTAATTATACTGAAACTGTTCATTTATTATTGTTTATTTAAAGATTTACTGATTTTGTGTGATGCTGTACGTTGTAGGTTCCACACGAGGGACCAATGTGCGATCTTTTGTGGTCTGATCCGGATGACAGATGTGGATGGGGGATTTCTCCTCGTGGAGCTGGCTATACGTTTGGACAAGATATAGCATCTCAATTTAATCATACGAATGGACTCAGTCTGATCTCAAGAGCACATCAGCTTGTTATGGATGGTTTCAACTGGTGTCAGGTTCGGAAATCTCTCTAACTAGTTCATGTTAGCAATAGCAACAACTCCAATGGTTTATCAAAAAGAAAAAAGAAATCCGTTTAAAAATTGCATGAAATATAATCACGCAATCTACATGTAATTTTATCATGCATCTTTTTGAAGTACATAATATTTACATGGTCAGGTTCAGGGGAAAACCTCAAAAAAATGAAAAACCAAGGAACAAGGGTCCCTCATAATATTTACATGTCCTTAATCGTCCTGCACCAAAACTATTCAGCAACTGCCAAACAACTTAAATGATTATTATATTTTTAATGATATTTCATGATCCGACAAGGGTATAATGGGAACTTATATTGTTTATTTGTATTCTCAGGATAAGAATGTGGTGACGGTATTTAGTGCTCCAAACTACTGTTATCGGTGTGGGAACATGGCTGCTATTTTGGAGATCAGTGAGAACATGGAACAAAACTTTCTTCAATTCGATCCGGCCCCAAGACAGATCGAGCCAGACACCACTCGGAAAACACCAGATTATTTTTTATAAAAAAATCACTGATCTCGATACTATTGGCCGGTTGGTTGGTTTTTGAGTTGTTTGTAGTCCCCCCTCTTGTAGATGTTTATCTTAAGAAAGAGAGGAGTTTTGTTGTTTAATGTCAACATTATTCTTTGTTGACAAACAAAACTTACATTTTTTTTTTCATCTTTGTGTATATGTTTCTCAGAGAAGGAAAAGGCAGCAGACAGTAATATTTGTGTTGCACTATTTTTGCAAATTTTTATGTTAGGAAGAAGAAAAAAAACTAGACTTTTCAATGGATATCTTTGGCAATTGCTAGTATATAGTTTTTTCAATGTTCTATTGTTATGTTTTGCCAATTTGGTTGATAAGATAGCTTTTATATTAGTTGATAAGTTGGATGATAAAGTAAAATTACTTAATGATGAAGTTTTTGTTATTTATGTATAACTAGTAAGTTAAAAGTTAGATAATAAAGTAAAATTACTTAATGATGAAGTTTTGGTTATTTAGGTATGATGAAAAAAAATACCTTTGGAGCTATACTGATTAGTTTTTTGAAAATTAGCTTAAAAGCATTAAAAATTCATAATCTTTAATTATATTAACTTTCAACATATTCTTTTATTTTTAATATTGTAATAATAGAGAGTAAAAATTCATAATCTTTATATATTAACTTTCAACATATTCTTTTATTTAATATTGTAATGTCAATTATATTATTAAATACTTTTATATATTTTTTACTCTCTCTACTTACTTATGAAATGTCATTTGCTGACTTCTAATTTTCTTATGGCAAAAATCTAATAAAAAATATATTTCTTACAAACCTGGAGCAATATAATATAATAAAATATGCTTCTTTATGGAATCTATTGAAGCAAAAAACATACCAAAATCCCCTTTTGAAAGAATTGGTAGGATATGCTTTCTACCAAGTCCAATTTGAGAGCAACTTGCTCTTCCTTTTGCAGATTTAAACAAGAAATGTGCACACTGGTTAACTAAATAATGTTTGTTAAAGATGGTTCTACAGTTGAAACATATAACTCAAAATTACAAACTTTTGTGTGGTCTAATGTTTTAGAAAATAGAAAATAACCATCTGATTACATGCTATATCATACAAAGAAAGAAAGAAAGAACAAAAAAAGAGGCAAACATCGATCCATCCGGTCCCTAACTAAAGAAAAATACGTATTCTAGATTACATCCGACCAAACTTAGAACCTCGGGTTCGTAGGAACTCTTACTGCTCCTGGCATAACCAATGTTCCCTTTCGTCTGAAGATTACAAATAAACTGCTTGCCAGCAACAGCAATATTATTGCCTGTTCACAATTTTCATCACAAAATGAGTCAACCTAAACAATGAAGTAATGAACTCCAAATACACCTCACGGGGTAACTACTTACAGGGTAAGAGGCATTTCCATCACTTACCGGGTAAGATTCTCATTGGTTTCCATACTCAATTGGTAAAGATCGTAAGGTAACTGATATCAGTAGTAAGCGCTTACCCGGGTAAGTGTTTAGTAAACGACTTGCTGACTAAGGCATCGTTTGGTAAAAATAAGCTAGCTTATAAGTTAGGTACATGTTTGGATGGACCATAAGCTAGCTTTTTGAAAAGCTACTCTCATTAGCGTTTTGGTGACTTATGAGACTTATAATATTTTTTTATTCCAAATATACCCCTATTAAGTTTTATACTACCAATTTTTAAGCATGGCCTTTTTGTCATTTTACAGCCTTAAGCTACCTTATCAACTAGTTTTTTGCCAAACACAATTTATTCATCAGCTAGCTTATTAGTCATCAGCTAGTTTGGCAAACATAGCCTAAGAATCCTAGCAGGTGAGGATAACGCTTACCGACCTTTCTGACCTAGTCAGAGATGGCGATGGTAAATTGGTACTTACCTATAATCTTACCGGTTAGGTGAGAGCGGTGAATACTTTTGTATTCCTTGTTATCGTTATATCTTTAGAAAGCCAAATATATTAATTTATTCTTTCAATAGAATACATTAAAACTTTGGTTATACTAATAATGCTATCTTTTATCTATATTTTCTTGTATCTTTTTATGTTTGCATACACTTAGATGTAAGTGGAAGTGAGCCTTTTCTAATGTTTCATATAAATCTGTATAGATATGGGGAATTGAGAACAAACCTCAAAGCCAAGTACCGAAAGCTTCTCTTCATTAATGGCAGGTATACAGCTTCTGTAAGTTATGTAGACTCCTGATTCATCATCTTCACTGCTGGATGACTTTTCCAATAGATTTCGGTGTCTTATTGAAGCAGCTGGATCTTCTGCATCGTGCACCAGCACATGTACTTTTAGTTTTTCGTTAGTGTTTTCAAGATTATTTCGGCCCTTTTGCCTCCTCTTGTCGTTTTCTTCATCTACCGGAGTTTCAGGATTCATACACTTCATTGGAATACGGTACCCAGTTTCACTGCAGCGGTACCTATCATCTTTCTGCAAGAAGATATGAATTGTGGAAAAGTAGGAAGAAACCAACAGATGGTTGAATTTTGAATATATAGAGCAACTTCCTACAATCTAGCACAAGTGTTTTCTGAGAGACAAGTTCATTATATTAAGTGTTGTGTAACACAATCCCTGTATTTATTATGTTTAAGCTGTTAGGCTTCTATGCCATGCAAACTTTGTTGGGTTCTGCATGGCATTATAAACCTGTTCAATAACTATAGTGGTTTATATTGCAGATTGCACTCCACATAGCATTGAAATCTTTCACAACACAACATTTTCCTAGCAGCTTTGCAAAAACTATCATAAATGCCATTATGCCTAAAAGATAATCCTAATCATAGTTTTATGGAGCATATACCAAAAAGAAATTGAAAGTTTGGTAGTTTATTACCACAGGGACATATTCACTAGTCGTAAGACCTAGCATACTTCGTGGGAGAACTCCCACATTACTTTATCCATTAAGGACACACACACACACACACACACACACACACATATATAGGTATTAAAAAGAAGTATCTTTTATCAAGATTGCCAAATGCATCAACTAGCTGTATCATGACTACTGAGCAATTACCATCATGTTGTCTCTGGCAACCATTAACCATCACATAGACACACTTACATTGCATCCAAAGAGACATATTCATGTGAAGTGACTATGTACTCCTAGGACAACAATTTAGGGAACCCCTTGCTATCCGTAGTTCCTAGTAAAGCACAGGCATAAGCTCACTGATGGTAAATGGGTTGCTTGTCAACTAAAAAGGTTGATAAGAATTTACCTTCCTATGAGATATAAGAAACAAGATAACCAAATAAAATTTACAGAGTAGAAGTGGATAAACAGTACAACTAGAATTTATCGGTGTCTTCATCCCTCAAAAACAAATCCATTTGACAGAAATGAGTAACTTTTCAACTTCAAAATCGACAAGTATTTTGGTTCGGGATAATAGATTACTACAATAGCATATTACAATCAAATCAAACTCAAACGGTAGAGGGGTAAAATAGTATTTACATAAACAAACAGGGATAGACACCGGAAACACCTATCATCTATGTCAATTCTGAATTCAGAGAGTAACATATTCGATAATCATATCGAACTCCAACATTTTTCGAGGTTGATATATATCATTTTTGGGAAAGATCAGTATCATCTCGGATTCTCCTACCCAATCAAAACAAATCAACATACTTAAATCAAGCATACATCAACATTGCAATCACATAGATAAAGAAAAAAACAGAAACACAAATACATATAACAATAAGAGACCTTTTCCGAGTATTCGCAAGGGACGCAAGGACCAGAAGGCGAGCAATCGAAAGTTATGTTCGTGCCAGTTTTCTTCTCCTTAAAGCTCTTCAAACTTCTCAGCCTTACTCCTCCTCCTTCTCTGCACAAATTTTCAAATCCAAATCCTCAAAATTCATCCATCACTAAAACAACACTAGATTATTAACAAAAAAAAAAAAAAAATCATCAAATTTACATCATTTTCATTAACAATTACATTAGATTTTACTCAATTTAGACATGGAGAAAGAGGAATTTTCTTACAATTCCTTCTCTGCACAATTTTCAAATCCAAATCCTCAAAAATTCATTAATCAGTAATAAACACTAGCTTATTGACATAAAATCATTGAATTTAGATCATTTTTCGTAACAATTACATTAGATTTTACTCAATTTAGACATGGAGAAAGAGGAATTTTCTTACAATTCCTTCTCTGCACAATTTTCAAATCCAAATCCTAAAAAATTCATTAATCAGTAATAAACACTAGCTTATTGACATAAAATCATTGAATTTATATCATTTTTCGTAACAATTACATTAGAATTTTAATCAATTTAGACATGGAGAAAGAGGATTTTCGAATTGAAATCCTCAAAATTCATTAATCAGTAATAAAAACACTAGCTTATTGACATAAAATCATTGAATTGAGATCATTTTTCGTAACAATTAGATTAGAATTTACTCAATTTAGACATGGAGAAAGAGGATTGATTTTTCTTACAATTCGTGTGGTACGGATAGATCTGAAGAAGCATAAACCACGAAGAAATTGAATAAAATTGCAGATATGAACAGATGATGATGATGATGATGATGATGAAATTGAAGATCGAATTTGGAAGACGCCTTCGGCATCTTCACTGTGAATTCTTCGGAACTGCGTTTTTCTTCCCCTATATTCGTCTAGTTTCCATTACCAGAGAAGAACGATTTGAGTATTAGATCGATGATCAGGTATTTTACAAACAGGTCCCTGTACTTTAAATAAATGTCACATAAGGTCCCCTAAAGGAAAGGATTAAAGGAAAGGATTTGGAAGGAAAACTAGAAAATCATGTTCTCGAGTTTCATTTAACGAAGGAAAGGAAAGAAAAGGGAGGGATTTGGATGGAGGGAGTTTAGGTTTATTTTGTCTTAAAACTTATCATCCCAAAATGGGAGGATTTGGAAGGAAATAAAAGGATTCCCCTCCCTTTCCCTTCCCTTTCTTTTCCTTCCCTTGTTAAACTCGAAAACATGGTGTTAAGTTCAACAGGATAGTTTTATTAGATTTACACCAAAAACCCTTTCTTCACAAATCAAAACGCTCCCACGCTGAAGCCCTCTCGTCTTCTCCACCAAGCTCCTCGCCAGAGTTGTATAAGTTTTGCTGTGATGTTTCAAGTGTAACTTTTCAGTGTTTTACTATGAAGTTCCAAGCGTGAAAGGTGGGCTCGTGGGACTTACGAAAGCATGTTGGTATCACATGATCCAAACTATTTAAAGGATACATTTATCTATAAAGTAAAAATTGTGAGTGGACGCCTTTAACTATTGTGGTCATAATACACTTGGACTAATATGTTTATCGGTTTTGTTGTAGCAATCATGTTTATTCATGGCTTAATTATTAAGATCGTGGCTTAGGGACTGTTTGTTACCATCTTAATTGCTTATCCAAACTATATACGATGGTTTGGTAGTGACTTAATGAGATAGAAAATAGCTTATTCAATAGCCTTCTAGGGGAAGCTTTATGTAGGAAGTCAAGTTTTCTTCAAATTTGTCCCCTCGAATTTAATAATAAAAACATGTCTAAAAAACATTCCCAAACAAAAACCTTCTTAATTAATACGGACAGATTAATCCACACAAACAACTTTATTTACATAACCGAGTACTTGTCTTTTTTTTTTCTTCATGAAACTGGAACCAGAATCGGTGGTTCCTATAATAAAGGAACTGGAACCGCTTCCATCGGTTCTTCGTATTTTGGGACCGGTTCAGGTATAGGTACCCGATGTCAACTTTTTTAAAGCTAAAATAACAAAAGATTAATCATAGGAACATATCACGTAATAAAAATGATTCCATTTGCATAATCTCTCTTTATGCCACTAATCATAAGCAAAACTACAAGATAAACAAAATAAAATGCAGCCTAACTAAATTAAGTTTTGTGCAACATATGAATCCTCCACACAAAATTTAAAACATTTTTGGACTAGATAATTTCTTGGTGTGTGATAAAACTAGTTGAAATTGATATTATAACTTAACAAAATCTAAGGACTTTCATATGATATTGAGTTAAAGAGCAAAGCCATCAAAACCTTGGTAGCGGTGATCAAATCTAAGGTACTTATGCTTATGCACCTGAACGATGGAAACAAACAAATATAGAGCATAAGCATTCTTCAAACAGCAAAAATGGAAACAAAATCAAGGAGCCATATGGAGAAATCACATAGAGGAACCGATCCCGACGGGTACCCAACGGTTAACGGTTCCAAAAAAATAAGAATCAGAACTGGAATCGAAACCAGTCTCGATCGATTATGTAATTTAGGAACTAGAACCAATCACATCAGCTCCGGTCCCAAAACTAACAGTTCCGGTTTCAAATGCGGGTACCCACTTTCGATGCTCACCCTACCTTAGTCCGTCGTGAGGGAGTAGGTTTAGTTTCTAAGCGTATTTGGAGGGGTAAAATGGTACCTATCCAATAGTTAAGGGACTTAAAAAGACAAATATACCCTACTATATATAAACAACTACACTCTTCTTATCCCTTCTAAAATGGAAGCGGGAAATCTTCTCCGTTCAGTTCCGTTAAACCCTCATATCTCCTCCGGTCACCGTCTCCCCAATTTCCGGCAATTCGTTAGGGTTTCCAACAACTTACAGGTTGCTTTTCCCCCTATCTCTCTCTCTCTCTCTCTAAATGTATATATACAATACGTATATGTATAGGTGTATCTATCTATCTATATCTATCTATCTCTAATTGAAGCTTCCATTGGTCGATCGAAGGGAGGTTACAGAGGAGGAAGGCCGAAGAGAGAATTAATTTCTGAATGGATATCAAACAACGATGATTCCGTTAGGAGCTTGCCGATCTACGTCGGAGGGATCTCGCTGTTCGCCGTTCTGTTTAACAGGACGGTTTCCGGCATAGCTCCGGTTGCTGATGCCAGCAGGTGATAGCGATTTCGTTTGTTTATGAATTATGATGATTTATACGTATTTGTTGTTTGCTTATTGGATTGAGTTTGTGAACTAAGTTGCTGTGATCTCTTTCGTTATTCGTTCTATATGTTAGAAATGGTAGTTTCAGTAGTTTTGAGCTTTTGAATTTTGTGATAATAGCAGTATTTGCAACAATAATCAATTATCGTTCTAGATTTTTAGTGAATTTTGAACCTGTCAAAATGACAACGATGGCAACTGAACTATTTAGGACTATTTATTCGGCTCAACAACCGAACAACAGTTTATGTTATAGTATACAGATAACCATATCAATAGATACAACTTTATCCATACAAGTCTTAATGGAAATTGAACCAAATAGTCCCTAAGGTTGTGTTTGGCAAACTAGCTTATAAGCTAGCTGGTAGCTGATAAGCTAGTTGTTGACTAATAAGCTAGCTAGTAGTTGATAAACTAGCTTATGAGTAAATTATGTTTGGCAAAAACTAGCTTATGAGTATGTAAAATGACCAGAAAAAGTATTTTGGGATATAATAATTATTATTATAAAGGTATAATTGGAAAAGGCTACAAAGAGCTCCTGAAAAGCTACTGCAACTAGTGTTTCATTAAGCTAGTTTATGGTCCATCCAAACATGTGCTAGCTAATAAGCTAGCTTATTTTTGCCAAACACAGCCTAAACTTCATAACAAGCATTAGGAATTGGAAAATGTTGGTGATAATTAGCAGCAAAGCCTAGATCGATTTCCTGTTTGATAAGGACAAGGTTTGCCATTAAAGCAACAAAATGCAGCTTTAAACATAGCTTCTTAAGATTCATGGATTTGTTAGGAAAACATGTTAGTTATGTCTTTTAAATTGTTAGTTGAAATCTGTTGGGTATATATTATAGATCTACAATTGCATGCTTGCTTTGATAGTTACTTGTGCTTTTTGAATGGCAGTTCTCAGTCCAGAGCTGATTTACTTACAATTGGGTTAGCAGTAACTAATATTCTAGCTGGTCTGGTGTGGCTATCAATTCGACCGAAAACCATATTCGTGGTAAGCTCCCTTTCATTGCTTAACTTATGATATCAACTCATCAGAGACTTGTATTTGTGTACTGGAAACATAAATATGACGGTAAACTTTGAATTCAGGTGCCTCCCCGGGGTGTGGAGTGTGAAAGAATACATTCCAACGTTCCGGATCTTGTAGCTTCTGAACTAATATGGTATGGGAAACATAAACATGCCACACAATATGTTGAGAAAAGATTAATGGTCACCAAAGGGTCATTGTATTTGTACCCGAGTTACCGATAGATCTCAACCTTCATGGAGATCAATGGTTTGATTTTTATGCAAGATTTTTTGGTCATGATGCATCACTCACATGCTTTTCTCAGGGCATGGGAATCATTGTCAGCGACAACATGCAGCAGGTCTCTAGTTATTGTATATGATGGCATTTGTGTTCTCCAAATTGGATATGCTTCTGCATCTTCCTCTAACGAAGGTGAACCGTTGGTTGTGGATGCTGATAAATTGATGCAAGGGTCAATCTATCAAGGCATTCTTAAATCTGGATCACGTAAGCCACATATGATAAATTCTAATTCCATCAACATAAGGAATGTGCTTTGAAGAGTTTTAACAATTTTTACAGAGAGCTACTTGGCTAACTTATCTCTTTATCCTGGAAAATCCGAGTTGCCATTTCTCCCTTCGAACACGCAGGTACTGCATAATTAGTTTGATCTACTTGCACGTGCATTTTCCCTTGCAATTCAATGAACTTACATATATCATATCCCCAAATTAAGGAAAAGGGTACTGTATTGAGGCTTCAGAATAGGAGAACAATCACTATTTTGCGTTGCAAGTTCATTTATTTCTGTAAGGATGTGAAAATTTCAGTCGAGCATATGTAAACTCAAAATACTTTTCATTTGATTAATTACAGGCAGTCATCCTGCAACCACTTGGAGATAAAGGAATTGCAATACTTGGGGGTGACACCATCCGAGGCTTCACATCATCAGACCAGGTGTGCATTCGATAATCATCCATATTTCAGTCATTTAGGACCATCTACTAAACATGGTAAGGACCGAAAATCTTACCTAAATGACAAGGATCGAGACTCTTATCCTGTAAGTGTGGATAACGACTCTTACCCGGTTAGCACTTATCGGATAAATTGTTGCATATGACGTCATTTTAATGGATCTTACCCGATTGGTTATGTGAGATTGTTAGGCTCTTGCCAATAAGTGCTTATCGGGTGTGCGTTTGGGTAAATGGCCCTACTCATCTTTGAACCTTAATGATATAGATTTGTTTTCGCGGTGCCAAGGCTTAAAACAATACAATAACATTGTAATGCTTGATTTTACATATAATTATATAACGTAATCGTCTGACTTTTTGCCAAAAATATTAAATAACCTTCTTGGATGTGTTTGGTACGTAAGATGGAACATGAGAAGGCTTGGGCACTACATAGTGGTGAACCCGAGTTCGAGCCCTGGGGGACGCATTCTGTAGGTACGGGGGCTTCGACCTCGGGCTGCATGCTTTAGCAGTCGGGCTTCAGCCCAAAATTGCCGAGGATTAATTTGGGCCCAATGTGGTCTGGGATACCTCTTCCAAAAAAAAGATGGAACATGAGAAATAAAAAATTGTAATCCCATGTTTGGCGTGATATTAGACCGAGATAAGACAACATTCCCGAGTGGGACGAAAATGTTTGAGTGAGATAGGACGAGATTGATTAATTACTAAACTACCCATCGATTTAAAACATTCATCGTTCTCTCATCCACCGACCTCACTCCTCTGCTGTATCTGCAGGCATGGATCACATTAATTGGAGAGAAGCTGGATGCGACACTTTCTAAGCATATGACTAGCATCCCTTCGGCAAGATAAGGTTTTTCATAGTCCCCCTCAAGGCTCCAACCAAGGTAGGTTTCTAAATAATGCAAGATTTAAATATAAAAATGAACCGACATTAAGACGAAATATGTGTTATAAAAATAAAGAATAATTAACATGTCTGATTAGGAGAATATATATTAATATTATATATACAATACATAACATGTATAGTACTCATTATGTCTTGGAAGTTATGCATTGTATTATTCTATTTTTGGTATATGATAATGGCCAATTTTTTGGAACAAAGAATCTAATTTTAGTTGCCTTATTGTGTTATTTTTACCTATAAAGCTCATTGTAATCTAAACAATCAAGGAATAATTAACTCCAGATTTTAACCTTTTTTATTTGTTAATTTAAATGTGAGTTTTCTAGTTGAACACAAAATTTCCACCCATATGACCCTTATATATCTTGGACAATAAGTAGCTAACTTGACAATAAGTATCTAACGATTAGGATCATGTTTGGCAACTATAAGCTATCTTATTTTGTTAAACTTATTTTAAAAGCCTTGTTTCAATAAGTTTTAGGGACTCTTTTCTAGTTGCCCTTTATCTTTTCTAATAGATGTTTCAACAGGTCCATGTAAGTCATTTTGCATTGTTTTCTGCTTATCGACTAAAGGGCCGTTTACTTGCTTGTCGTTAAAATTCAACATTCACTTACTTACTGGGCAATATTTTATTTCACCAGAATGGTATCATATGCAACAAATTCTCCGATAAGTGCTAAACGTGGTAAGAGTGTAAGTCATCACTTACTGAGTAAGATTCTCGGCCCTTGCTTTAGCTCTTACCCGGTAAGGTTCTTGGTAGTTGGGTAATGTGACTAGGTACGTGTTAGGTAAACGACGCTAACTTTTACCAAATATGATTAGTTTATAGCTTATTAGCCTACATTTATCTATTCAACTGACAAAGCAGTTAACAATTAACTTATGGACCAACAAATAGCTTATGTGATAGTTTGTATCAGTGAAACCCAAAGAAAGAATTATATTACATGGTGACAATATTACAACTATCAAAGATCCCCAATGAATTCATCCCTCCTCCATGGATGAATAATACAACAAACTAATGGAAAAAAAGAATATATGTATGAACAAATGAAAAGTATATATATATATATAATATCACTGTATCTGCTCTATGTCTGTATGTCCCAAAGATCTACCCCATGGCAAAACCCCAGTTGAAATATCAGCTAAGTTAGCTAGAACAAAGTCCCTTAACCCAGTATCCCAAACCTCACAAAACCTCAGTCTCCAATCAGCCGGTTCGATCGCTTCGGTCCCCAAACCAGGTGCCCGATCCCTCGATCCTTCGTTATGGCTGTCTTGCCAATCAGCCACATAAGTAGCCACCCTCCTGTAAAACTTTGCCCTAAAAGCCTGCCAAACTTGATACTTATAGTGATTTATAACAGCAGTGCTTTGCCTCACATCTTCATAACCAAAACCTTCCCTCAAGTGGAAATGGTGCACCACATTCATTAGGGTCGTATCGATCGCATCCGGCCTAACGATCGATTTGTGCCTCTCGGGACTCTGTAATCTGCACGTGTAACCCACCGTAACTCCTTGCTTAGGTGGTGATCGTAAACCCGATGGACCAAAACTATGGCATGCCGTCCTGAGCTCCCCAATTGACGACGAAGTGTAGTTCGAAACCAGGGTTTTGAGAGCATCCCGACCTGTCGAATCGCTCCCGGTGAGCCTCGGAAAGTAGTAAAACTCGTCGACATCCATGAACGAAACCCAATTGCATTCGTCTCGAGCTCTTATCGCACAATGTGAAAACCCGGCTTCTTGGGTCTTGATCCACGGCCAAACATGCCGGCTGACATTATATCCTTCGAGATCAAGCTTCTCGATCACCTCCTGAATCTCGTCATCGCTGTTATTATCATAAATAAACCATTTTTCAACTCCTAGCCACGAGTGATACGTCACCCATTCGCGAACCGAGTCCGCTTGGTTCCACAACATCGTGCACACACAAAGCTCGTGTTTCGGGTTCAATTTCTCCGCCTGGGGTCTCGGGCCCGATATCTTTGCGACAGACGGAACGAACACGCGCTGATCGTGGATCCTACGGTTACGAACCGTCGGCATTCGGAAACTAACCGTGACCCGAACCCCTCGACCCATTTCCGGGTGCGTTTCGAGGCTTTTCGGCAACACACACCTCACAACCTCTTGAGCAGCTGTTAGCACTCTAGTGGTAAGTATGTACTTCTGATTCCCGGACCCGAAATGGCAGCTGAATCGATTCGGGTCGGATTCTTTATCTTGCCTATGACTAATCCCTTTTACGAAAACCACCGCCGTATCGCCATCCAACACCGCCTCATACGCCAAATTCTCCCACGAATTCAACCCTCCCTCCGCCGCCTCCACCACCGGAGACCCGCCACGCCGCCGGAGACCCAGCACGGAGGAGAAGTTCACCGGCGGGAGCGGGCACCGGACGAGCCACCGGACGTCACTGTATTCATCCACCGACAACACACCGGCCACCTCCGTAACCCCGCCGGAATCCGTACCGTTACTTTTGTAAACACATTCCATTCCCTTTGTACTCCGATTCCGATTCCATCTTCCAATTCCGATTCCGGGGTCTTTGGAGACCAACACTAGGACATGATCAGGGAAGAGAACCTTATCATCAATCTTGAACCGAGTCAGCCGAGTCAACTCACCGGAGAATCGGTGGTAGAAGGTAAAGGACGCCGGTGATGCTACTAGAGGGTAAAACGACGTCGGAGTGTTACGCCGGAAAAGGATAAAGAAGAAAGCAAAGAAAGATAAGGAGTAAAGGAGAGATCTTAGGGAAAAGAGATGGTGGGTGGGTTTAAGGAAACGCTTCCGCTTCCGCCGTTGGTCTGAGGAATCCATGGAAAACAGTAAGTTTGTAGTTCGGATAGTTTGGATCTGCCGTTGTTTTACGGCGGTGGTGGCGGCGGACAGTGGTGGTGGTCCGGCGGTTCTGTTTGTAGGAAAAGTAGTGTTGTACGTTGGGCTTTAGGGGTTGTACAGGGTGGGATTGGTGGAAAAGGAAAAGAAATGGTGTGAATGAATGGGGGTTTGTTTGTTTATTAATGACGCGTGAAGAAAAGGAATAGGTTTCAATGATTTGGGCGAATTTTGAACGTGGGAGGAGCATTTGCTACTTGACGCATGTCATGTCGATACTCTTCCTTTCCTATTATTTTGTGTGTGTGTTTTTTTAATTCAAGTGTAAACTATAGTTTTGGTCCCTATGGTTTATATGAATCTCTATTGGCAAACTAGTAAACTAGCTTATAACTGATGAGGTAGATGGTGATGACTCATGGGGTAGCTGATGAAACTGATGCATTTGACATAAAACTAGCTGATAAAGTAGTTTATGGTTGTAAAATGACAAAAAAAATGGCACGTGTAAAAATTGGTAGTGTTATACTTAGTAGGGGTATATTTGGAATAAAAAAATAATAAGTTTTATAAGTCACTAAAACGCTAGTGAAAATAGCTTTAGAAAAAGCTAGCTTATGGTCCATCTAAATATGTACCTAGCTTATAAGCTAGCTTATTTTTACCAAACAATGCCTGAGAGATAGAAAGGTGAAGGGAAGTTCGGAAAAGCCTAGCATACAGGACTATCAACCCCTTTCTATTAAGACCTCGGCATCTAGTAAGAGGCGTTTATGTCCTTTTATCATTTTTTTTATTTGTCTTTACTCAAAGGACGAAAGTTGTGGTTTATGTGATTTCTTTACTCAAAGTACCAAAATAGATTAAAAAAGAATAAAAAGCCATAAATTTTCTCATTTAACGGATATATTTAACGAAATTAGTGATCATGGATCATTTTTAAAACAAATGTAAACAGTAGGGACGACAATTGTATTTTATGAAGTCTAAGGACTCCTTTAAGAGATTCACATAAACCATGGACTAAAATTGTAGTTTACTCTTTAATCTATTTCAACTTTGGTGTCTATGTCTCTCTATCTAATAACAATGACGTTTATCTTTTAATCACTTATTATCGCTAAATTATGAACCCAATTTGGTATCTTCCATTAGACTGGGTTCCACCTTGTTTTGGAGTTTTAAGATCTTTTTTTTTTCCCATATGCTTTTATAAAATTATTAGCTATGTATTTATATGATTTGATAAAATATCAAATTCTATTGTAAGATGACTGTTTATGTAAAAAATTACACAACTCGATGTCGTAAGAAACTTGTGTGAGGCTTAACCGTCGAGAGAAAGAAATTACAATCAATGATAAGTGCGAAAAAGTAAAATGAGACAAATAATTTGATGACGCAGGAAAAACCTCACGACGGAGGAAAAAACCTGCGGTCGACCTAAAAGATAAGTCGACAGAGCACTATGATCACCAAGCAGGGGTGATGTCCTTCAAGTATACAGCTTTGGTCGTACGATTACAAATGAAATAACAATGAGATCGAATGTAAATTACAGATTACAGATGATTATCAAGAATAATTGTTGTATAACTTGAGAGCTTCAGATAGACTTCGTGTCTTGAAATGCTGGCTTGATTCTTCTTTTATAGTAGCTTGAGAATAACGGTCCAACGGTATTGTGGCTTACCAATGATTGAATCGTAACCGTCCAACGTTATTGTCTTGAATTAATGCTCGGAGAGTAACTGTCCAACGGTACTGATGAGAGTTAATGTCTAGATTGTAACTGTTGCGAGAATCTTGCTTGTAACGGTCGATCTTGATGCTGTCGAACGATAGATAACTTACGACTTGCTCATTGTAATGATGGACTCCAACAAGCATGGCATAGTACTCAATCTCGAACTTTCTCAAAGGTGGACAATTGTTAGAAATGATAATCAGCTTGCCTGCATCAAACATATAAAACTTTGTATCTTTATTCGTTAGTATCGTCGTACGATATTATAGTCATCGTTCGACTTATTCGATGTATATGTTCGATGTTTAATGATCTTAGTTCGATTGTTTTTTTAGGTTTTATCTTAGGACCTTATCTTAATACAGGACTATTGTCCTAATATTTGTCTTACGATTATAGTCGGTCGTCGTGCGATTGTAGATTTTTACCCTAACAATGACGAAAAATGGAAGTATGTTTTTGATTAAAAAAATTAAGGTATGTAAGTTATTTTTCAAATCAAATATAAATTACAAATAGTATTTTGAGGTGTAGGGGAAAACTTTAGTAAAAAATTTATAGCTTCTCTTCATTTACATATACACATGTACTTATTATAAATGGGTATGGATAGAAAACTCTTAAATGAAAGGAAAAATGTTATTAAAATTGAAGTAGAATAGAGTACTTCAAATTTTATTATTTTTAAATTTAATATCAATATTAATATATTTTTAATCTGTTTTTAATGGTTTCTTTGACTCGAGCCAAGCAACAAATGATGTAGCTTGTTGATTTGAAGAGCTAGTTGTAAAAAATACCAAAAAGTATTATATTGATCGACATTTCTTATTATAATTAAAATATCTAGATTTAAAAATAAAGTTGTTATATATTTTAACTTTAGTGATGGACAAGTTAGTCCATTGACCTTTTGATTATCTATTTTGCACCCCAAGCAAAGTTATGACATTTGTATATATTTTGTATTCCTTTTTTCATGTTTTTCAGAATTTTAGAGTTTTTTCCCTAACACAAACCATATATAGTATGAGTCTTAGGCCATGCGTACCATGATGGTTTCACCGCTCGGTTTCAGCGGTGCGCTCGCAAGCTCGAGCCCTGGTGTGATACGCCCTTCGGCGGTTTCAGCAGTTGTTTCCCCAACCCGCTCTTTTTCACTCTCTCTTTCTCTCTTCTTATTTATATATAAAATAATTAAAAAATGTAGAGGGTATGAAAGATCGTGTGACGGGATTTAAAAAGTTGGTGAAGATTTGAGGTGGGATAGTAGAAAGCTAATGTGGCGTTGATGTGGTAGTGAAAGGTTGCAACCAAATGTTTGTGTGTTACCGGTGACGAATCTAGAACACAAAACTACGTGGTTCCTTAATTAAGCTTAACCTAAAAAATAAAAGTGTCAGTTATACTTTTATCGGGTCGGGTCGGGTCAGGTCGGGTCATAAAAATTAAAATAAAAGTGTCAACTATACGGTCATCTTTTTTTTTTTTTTTGGTATTTAAGTCAGACTTAAGATTGTTGGGTCTTAAACAAAGTTAATTAAAAAAATAATATGGTTTTTTGTTTAGTGTTTGGGCCCAGACTTAAATTTTTTGGGCCTTAAATTAAAAAAAAAAAACAATAACGAGTGGAGGAAGATTCAAACATGCAACCTTTTGCACAAAAAGTGGGGTGTTATCCAACACACCAACATAACTTTTGTTTTCCTTATGCTGCTAAACAAATTTTCTGGGTAGTTCCTGTAAGCTTTTTAAAGTAGGTCCCAAAAAAATTTCTATATAACTTCTAATACAAATGAGAAAATTAGGTAGGTCCTGGGACCTACCTACCATACATGTAGATTCGCCCTTGTGTGTTACACATGGCCTTAGTTTAAAGTAGTTAAAAACCCCAAAAAAAATGTTATATTGATAGCATTCTAAACTAAAGACAATAAAATTCTCTTTTCTTGTTAGGAATTTGTTAAATAGATGTTGATTGTACTTTAAAAATCATAACCTTTTATTTTAGATTTTTACCTAAATAATATTTGTTGATTTGATGATTAAGTTTTTTATACCAGTTGGAAACATTACTTCCCCAAAGACTTATAGCATGGCTGCTTGCTTTAAAAATACCACATGAGAAAAAGCATCTACAACTCAAAATAGGTGTACAATAAAAGACCATGGAATTTAGTATTAAAAATAAAAGACTCAAATTGAAATACTTGAATAAATCTAAAAGTTGGTTAGGATGCCAAATCTTTAGCCATCCCTACAAGACTTTAGCAAAGCTTAAATTAGGAAAGTGTCCAAATACAAATTATTGGCTTCACATTTTCAACTAAGAAGGATTTAAATAAAAGATAATAGATCATTTAGGAGCTGTTTGAATACCTCTTAACAGTTCTATTAAGAGATAGTCTCTGAATAATTAAAAGAGGTAAATCTTGTTTGGCAAAAAAACGACTTGCCTCTTAATGGTTTCAAACCCTCTAAATGATTTAGCATCCTAGCTTTCTCTTACCCTGATTTCATTCCTAACAATTACCAAACACACATATTTTATTTTCCAAGTATTCTTTATTGATTTGATTTATAACCGGGTTGCAATAAGTTTAACATAATGTGGATAAGCATCAACAATTCCAAATATATTAACTCTTTGAAATAAACATGGATACCACTAAAACACACATAATCATATAACTATTAGAAAAATGGTTGCATACTATATTATTCTCACATGGTCTACCAATTGTACTTTTGCGGTGTTCTTAATGGAAAGTTCGTGGACCTACATGTCTTGCACTTAGAACACCATGACATGTTTTTACTCCATCTATCCTCAAATATACAATGAAAAAGGGAAATTGGCACTAACCCACTGCCACATAAGCTTCTACATCAGCTTTTTTCTAACCCCACAATTAACTTTTTAAAACCCTCTCTGATTAATACCAACTCTCTCTCTCACACACACCCAGAGACACACACAACACACACACACAAACCAACGGTGTGTGCAAACCGTCGGTTTGGAGAAAAGGCTTGGAAGCCGCTGAACCCGCTGCCCGCGTATGGGATCCCGCCCAGCCCCTGAACCCACCGGTTTGGAACCCATGCCGCGCTACGCATGGCTAATGCCCATGTAAGTCTTTTTAGGAGGTCCATTTTAAAGGACCCAACACATAATGTCAAAAAAAATCAACTTTAATCCAAATTAGTTGACCAGATCCGTTAATGGACCATTAATGGACCTAGGTTCGTTAAAACAGAACTTTTAACGTACCTAGTCAAAGATTTTTTGGTCGAACTTGTTTTTTGTTTGGCGTTATGTGTTGGGTCCTCTAAAATGGACCTCTTAGAGGACTTACATGGGCATGGGTTGCTAAATGGAAGAGGTCCACAAACTTTCCCTTGAAAACAATAAGGCCATCCGCTATGCATCGGTAGGGAGGGCCGGTACCCCCCCCTTTACCGCCGGTGCACACCATTGTGGGTGACCGGTATGGGGACCGGTACCCTCCCCATCGGTGTGGCACTACCGGTCTGTTCTCTCTCTCAACCTTTTTTTAATCAAATAATTATGAGGGGTATGAGGGGTACCATAGTGGATGAAAGGTATGAAGTTGGTAGGGTAGTGGTAAAGCTGATGTGGCAACAGGTATGACAGGTACCATAAAGGATGGCCTAAGGGGGTGGGGTTTTGGGCATTAATGCCAATTTCCCATGAACAACAATTATACATTTTAACAATTGGTATTCTACTCATTTCTCTTCCATCTTTATCTAAATATCATTACCTTTGCAGAATTGGGTTCGTAAAAAAGTTTTTTCGTATAGATTTATTTATTAATGTTTTTTTTGCTAGGCTTATAAAAACCGAGCCTAAAATCTAAGGACATGATATCTAGCAGACCAATTTAAGTTCATGGAATGACTAGTTGAGTAAATTTCCCTACAATGAAAAAGGTATATATTTAAGGAGATATGGAATCCATGATGGAGTTATCTCTATTACTCCCTAATAACAGAGAGAGTAACTAATTACTCCATTTGGTAATTAAAGATAGAAAGAGAAAAAAAATATACCTGTTTTTTAAAGGGCAAAGTTCAAAAAAACTCAACAAAATGTTTCATTTTAAATGGTTAAGTCTCTAAACAATTTTTATGAACAAAAAAACCATTAAATATTCTCATTTTTAATGATTAAGCCACTAAACTATTTTTTTGAATGGCAAAACCATCAAACCTTTTTCGTTTTGAATGATTAAGTTCTCGAACAATTTATTTTCTATAAATAAACCATTAAACTTTCAAAATTTGGTTACTTACCCAATTTTAATAAAAATAAAAAAATTAAATGTAATCGACTATGTAGGTTTAAAAGGTAAAATATAACTATGTTAGTTTAGGTTAAATAAATATAAGTAGAACTTTTTTAAAAATTCAATGATTTATTTTGTTGGAAAAAATGTTTAGGGACTTAATCATTCAAAATGAAAAAGTTTAATGGTTTTTTCATTCAAAATAATAGTTTAGTGACTTAATCAATCAAAATGAGAAAGTTTAATGGTTTTTTTGTTCAAAAAAATTGTTTAGGGACTTAACCATTCAAAATGGAATAGTTTCTTGGTTTTTTTTTTTTTGGACTTTTCCCTTTTTTTTTAAAGATCAATACTTATTTTTTGACAAACTAACATAGAAATGTGGATGCTTTATTTTTGGAGAGATGGAATAACATGGCGATGGATCATGTGAAAATATGAGTTAAGGTGAAAAATATAAGAAATGATATGGACCATTGATCACTTTTGTTTTAATTATAAACTCATCCCATGAATTGCATTTGATGGGGACAGGGACAGGGACAGGGACAGGGACAGGGACAGACCTATATAGGTGCCCACGGTGGCACGTTCCTCCGTCACAATGTAAAGCTCGTGAAAGTGTTACAGTTTTAATTTGCTGCGTGTCACCATATGTATTTTTAAAATGCATTATAGATACAAACTGTCCTTGGTTGAGTTGGTTAGTTCTTTGTTTTTTTAAAAGGGATGTCATGGGTACAAATCTTGTCAAGTGGATTTTTTTAGCTTCTAGTTTTTAACAAAACTGTAATAACAAAACTTGAACAAGAGACTTTTCATTTAAAAATCGAGAAAACCAACCACTAAACCAATATTGACTAAATAAAAAATATATTTACAAATGTTTCTTATATTTAATGTTGCCACTTTAAAAAAAAATTATCTAGGTCCGTCCCTGGATGAGGCATTGATCTGGTGTATCATCCTAATGTGCATCCGAGGATGGAGCTCCTTCTTACCCTTCTTACGATAACTTCACTTCTCACCAAAATCCAGCCCATATATAATATAGCCCTCGTTGGCTCGTTGTGTGAATTACAACACTCCAAAAAAAAAAACATTTTCGTGCAAAAGATATCTTGTTCATGGAATTTTTAAACATAAAACTACATAATGGTTGCATGTTTTAAATCATCATAATAGCATCTAACAAATGAAATGAAACCACATTAACATTTGTAGGCATCGTGAAAAAGTTATCACATGAAACTTAGTTGAGATTCTCATATTATTTTGTCTCACTTCTCACAAATTATATCGGTTTTCTCCTTAGAGAGGTTTCGAACTCGGTTCATTATGACTTGGTGTCATGGTGGCACGATGATACTTCATTGCATCAACATGCCGTTCAAAAAGAAAATTATATCGGCTTTCTACAAGTTTAAGAAAACAAATTGGATATATCATCATATGATAACACTAAAAATTGGTCGAACTTGGCCCGACATAGGACCCACAAGAGCCCGGGACTAGGTCTGGGTATTCGATTTACGAATTTTGGTCTTTTAGGTCAGTGAAAAACTTTGAAATGGTATATGAACTTTAATAAGTTTAGAAAAAACATTTTTGTGATTCTCGTTTTACTCTAAAACTTGTCCTTGATTACTAACTCGTTTTAAAAGGTTAAATATATAGTTATTTTCTTTTAAAAAATAAAATACGTAATATAGAATAAAATTATTGTTTTATGTTAATTTTTAGAAGAAATTTTTTTTATATGAAAAGACATAAATACCCCTATCTCTAACAGAGAAAATAAACAGAATTAATACCCGAAGATTACTTTCGGAACGAAATAAAAACCATAAAAAGGGTTTCCAAAGTCATCAAAGTTTAAATCTTTTACCAAGAATGTAATCTGGGCAAACCCAAACGACCCTTATAAAAAAAGTTTGAATCTCATTTTAACCTTTTTTACTAGACTTTGGGAACCAAAACTAGAGTTTACTAAATGTCAATTTTGTATAAAAGTTTCCAAGTTTATTGGAAAAACTGGTTCTGGCCCAATGATTAAACTAAACGTTAAGCCCACTAGTGGAAGCCCGACTAAAATAGCAAAAAACCCATCTCATGGATCTAATTTATTAAAAAAAAATTAATAACTCTATAAAATGCATATGAAGTTGTAGATCTTGAAAATTTCATCAAGACCTCATGAAAACTTGGGGATTTTTTTTTTTTTTTTTTAAGATTTGATTCATAATTTTAATTAAATTTTGTTATGCGCTTGTATTTAATTATGGTGCGTATTATCGTTTTTTTATTTTGTATTTCACAGATCATAAAATTTTGTGTTTTTTTTTTTTTTTGATAAAGTTCATTCAGCCTTTGCCTAGACTACATTCTTGGCGATTTAGAACTGAAAATTCGGTCGTCTAAAACTAAGTCTGGCCACAGATTCGCACGAAAAAATTCAAACCTGAGATAAATGGGATACCATCCACATCCCTCCACGGGCCTTATACGCCTTGTGTTGTTATCATTCAATTCCAACGCACAAATTTAATTACAAAGCATGGCATATTTGTGATGTTATACTTTGCAGTTTGGTATAAACTGTATAGTATCACAACTATATACCATGAAATAGTTTATCTAAATGTAATAAATGTAATTTTGATATTACACAAGTGGTTTTAGTAACTAACAATGCATGATTGATGACACATGTTATTATTGTTTAAATGTTCTAAATGTCTTTTCAACGTGTAGTTTAGCTGGTAAAGAGACGAAACAACCTTGTTCAAATATGTAACAGGTTTATGTTCTAAACTTCTAATCCTGTTGGAAACAAACTTGAATCACTGATTAGCCTTAGCCATTACGATAACTTTGAAATATCTCCTTGGCTGTTGGGCTGGTCGGAATTACATGAATAAACAGGCTCCTGAAATTCACGATATTTGAAATAGACAAGATCTAACATTATCAAAATAATTGATCATGAAATTTACCAAACATTACCAACAAAAATGATGTCAGAAAATAAATTGTTACAAAAAGCCAATTAAATCAACCTAATTTTAGTTCTTGTGTTATATACTTATATTCATGAATCATGATGTATTGTTGATTGTGTTTAAAGTTTGGCAGTTTACTTGGATTGGAAGTTATTGTGATTGGATTCTATGGTGTAATATATCATCTATTAATTTATAGTATGTTTATTAAATAAGGTTATATATGATATTAAATAAGGTAATATAAATATGATCAAGTATATCTAATATCGAAATCTACAAAAAGTTAATATAAATAATAAATCTAGCAAGTTATGGCATAAACATAAATTTAATTTAATGAATAAGTTATGGCATAAATTTATCTTGAATGTTTTCTCATAGACATAAATTTAATTTAATGAATAATTAATCGTAATCTGATATAAATCTGATCAAGTATATATATATATATATCATCTATTAATTTAGTTTAGATAAGGAAGGATATATATAGTATGTTTCTTAAATAAGGTAACATATGTTACTTTAATAATCTTGATAATATCTTATATAATGTCAAAAGCATAAACAGTTTGGGAATTAAAAACCATAAGAAGGAATTCCTATGGAGGGAAAAAGAATGTCTATGGCAGAAGATGATAATCATCATCTGGTATTTGGTGATGATGATGATGATGATCTCCAAAAGGCATTAAAAAGGGCAAGAAAAGTGGCTGATGATGGTCTAAAGAAGAAGAAGCACCCAATTCATCTATTTGCTTCTTCTTCTTCTTCTTCCCTTACTTATAAGAAGAACTCGGAAAAAGAAGCCGAATCGCGTGAAAACAAGATCGTCTTAACGGAGACTGAGGAGTTTGTACGGGGTCATCGGCTTCTTCATCCGCATCTCGGTATGCATGCTACTTCTTCATACCACCCTCGTGTCGTTGAAGATGTCTTTATGGAGGAGGATGTACTATCGTCATCATCATCATCGCGTCGTCAAGAACTAAAACAACGCAAAGATGGTAATAACGATATTATTATCGTTCAGGACGATGAAAAGCCAGCTACTACGACTACGACTACTACTACTACTACTACTACTACTATCCGTGAGATAACTGTTGGTAAAGGGTTATCTAGTGCACTTGGGCTACTTAGGGACCGGGGTACTCTTAAAGAATGGGGTGGTCGAAATACGGACACAAAAAAGAGTAAGCTTGATGGTCTTGTTAATAATGATAACGACGATGATAAAAAGGAGGCCTTTAGGCGGTTTTCGCATAAGTTCCATGGGAAGGGGCCTGGCAAAGCGAAACAAGAAAAGCGTATGCGCAAGTATCACGAGGAGTTGAAGGCGAAGCAGATGAACAACTCGGACACGGCGTCATTGTCTGTTGAGAGAATGAGGGAAGCCCAGTCTAAGAATAAGACACCTTATCTTGTTCTTAGCGGCCACGTCACACCAAAGTGGTCCTAGAACTCGTTTTGCTACGATGGAGGAGGAGAGCTTCAACGCCGACTTCTCCCTTCTAATTGCCGTTGAACATTCATTCGTTTTTTGATCGATTGAGAACAAGTAAGTAGCGATTTTTTGAGTTAACATATCACTTTCCTTATTTTGTTACTAATCATGGCCCTAGTATAGTTGTTATTTTCCTGCTTTTAGTTTTGAGAATTTATTCTATCACTTAAAATAGTACATTTTCCATTAAGGGGGCCGTTTACTTAATGCCTCCTCGGTAAGTGCTTATTGCTGGTGAAGCAGTTGTAGCTAAAACTTAAAATTTAGAAATTAAACGTTTTTTCTAGCTATTTTTTTATTTTATTCTTTTGTCATCTAAATTGGTTACATACTGTGTTTTAATAAAAAACGTAATACTTAAATAACTAGTGAATAAATCTCTAAACCATAATACAATAAGTTTGAAAACTTAAAATAAACATAATGTCTCGAACATATTAATATATTATTGTCTATTCGTAGGTCTCCGTATCCTCGTCCTCATCGCATTCTCCGTCGTCGTCATCATCATGCTGCGGTGGAGACGGTTGCTGCGGTGGCAACAATATATTCCTACAAGAAGATCATCTCAAAGGTAAGGTACCTAACAATTTGAAAAAGATTAAGGTTACAAAAAGTCCACACTAATGTGCAAAAAAGATTAACCTAGATGTCAACCAAGGCCAACAAACTTTCATGGGTGGTGGGTGATATAGAGAATGTAGCACAAAGACAAGAACATATAGCTATTGAGCACTCACTAAAAGATTTTCTAAACCTCCATCCATAAAGATACTTCTTCTTTCCTATATAAAATTCTCATTTTGGCAGTCAAAATTTCAAGAGAATGCACACTCAATTCATGAAACTTTACCAAATTTTGAGATGCATTTTGGGGTCAAGTGATTTATACCACCAAACAAAGTTGTTAATCTTCAAACAGAATTGATTACAATAAAACGGATAGAAAATCAATAAACGAGATTGAATGAAGAAAAAATCCGGTGATTATGGGCTTGGGCCTCTATTCCAGCCTTTGTCCGATTAAGCCTAACAAACCAGTAAGCCCATTAAGTCACAAGTAAACAGTCCCTTAGACACAAACAACTATACAAGCATATGTACTTTATCTTTAATGATATTATGGATGTCAACTATAATGCTAGTTGAGGCCTTGAGGGGAAATAAAAAATGGTAAGAAAATAAATTATTGGAAAGAATATATATATATATATATATATATATATATAGGGGTGGGTTCAATTGCAAACCACTTTTTCATTGTGAACGTGAGGACAAACGAGAGCGCGCCACGTGTCACTCTGAATTTCGGCGACTTAGTGTTATTCAGACTGAATAACGCTATATTCAGACTGAATATAGCGTTATTCAGTCTGAATAACACTAAGTCGCCAAAATTCAGAGTGACACGCGCGACTTGTAACCAAAAAGCCCGCGACCTAGTGTTATTCAGTCTGAATAACACTATTTTTCAGTGTTATTCAGACTGAATAACACTAGGTCACGGGAAAAGTCGCGCGTCTCATAAAATTTGTTGCCACGTGTCGCGCTTTGGGTTGTCCTCACGTTCACAATGAAAAAGTGGTTTGTATTTGAACTTTCACCTATATATATATATATATATATATATATAGGAATGGGTTCAAATGTGAACCACTTTTTGGTTGTGAACGTGAGGACAACCGAGAGCACGACACGTGGCGGATGACTAGGCGCCACGTCAGATCCACGGCGGATGACTAGGCGCGATTCATGGGAGGACAATGAATTAAAGAGGGGGACCACACTCAAAGTCGCCACGTGTCGCGCTCCCGGCTGTCCTCACGTTCACAACCAAAAAGTGGTTCACATTTGAACTTTATATATATATATATATATATATATATATATATATATATAGAGGAAAGTTCAAATGTGAACCACTTTTTGGTTGTGAACGTAAGGACAGCCGAGAGCGCGACACGTGACGGCTTTGAGTGTGGTCCCCCCATTTAATTCAATGCCCTCCCATGAATCGCGCCTAGTCATCCGCCGTGGACCTGATGTGGCGCCTAGTCATCCGCCACGTGTCACGCTCTCGGTTGTCCTCACGTTCACAACCAAAAAGTGGTTCACATTTGAACTCACCCCATATATATATATATATATATATAGGTGAAAGTTCAATTGCAAACCACTTTTTCATTGTGAACGTGAGGACAAACGAGAGCGCGACACGTGGCAAAAAAAAATTCTGACACGCGCGACCTTCCCCGCGACCTTAGTGTTATTCATACTGAATAACACTGAATATCAGTGTTATTCAGTATGAATAACACTAAGGTCGCGCGCTTTTTGGTTGAAGTCGCGCGTGTCCTTTGAAATTTCGGCGACTTTAATGTTATTCAGACTGAATAACGCTATATTCAGTCTGAATATAGCGTTATTCAGTCTGAATAACACTAACTCGCCGAAATTCAGAGTGACACGTGGCGCGCTCTCATTTGTCCTCACGTTCACAATGAAAAAGTGGTTTGCAATTGAACCCACCCCTATATATATATATATATATATATATATATATATATATGCTAGCTTATTATATAGTAATAAGTATCTGAAATTTAGTCTTGAACAAGAAATAAGGTCAAATAACATCATGGTTGACATAGTGAGTGTTGCTTATACCTATTCTACCGGTAACGAAGAAACACAAGAATTTCTAGATTGCATATGAATTTCTACTCTCAATCAACTGCCTGATGATAAATTCCAATAAACTGGCAATCAAGTTACCATTTTTCTTACCATTTTTATAAATTGTCTTCCATTCATACACTTTAAAAACAGAATTATGCTCCTTTATAATGTAGAATAACATCTTGTAGAAGCTGCATACTTTGCGTTTCATGCGCAAATTGTGAAATTTCCTCCGACGGTTGCGAGAAGAACCGTATAGGAGCGGTCGTTCTAGCGAACTCGGCAGCCCTCTTGCGGACAAGGGCAGCTACTCGAGCTTTTCCCTCAAACATGTCGTTTCTAGCCTTAGCAATTGCCTTCCAAAGGTCATCGGCCCATTCTTCTTCGGGATCGTGAACAATAGTACAAAGGTATAAAAGTACATTCCACAATAGGTATCCCTTGAATGAAGCTAACCCGCGGCTGACCCACCCGGGTCCGAGTGCGACCAAGCCTTATGCATATGCATAACGCTTTATTCAGTCTGAATGATAGTGTTACGTAGTATGCATAAGGCTTGGTCGAGGAAATTTCCGATTGGCACGTGGCGCGCTCTGAGCTGTCATCACGTTCACAACCAAAAAGTGGTTCACATTTGAACTTTTCTCTCTCTATATATATAGGGTTAAGTTCTGGTGAGACCAGGCTATTTCCGTGATATCGGTGAGACCAACCTATTTTACATGAAACTTCACATCAAAACATTTGTGAAGGTAAAAAAAATTGAACATTCATCGTAAAAACATACTAAAAAACACTATCGAACAAAAAAAATTCAAAAAAAGATAAAAAAACGAAACTTTCACAGCATTTCCGCTGTGAAGGTTCGTATTATTTATTTGTAACTTTCACAGCATTTGAAGGTTTCGTTTTTAACCTTGTTTTGGATATTTTTTGCAATGAAAGTGATTTTTAAGTCTGCGTATTCGGGTTTTATTTACCTTCATGGTGTTTTTTTGTGAAATTTCATATGTTAGGTATTGGTCTCACGTGATCTCACGTAAACAACTTGGTTTCACTTTATTCTAAGTCTATATATATATATATATAGGGGCCGTATCTGTTACAAACCACATGTATATAAAGATATTTTTTTACTTACTAAAAATACTAAAACTAAACATTGACTCAGCCCAGGCCAGGCCCAATGATGCTTAAATTAAACGTTGGGCCCACTAGTGGAAGCCCAACTAAAATAGCAAAAAATTAAAAGAGTTAAAATTTATATTAGATTGAATATACAATGCATGGTTGATGACACATGTGTTATTATTGTTTAAAACACATCTTCTAAATGCCTTCGAACGTGTAACTTAGTTGGTAAAGAGACAAAAGGAACTTTACTTAAAATATGCAATAAGTTTATGTTCGAATCCCGTTGAAGACGGACTTACGGTTAAACCCCTCTACTAGCCTTAGCCATTGAGATAGCTCTGAAATATCTCCTCATCTATTGGTCTCGGAGGAATTACCTGAAAAAACGGGCCCTTGAAGTAGGTGTAAACGAGTCAAGCCGAGCTCGAGCTCGAGAGTTTATGTTAAGCTCGAGTTCGACTCGATAGCTCGACGAGCTTTCATACTTCAAGCTTGAGCTCGACTCGTGATGAATACATTATAGCTCGAGCTCGGCTCGAAAAACTCGAAATTACATAAACACTTGGTTATTTAGGTAGCTCGAGCTCGGCTCGAAAAGCTCGAAAGATACATATTTAGGTTATTTTGATAGATGCCCCTTATATATACATAATATATAATAATATAATATATATATATATATATATATGCTATACAAGGCTCGAAAAGCTCGATAAGAACTCGAGTCGAACTCTTAAAAGCTCGAGCTCAGCTCGTTAAATATTCGAGCTTGTTTTTTGGGCTTGAGCTCGAACTCGAACTCGATAAAGTTTGACTCGAACGAGCCGAGCTCGAGCTCGAGTTACTCGATAAAAACTCGACTCGTTTACACCCCTACCTTGAAATTCATTTTATTCGAAATAGATAAGATCTAACATCATCAAAACGATTGTTGGTGAAAAACAACAAAAGTTTACTAACGAAAATGATGTTAGAAGATAAATTGTTATAAAAATCCAACTAAATCAACCTTATTTCATGGTTACATAATTTTTTCTTTTTATTATATTTTATTAATATTTTCATAAACATTGCCACCTATTCAAATAATATAAAAATGATCATTTAGGGGTCGTGTCCTTTCTTGTTAATTTCTTGACTTAATAACTTATATATTATTGTGCAAATATTAATATAATTTATATATTATCTATTAGTATTTTCTTAATTGTAGTTATTTAAATTTTAAAATTAGGTAAAACTTAATTAGTTGATTATAAGTGTTTAAAAAAGGTTGAATTAAATGACATCGAAAAAAGGACACCGTGGAGTGAATCATGTTTATTTATAGGGTTCTTTATGGCCACCGTCATCCGAGACCAACTTGGTAAAATAAGTTGCATTTAATAGTTTTTTTTTTTTTTTTTGCTATTATTTTCATGGATCGTATTTATTTTTCAATGAAACTAAATTAGATTATGAACCAATTTACGAAAATTTACTCTTTTCTAAACGATAAGAAAAGAATACGTAAGATATAGAGCTTCGGCAAAGCCATTAGGCCATGCGTACCGCAGGGCTGGGTTCAGTGGGCTCGAACCCGTCGGGCTTAGCGGGTTCGGTGGGTTCCACTATGCGACCGGCGGGTTCGGCGGGTTCGAGAGGCTAGAAAGTTCCCCACACCGCTCACAGCGGCTTGTGTTGTATGTGTGAGGGGTGTGTTTAATTAAATGAGAGGGTTCCAAATGGTTAATTGTGGGGTTGGGAAAAAACTGATGTGGAAGCTGATGTGACAGTAGAGTTGGGTACTGGTAACCTTTACCCTATACTTAAAAGAATTCTAGCAAGATGTTAGAAAAAGGAGAATAACTTGTCTTTGAACCCAATAAGTATAAATCTCCTTTCTAACAAGCAAATGACAAATAGTCAGAACCAAATAAACAACCAAAAACAATAAACTCCTTGCAATTTACGAGATCCCCCGCCAAGGACTAGAAGACCATAGCTCAGGCTTAAAAGGTCGTTTTCTTCTACTTGAGAACCATAGGGCCGATTGCCTTATGATACCGGGGGAAATGTCCTCCTTCTTGCATTTCGAAGTCGTATCTTCATTACCGTTTCAAATAGAATTTCTCCATTTTCATATAGCCCAAAGAGTTTATATCCATAAAATTTAAGTTAATCTAAAGATAATTCTTAAAGCCACCATTAAATTAATGATGAAACTTACGACAAAAGATAAATTCTTAAAAACAATAATTAAATCAACCTAATTTTATTGATGCTCACATAATTTCTTATATTTTTTAATATTCACATAGGAACATGCCACCTAATCAAATTATTATAGAAATTTTAGTCTAGGTGTCGTGTAATTTTGTGGTTAATTTCTTGACGCAATCTTTTATATTTATAAACGGGACTTTTTTAATTTAGTAGTATTTTTTTTTAGTTAGTTTATTTAAATTTCAGAATCATTTAGAAGTATTTTTTTTTGAACGGCGAAGAAAGGAAGGACAAGGAGAGAGCTTCGGCATGGCCATCAACCTCGTCAAGCCAGCCCTAAACCCCATACAAAAGTATGATAGTAATTAAATGCGTTTTCTAAGACTTTTCATCTTGACCGTAGACAGACGGGTAATTTAATTGGTAATAAGGTTTGATTTTTTGAGATTTTCCAAAAAATTTACCTTTTTTATATGGTGACATGATATAATATAGACCAAAAATAATTTCATAAATCATTGTTTTTACTAACATGTCTTCATTGTTTTTTTTTACCAAAATTCAATATTATCTGATTTTTTTTATAATTCCACTGTTTCGAGAAAATTTTAAAGTTTTTTTTGCTTGATTTCAAGGGAACTAAGTTTTCTTTATTGATATCGAAGAAATTTTTCGATTTATTTATTGATTTCAAGAAGAAAAAAATTGGTTTTTTGGTTGTTACGACTTACGGTTGTACCTTTCTAAAACAATACAGTTTCACCTTTCACGAACCTATATTTTATTACCTTTACGACGGAAGGACAATACGATATCACGTGATGTCGTTGGCACACACAATTGAGTTTGCCCCTACCTGTTAGAATCCTGCAAAGCCATTGAGAATTTCGTAACTTTTCTTTAAGGCCATCCTTAACCGTACCCCTAATACCCCTCATTTTTGCTGTCACATCAGCGCCACATCAGCTTTACCAATACCTTACCAACACCATAACAATCCATCCTTAACCATATCAATACCATACCCCTCTAATTAACTGATTAAAAAAAAGAAAATTAAAAAAGGTAGAGAGAGAAAGAAGAGAGAGATAGAGAGAGAGGGGGGGGGGGGGTAGGGGGGGAGGGGGGGGGGAGGGTTGTTGCGTTTCTTCAATCGGCAGCTGGGCACCGATGGATCTCACCGCCTCATCTCTACCGGCCAACATTGTTGGTGTTACCGGCCAAACCGGACCGGTACGGGCCTGCGTACCGGCCGGCTAAGGATGGCTTAAGGCCACTAGAATTAATCAGGTGTGCATAAAATGGCCTTTACCTATCATTAAAAGATAAATAAATTAGAAGTAAATTAAATTAAATGACAAAAGAAAAAAGACACCACCCAACTGTGACTCCATCGATATTTGTTGGGTTCTTTATGGCCACCGTCATCGAGGGTTTTTTTAAGTCCAAGAGACCAAGATATTAAACATATAAATTTGAATTATATGTTTTTTTTTAATATAATATAAAATAAAGTATAACCAAATTATATTTAAAACTTCAGGATATGTATTTTCAAGTTTTCGTATCTTCGACAATCAAGTTAAACAAATTTAAATTTCGTTCATATTATGAGAACATAAGTTCGGCCACTGGTCGCCTGGTCACCGAAATGATAAAGTTTAGTCCGTGATACGTATACTTACGTAGCGGATCCAAAAAAAATTTATGGTGGGGGAATCTTTAAAGGTAGATTAAAAAAATTTTGAACAGCAAAAGGGAAACAAGGCAAGAGCTTCGATAAAGCCAGGCAACCCAAAAAAGAATTTTATTAATAAGATCTAGCGAGAGGCTAGACAAAAGCATACACCACTTAAAAAGATGAAACCGGGTTACAACACCACGACGACCAAATCAGAGAGTTACAATTTGCCCTATATTTAATCCAAGTAAAAAGGGATGCTTGAACATCATCCATCACCAACGGGGCTAAAGGTAGATTAAATGTCTGCAAAAATCATCAACTATGTTTAAGCCTAATTTTAGTATTTCAAGAGATTTTTAAATTTTTCGTGGTTGATTTCAACAAATTTCTATTAACTTATTTTTTTGTCAATTTCGAATAAGTTTTGGTTTTTTGATTGATTTCAAGATATTTTTCTTGTTGATGGGGTCTCATACAAAAATTCACTAGAGCCTAGACGGGGATTACAATAAAAGCTTTTAAAAACTGATTTCAAAATAAGAAAATCTTATATTTTTGTTTTCTAATGGGACCTCCCCCGCTTTTCCCCTTTCGGGGTGCGAATTTGACTAGGGAATGGTCCTTGTATATTCGGTTTCTTTATTGAGCTTGTACGATAGTTGTTTCTATCTTTTTCTTAACAATTTGGTCCCTAGATTTAAACAATGTTAAAATTTGATTCATTAGCTGGTAGCCTGGTAATGGCCTAATGGGCTCTTCTCATGAGGGGCAAATTTATTTTTTTATATTTTTCTTGTCTTATGTAAAAACCTAAACCCTATATCAACCCCAGATGAAAAGCAATGAAATAAATCGACCTATAGAAACGATTTAATATTTGATTTACAACTTAATTTGTTTGTATAATGTTGTAGATTACTTTGACGTTCATGTTAAAGAGTTTGATGTGGTTGACGATTGCCATGTTCTTGTCTTCTTGGTTATTTTAAGGTTTCTTCTTTGTGTTAAGGAGGTGGAGAGGAGAATAGAGGGTAAAAAGATGGAATTACCTCTTATGTGAGGGGCACACAAGGCTCTAATAGAGTTCAAGTTAACGTTGTTAAGTTTAATGATAATTGGTGTTCATGACAAGTAAATTTAGGTGTTACAAACAGAGGCATGCCTAACAATTTTTTCAAGTGGTGATATAGTTTATCTGTAAGCAACAAAGATATGGATACATTTTCACAAATTCGACATTTGTCAGTCGATTAGTTACATTTTTTCATATGTGAGGTCATGTCTTCGAGTCTCTTATCGCATATTTTTTTTTCAAAAACATAATAAATATAAAAATAAAAGCTAAAAAACTTAGTAAATGGCACAAATGCAATTCAAATCTGCATCTTGGATTGGATAAAAGTCTTGCCAACCAACTCTATCCAGAGAAAATTTATGCTTTCATTACAGTTTCAAAATATATATAGTTGCCCATTTACTAATGAAGGAATGAAAGATGACCCGAGCCACTATATCTACTCATTCCTCGTCACTCATACTTAATGTATTTATGAGACTCGTACAAAGGGGATACCAAAGATATAATTGACCCACCAAAGGAGTGTTAGCCTAGTGGTAAGGCTTGGGCACTACATAGTGGTGAACCCGAGTTCGAGCCTTGGGGAACGCATTCTGGAGGTACGGGGGCTTCGACCCCGGGCTGCATGCTTTAACAGTCGGGATTCGGCCCAAAATTGCCGAGGATTAGTCTGGGCCCAATGTGGTCTGGGATACCTCTTCCAAAAAAAAAGATATAATTGACCCTTAGAAGTATTAAATTTCTTTACATTTAAAGTAAAAACAAACGTTGTTTATTTTGTTTGAAAAAATTGTCTATTTGATTAAACAAAAAAGTTATTAAACTTGTTAACATGATGGATTAAAAAAATACCCAATTGTCTAAAGAAAACACTCCTAATTTTAGTAAAGTTTTTTAATTAGTTGGTCACCAAAAATATATGTCGGCCCACAAAATCATTGTCAAAATATATGTGAGGCTGATATTTAAACATCATTTCTTTAACATTTATTTAATTTATAGTTTCATAATTATATGTCGGTGGTGATTTTTAGCTTTTGGGTAGCGTGGAGGCCTGGCTCTTTTGCTTTTTTTCTCGCCGTCTTTGGTTTCTTGTTTGGTGTTGCCGCTCGCGTTGTTTTTTCCTTTTTTTTAGACCTTTGTTTCTCCTTCTCTATTCTCTGGCTAGAGTTTCTCTTCTGTTTTTGTCGGCTGGCGAGGCGAGGATGATGATTGAGCCAAAGCTCCTTGCCTTCTTGTTTTGCCGTTTAAAAAAAGAATAGTAAAAGATCATACGATCAATAAAACCAAGCCAAACCCGATATATTTGGTCTAACACTCACTTAATGAATGAAGCATATTGTTACCTGCTTACTTTTTATATTTGTTTTAGAGCAAATTACATTTTTTGCCCCTTGTCTATTGTTGCTTTTTTATTTTCACTCCTATAAAACATAAAGCATATTGGTGGTCCGAATTTCATGTTTAGGTGCTTAAATGGATCCCTCCACTTAACAATGTTAAATGAGTCATGTATTCATGTGCCCCTCACATGAGGGGCATTTTTGTCTTTTTAGATCTAAAATTTAGAATTAATTACCCTTTTGGTCCTTCGTCTATGGTTGTTTTTTAATTTCCGTCCCTAAGATCTGTAAACTACACTGGTAGATTTTCATTTTTGAATCCCAATTGGCAACCATAGACTAACGATCAAAAATGTAATCCACTCTAAATTTATACATAAAAAGACGAAAATGCCCCTCATATGAGGGACACATGACAAACTTAACGAAGCCTTGTTTAACGGTGTTAAGTGGATGGACCAGCTTACTCTCTAAAACACAAAAAGTTAATCCATCAATATACTTTACGAATTATAGAAATGTAATTTAAAATCAATCATAAATAAGGGACCAAAAATATACTCCTTTCTATGTTTTATTATTGTGACATTATATGTGCACCTCCCCTTTTCCCCTAATCTTCTTGTCTTTCATTCAATGGAAAAGGATCCTATACACAAGTCCCTTGTGTATCATGTGTGCACCATCACTCTCACAACCACTCTATCCAACCTTCTCAACCTCTCTTTGTCCTTTATTTATTTTAATTTTCTTCATTGCTTTTATTCATTTATATAAGATTTTTTCTTCCCATTTTTAACTTGTCCCTTTCACCATTTTTGTTTTTATTTGTGTATTTTAAGATAATCACAAACCACTTTTGGGTTTTTTGTTGTATTTTATACATTAAAAATAATGTAGGATGAAGAACGATATATGTCGTACCGACGAATCTTCTTTTGTTTTTTTTTTCCCAATGTTTCTTCATTCTTAACGAGCTTTCTATGTAACATAATATTTCAAAGGTTTTAATATGCTTCTTTATTAATTCATTTTTTTTATGAAAATTGTGATATGGGACAATAAGAATATTGATCTAGGAGTAATCGATTATGTGAATGCTATAATATATACTTTTAACTATTTTTTAATAATTGGATAAATATGTTATAACCTTGTGAAAGAAAACACTATTGACATATTATTGGTCATTAGCATAGCAATACTTGGATTATCAATGATACTCAACAATTAAGAGGAAAAATATTTGGATACTTATATTTAGAGATAGATTCAAACGAGAATGTATAGTTTATATATGAATCACATTGGTTCATATATGAACCCGTTTTCGGCCTATTTGTAACAAATACGAAATTACTTTTTGATGTTGCACGTAGTTGCGAATTTTGACTAGTCAAAGATTGCGGCTTTGACGGTGAAAACCGTAATCTTTGACATTTCTCTACACATTTTTTTACCACTTCTCATTTTAACCAAATGATATATATTAATATATATAAACTCATTTTTTCATTGCAAAACATGACAACTGAGGGTGTGATATGTGTCACGTTCAGTATGAATAACGAATGTGAATGCTCGTGCATTATTCATCATGCATAATGTAGAAACATTCACCTTTGTTATTCATACTGGATATGACGCATGTCAGACTCTCAATTGTTTTCACGTTTGAAATATGATTTTTCATTTGAACCCGTCACCATATATAATATAAACTTTTTTTAAGTTTCACTTCGATCTTTTATTTAAAATTCATTAAATAAAGAACCGTAAAAAATGTATTTTAAAGTCTACTTGATGTACAATAATTATAAGTATGATGATCAAAATTATTAAATAGAAGCATAGAACAATAAATTTATCATGAAACCCACATGGTCCATAATATAAAAGGGCATATTCTATGATCCACATGAAGGAGACAACCACTTACAAAAATAGAAAATGTCCAAGAAACATATCTATGTGCAATCTTAAATTTTATATTTTAATGTTGTAAAATAGAAGTTACAATGTTCTAGAAAAATTCATAGCCCAACAATTACATTTGGGGATAGAAAATCATCCTGAACTCGACGAGGAATTTGATACCCGAACCTGGTTTTGGGGTTTGATTGGGTATCCTGAGTTGGCCAAGATGGATATCTGGTTGGAGAATCCTCGAATTTTTAATATGGGGGTGGGGATGTCCATCGTCCCCAATACGAAGTATTACTTATACAATTCTATGTACAAATACATATATATATATATATATACATAAAGGATTAGGTGAGAAATTAAGGTTAACGTGAGAACTATGAAAAGTGTATTTGAACCACTGATCGCTTTTAAACTCATGCCTTCAATGAATTGTGCTTTATAAATGGAATTGATCTGGTGCATTTCAATGCATCTCGTCCTAATGTGCATCTACTTTTCATTAAACGATTAATTACCATTCCTCGCACTTATCACATTAACCTCAAAATCTCACCGGAACCAAACTCGTACAAAATTTGGTTTTCGATGAAGAGTTGAGGTTAACGTAAGAAACCTGACAAAGGGTTATCAATTGTTGGAAGAGAAATTGATGCATATTATGATGAGATACACCGGCGTACACTGAATCAATTACCTTGAAAGTGAAATCAATAAGAGGACATGAGATTAAAAGTGATTAAAAGATCAGATCATTTTCTCACTTTAATCTCAAGTTCTCACACGGTTATCCGCCTTACACACAATATATAAAAACATTATAAAGAAATAAATTAAGGCTATTAAAGCATTTTATGTTTAAGGCTATCACTACCCAACCCTCCCAACCCCAATGCCACATCAGCTTTTTCCCAACCCCATAATTAACCTCTCGAATCCTTTTTGATTAGTAGCCAACCTTCACAACCCTCTCTCTCTCTCTCACATACACACACACAAACTCAGCGGTGTGTGGAAACCGTCGGTGACCGAACCTGCCATCCTCGTAGCCGAACCTGCTAAAGCCGATGAACCCACCGGGTTCAAACCCGCTGAACCCAGCATACCGATATGCATGGCCTAACAAATAAAAGTCCATTTTTTTCACTTAAACGAGCAGTTTGAGATATTCTAATTTGGTTCGAATACTCATAATTATAAAAACGTTTTCAAAGTGAAAAAATAAGATCCATTTGTTAGTTTCTCAATTTCAAATGATGTTTGCCATTTCAATATATATGTGGTTCAAAATAGGGTCACCCATTCAGCCATTCTACGATATTTATTTTGAATTTTTTATTCAAATTATTTACCTAAAATCACAAAAAAAATAAAACAAAAACAAAAAATTATGTGTTGGTTTTGTTCTCTTTATAGCCAATGAGAAGAGAGAGAAGAGGGTGAAAGTGGTGCTGAGCTGGCTTTAAAAACAAAAGGGCGTGGGGGCACGTGGACAATTGGCAGTGGGACCCACCACAGAGAGCAAAATTTAAGCCGTCAACATCAGAGGTTTTGGAGCCGAGCTGAGCTGACCCTACAATTTACACTTTTAACCTTTTCTTTGCTTACCACCAACAGCTGGCGCGTTGGCGCGCCATTAAGTTTGACAGCTGGGTTATTCGCATTCCAATTTCCTTCCTTTGTCCACCTTGGATTATATTTTCATTTTTTATATTTATTAAAATACTAGCTAATAAATACAATTTGCATTATAATAAACTATTTTTTTTAGATATTTGAAAAAGCAAAAATCTTTTATATTGTAAAACACAAAAATATCGTAGAATAGGGGGTTTCATGATATTTTAAGGTGTTTTTACGTTACGTTTAGTAAATTAGCTGATAAGTTAGCTGTTAGTTGCAGTCGGGCTTTGGCCCAAAATTGTCGAGTATTAGTTTAGGCCCAATGTGGTCTGGGATACCTTTTCCAGAAGAAAAAAAAAATTTAGCTGGTAGTTGATAAGCTAATTGTTATTAGTAATAAATTGGATAATAGGTGATAAGCTAGTTTATGGATAAATTTTGATTAGCAAAAACTAGCTTATGCATATGTAAAGTAACCAAAAAGGATATCTTGTGGTATGATAATTAATATTAATAATGGTATAACTGGAAAAAGTCAGAAAAACTCTTGAAACGTTACCCCAACTAGCGTTTCGATAAGCTAGCTTATGATCTATCCAAAGTCCAAACACGTACTAACTTATCAGCTAGGTTGTTTTCCAAACACAAGCTAAATGTTAAGCTCTTAATTTTTTTAACTAGTAGTCTAATACGGGATTTTGGCACAAATGCCCTTAAGGGCACCCCCCATTTGGTTATATGCCCCTTCTCTCTCTCATTTTGCAACGTATACCCCTGCCGCGCAACTATAGGTGCGTTATAACGCACCTATAGATAAAAGACAAAAAAAAAACCTTTGACTGCCAATAGTCAACAAAAATGGTGCGTTAAGCGCTTCTTTAACGGCGCAACTCAAAGGTAAGTTATAACGCACCCATAACGGTGCAACTATAGGTGCGTTATAACGCACCAGAGACTTTGACCGTCACCATTTTTGTTGACTATTGGCAGTCAAAGGTTTTTTTTTTTTGTCTTTTAGCTATAGGTGCGTTATAACGCACCTATAGTTGCGCGGCAGGGGTATACGCTGCAAAATGAGAGAGAGAAGGGGCATATAACCAAATGGGGGGTGCCCCTAAGGGCATTTGTGCCAAAATCCCGTCTAATACATAGTCCGTTTGTTCTTTTCTTTTTTCGATTTAAAATTGGGTTTTTCTTATTTTTAAAACAATGTCTCTAATGGGTCTCTTTATTGTATAAACTTCATACTAGAATAAATTTTGAAGTAAAACTAAAATAATAAATTTAGATTAATCAACACCTTGTTGTTGCTTAGTATTTCTCGGATTAAGACATTTAACCTTGTAGATTGTGATTTCAATTGTCATTTAGTTTGTTTACAATTTGTTTTATTATCAATTTCAATACAATGAATAACTGTCGTAAAATAAGGTACACAATAGCTATAACATTGAATTACGTTACAAGAAGTTACTAAGTCTAAAGTCAACTACAATGAAATATACTTACTTCATACGTAATAAAACCTAACCTGATTGATTTTCCATTGCTTTTCAAATCCATAAATGGAAATTAAAAATCAATCTATTGCTAATATCGATATCAATTATTTATAGTAATAAATTTCCACCATGGTTAAATCATGTACAAAATAATTAAATCAAATTAGAAAACTAAGTTTGACTTCTATTGAAACAAATCATTTATTTGCTTTAAACTACTCATGTTATAGATGTGGGAGCATCAACTCCGTCCCTACGAGCTTTTGAGGTAGAAAGCAGCAGGCAAAAGCATGTTCACTCTGCGATTTTTGCTATTGTTATGCCTACCACAAGGACGCTTTTCCCTCCCCCCTCATTGCTCGAGAAGCATTCTCTGCTCTAAGCTAGATAGATATCAAACCTATATCAAATAGACATGTATCTAACACTACATTGCATCATTAATCTAAATTATATATAAAAAACAATTCGAAATAAATATTCGTATTTTTAAACAATAGATGTAACATTTATGCTTTGTGTGGTCGTTGGGATTGATGTTTGTCTCATCGTTGGTGGTTCTTTCGTTCTGGTCGAGAGTCGTCCACGAGTCTCTGTCACATAAGAACATTTTATTTGCATTGTAGGTGCTGTGATATGTTATAATGATATGTATGTCTTGTCATAAATTCTGCTCACTTTCCTTAAAAAAGTGTCTGATGGGTGTTTGTTTGGCTTAGGACATAGTAGGCAGGTATTCTGCGTGTTCTTGTGGGTGTTGTGTGTCTGCGTGTTCATAGGAGTTAGTTAATTAGCCACCGGTTGCATCTATTTATGGATTGAGTAGGTACAGTTAATCTGTATTCTTATTCCCTTTATTACGTTTTTGCTTATTATATTCTTTGCTTACAATTCAAGAAAATACATTTTCCAAAACTATATGTAACAATATCAAGTACTATCAAGGTCAACCATTAAATCCTCTACCAAATATTATCGTTTAGATCCGATACCAAAATAACTACACAAAATCAAAATTTCCAAATAGAATTCAAACATAATCTTTTCATAATCCTAACTAAATAAGAAAATAAATAATAACATAGATTCCAATTTCAACCAATTATCCAGCTGGAAAAACAATCACCAACTATGACTTCCAATCCCACTTACCCAACCCGCGCGTGTAACACACGCACCACTTTATCATAAACCATTCTTCCCTTTCATCTCCTCACGCTCCAACAAAGCGCGTGATAGCTCCATAATTACCGACCCGGCCTCCATTATACACATACTATATATATAGGGAAAGTATCCATTGCAAACCAGGTAGATTGTACAAACTATACAAACCTAATCTTAACCTTTTGTTTATATTTTGTTTCTCTCCTAATTTTTAGGTGATTTTCAAATATTTTCAAATGTAGTTGAGAGTAAATCTAGGAACTGAATTAATCTAAGCCATTGATCATTTACATGTGTGGTGGAGATTGATTTGTATAGTTTGTACAAACTATCCGGTTTGTAACGGATACGACCCCTATATATATATAAACTAGGATTAAGTTACACCAAACTGTTTCTGTGAGACTCTCTGAGACCAATATCTAACGTATGAAATTTCACAAAAAAAAATATCGTTAAAGAAAATAAAACTCGAATACGTAGACCTAAAAATCAGTTTCGATGCAAAAAGAATATCCAAAACAAGATAAAAAAGGAAACTTTCACAGCTCAAATGATGTGAAGATTAAAAATAAATAATGAGAAATGTTGTGAAGATTTCGTTTTTTACATTTTTTTGGAATTTTTTTCTCTTCGATAGTGTTTTTTAGTATGTTTTTACAATGATTGTTCAATTTTTTTATATTTACAAATGTTTTAATGTGAAGTTTTATGTAAAATATGTTGGTGTTCCGGTTTGACAAAAACACTTTGGTCTCATCATAACTTAACCCTACATAATATATATATATATATAGGAAAGTTCAAATGTGAACCACTTTTTGGTTGTGAACGTGAGGACAGCCGAGAGCGCGACACGTGGCGACTTTGAGTGTGGTTCCCCTCTTTAATTCAATGCCCTCCCATGAATCGCGCCTAGTCATCCGCCGTGGATCTGACGTGGCGCCTAGTCATGCGCCACGTGTCGCGCTCTCGGTTGTCCTCACGTTCACAACCAAAAAGTGGTTTACATTTGAACCCACCCCTATATATATATATCTGTCTCTATGTGTGTCTATATATATAGAGAGTTAAGTTATTAAGTTAGAGAGAGAGGGAGAGATACAGAGAGACCTATAGATACACCCTCCGATTGTATATGATTCATTAACCGACGCCGGAAATGGATACCAATCGGACTCGCCGGAGTCCGTCAACCGGCGATATCTCCATCGCCATCGCCGTATTTCTGTTTCTCTCTCTCCCGTTGATGTCCGACGGAATTCGAACTTTTCCGGTCACCGGAGAAACTTCAGTCCTCGCCGGAGACAATCTCCTCGGCTTCACGGAGGCGCCGGAGTACCGAAACGGCGTCGGATGCTCCAACGAAACCATCCACGTGGCAATGACACTCGACTCCGAGTACCTCCGCGGCTCGATCGCCGCCATACACTCCATCCTCCGCCACGCCTCCTGCCCGGAGAACGTCCGGTTCCACCTCATCGCCGCCGAGTTCGACCCGGCGAGCCCGCGCGAGCTGACCCGGACGGTCCGGAACACGTTCCCGTCCCTCGCGTTCAAAATCTACATTTTCCGTGAAGACACCGTCATAAACCTAATCTCGTCCTCGATCCGGGTCGCGCTCGAGAACCCGTTAAATTACGCCCGAAACTATTTGGGCGAAATCCTCGACCCGGAGGTCAAACGCGTAATTTACCTCGATTCCGATGTCGTTTTAGTCGACGACATTAAAAACCTATGGGGGATCCAGTTAACAAAAAACCGGGTCATCGGGGCCCCGGAGTATTGCCACGCGAATTTTACTAAATATTTCACTGACGGGTTCTGGTCCGACCCAATACTATCCCAGGTATTCGGACCAGAACCCGTACCCGGGCCCAGGCCCAAATCCAAATCCAGACACCCATGTTATTTCAACACGGGTGTCATGGTGATGGACATGGGCAAATGGCGGTCCGGGGGATACCGGGCCAAAATCGAGAATTGGATGGAATTGCAACGGAAAAAGCGGATTTACGAACTCGGGTCGTTGCCGCCGTTTCTATTGGTGTTCGCGGGCGATATCGAAGCGATCGATCACCGGTGGAACCAACACGGGCTCGGAGGCGATAATGTGAAAGGCAGTTGCCGGAAGTTGCACTCCGGTCCGGTGAGTTTGTTGCATTGGAGTGGGAAAGGGAAGCCTTGGGTGAGATTGGATGAAAAGAGAGCTTGTCCGTTGGATTATTTGTGGCAGCCGTACGATCTGAAATCGAGTAAGAATGGATTTCATCCGTTGGATTGATTGGATTGATTAATTGATTGATGAAATCTGGTTCGTTGATTATATTTTAATTTTTATTTTTGTTGTAATTTTTTGGTGGATACGTGGAATTGGAGATTCTTTGAAAGGTGTGTACAGAAATACAATACCATTTGTGAGTTTTTTTTTTTTTTTTTTTTTTAAATATGAAATAAAAAATTTGGGTATATAAAAATTAAGAAATTGATGGGTCTTTTTCGTTGCTACCGTTAGATAATTTGGAGGAATTGGGTTATTTCGTGATGATTATACAAACAATGATTATTTTTTTAAAATTTGGATAGTTATTGTATTTCATGAACAAGATTATATTAACCATATATTTAGTTTCAAATTGAAACTCAAATTTGATTACAAACGTAAAAATAGTCTAGAGCGTGTCGAGTGTCTTGTTCAACTTATATTTAATTCAAACAATATAAGATTATTCAAATTGGATACCGTATTACTCACTTTTAGTAATGCATAGTATTTGGTCTAAATAATTTTGTAATCAAACTGAATATGTCACATGATATGTTTTTCGGCTGTTTTCTCGTTTACAAAGAAGAATGACTTTTTTCCTTGAACTTTTTTTTTTATTTAGCTATATTATTTATACAAAAAAGAGTATTAACATTAAATTTGCCATAACTTTTTCTAAATTTTTTTGGAAAGGTTTATTTAGACTTAGCCTAAACTAAATCATTTACAATTTTGAAAGTAAAAAAACGACCGTCTGAGATTAAGTCTGACCACATAATGCTATCGTTTGGTCTCAAATCCAGGTTGATAGGATATTTCATCACATCCTTTAGACCTTTTACCAATGCGCTATATATTTTTTTTTATTGATATAGGATAATAATTATTTACTTAATTTAAAACGATTTAAAAATCCTCCCACCGTCCCTTTCCATGGCTTTCTAACCACTCCCAAAGTCCCAAAAGCTTAATGATTCATCACTTATTTCGTGGTTAAATCATATATACATGCTATTAACTCATCGAAGGTGGCTATTATATTAATATTGAAATTGTATTAAATAATATATTAAAAATCTTGAAGTTAAATGTTAATACATGCATAAGGTAGAGATTAATATTTTATAGACATGTATATTAGTTTGACCTTGTCAAATAAACTATCTGAAACCAATATCACGTAACTCAGTTGGTAATGTCTGAGGGTAGTATTTGTCCAAAATCAAATGGTCCTAAATTCGAATTTTGGAGTGCTCTCATAGTCACAATCGCTTAGTGAATCAGTATTCCCCCCACATTATGAAATTGACAGACGATTATATTAGTATTCCCCCCACATTATGAAATTGGTAGACGATTATGGAGCAGTTGAGATTGTCGGGATCAACCATTTTCCAAAATAAACTATTTGAAGAATACCATTTTTATCTTTTGACCTTTTTTATTTTACCAATCATTTTAGATAATAATTCTTTGTTTAAGATAATTTTAGACATTTTTATAAGCAATGTGTTTTTTAGATGAAAAAAATACATGAAATTTTGGTAATTTCTTGAATTTGCTGACTACATTAATGGAGATGCACGTATTTTTATATATTTTTATGGTGGCCATTGACTTTCAAGATGTGCACTCCCCAACATAACTTTTGAGTCTTAACCTTCAAGCAATTGAATGAAAATAATTCCTTTATTATTTTATTTATTTTATACCAATGAAAAAAAAGGAAAATGTAGATATTTGTAAATTTATATATGTTTATTTTGTATCTCAACAAAAAAAATGCAAAACAAATTTGGAAATTGTTTAAAAACACATGAATATAATTATTATTGTTATTATTTTTTTAGAAAATTATTGGTTTGAATGATTCAATAAAATCTCTAATAAATAGGGAAAAAAATATTCAAGAAAAAATGGTAAAATTATCGATAAATGATCAAAGTTCATGTGGCATAGTTGTCAAGAGCTCCCAACATGACATCTAGTCCCCCTTTTATTGGTTACTTATTTTTATTTATAAAAATATAGTTTTCTATTATAAAATTAATAATTATTATTTTCAATTGTCAAATGTATTAGTTTTAACCTTAACATCAATCAAGATAGTTATATTATAACCAATAAAGAAGGGCAACACACAAATGTGTGCTTATGACTTTATGATACATAAGTAATTTAATTAACTTATAAAAAAAGGTAATTTAATCAAGTTTAAATTAACATGGTGTTTGGAAGGAAAATAAAAATTTGATGGTTGACAAAACCAAATATACATAGCATTTTAAGGGTATTATGTATGGAAAGTTTTAATTTATATCAAGAAAGGGAAGTCTTTTTGCAAAATAACCTAAACCTTATTTTTAAATGATTAATATTATTAAATAATTGAGAAATGTCAATAACTCTGCACAACTATTAGATCAATTTAAATGTAATCTTTACTGAAAAGTTAGCCAAACTGAGGAGTTTATCACAATCTACCAATAGTAATGTCAATGGCATTAGTTGGCGAGCAGCTCAACTGGTCAATTATGTGTATGTGTATGTGTGTGTTTGCTTTCTATTTCATCTGCTAACAATTACTGAAAACTTGTCTGAATGTTAACTTCAATATCCAATAGGATTAGTCGCAATAGATTTAACTTGGTTTAGAAATCCATAATTATAAAAAAAATCAATTGATAATTACATGGAATCACATTGCAATTGAATGTGATCATAGTATAAGTATTGCTTTCAAGCAAAGGGGAATGGATACATCTAATGTTACAAGCATGGTATATGGAATCCAAGGATTGGATCATCTTTAAAGCAAAGTAGAGGGTGAGAAAAGAAAAAGGAATCATACTTTACCAATATTTCTTTTTGGCCCCTTGAATATTAAATATTATCAGATTGACCCCACCTTACTTTTATTTTTTTCATTGTTTTACAAAATTGGATGTAACAACCCATATTTAATTATGATAGTTAAACACTAAAGGTTTGTTATACCAATCATGGTACTTGAAAAAGATAGGTTTATGAGTATTTTAACTTAATACAACGCCTTCAAGAAACCATACCTGTAAAAAGAAGACACCTATAATTAGAAATAACTTTTTAATTAAAACGGCTTATCTAATCAAAGTATCAATAATATTTTATACCTTACTTTTTGCTTATTTTAATTAGCTTTGTGTTTTCTTATTAGAAAACTTACAATAATTGTTCAAGAAAGCATTTCATTTTTGGATCATCAATATTGTATAAATTATATCATTATAGTCTATGGTTAGTGTGATTTATATTAGATTGGTTAAGATGATTAATTAAAGCGTGACATATGAACTCATATTGACCAAACAAAGGGAAAAAGAAAAGAAAAGAAAAAAAAAGTCTGTTCACTATGAATTTATCAAGGCACATCGTAACGAAATTGAGTTTTATAGGATGTTTTAAGGTCTAAGCATCATAATATCATATATTATGGAAATTAAGGGGGCGTTTGGTTGGGGGTATTGAGCAGTCAGGAATGGGAATGATAATGAAAACTGCTGTTTGGTTTGATATTATATAATGGAATCATTCCTACATATCCATTAATTTCCATTCCTGACCAAATTGGGGGGAATGAAATTTTTATTTCTACTTGGTTCTTTTTTCCACCCATTGTTCCATCTATGGATATTAAATGAAATATCTTTTGTATTTTCAAGTTGGAAAAACATATTTTTTCAATATGAACAATTTTTCATTGATTATAATGGGTTAACCAAACAGCATCAATACAATACTCAGTCCTATTCCCATTCTCCTACATTCCTATTTTCATTTTCATTCTCATTCCCTGAAATGAACCAAACACCCCCTAAGTTTATAAGACAGAACTATAAAACATCATATATCTTAAAATGTTACAATAGATTCTATGACGTTTACGACGTCTTAACATGTTTTTTAGAATGTCTTTCAGATAAAACATCGTATTCGCTATGTTATACGATGTTATTTGAAAGAAAAAAGTCCTATAAACTAATTACTTCATAGCACACTTCTTTAAAACATCTTATAAAATAGCTAATAGAATGTTTTATTTTAAAAATGTTTTTAAATGCGTCTTATAAATCTACTGATAAAACGCTTTATACTTTGGTTTTTAAACTTAAGTTCTATAAAATATATCATCGTGACATTTAGATATTTAAAGCGTCTTATCAAGTAAAACCTCAATTTTATTATAGCAGTACATCGATATTTGCATACACATCTCGAGTCGAGAAGATGATGTAAATATTGGAGTAAAGTTTAATCTATCTACAATTATTACACATTTTTCAACACCAAACATAAAATTAATGCAAGTGAGTAAAGTTGCACGAAATTTGATGTTTTGTGATTCATAAAACCATTTTGGAGCCAAATTTGGTGTGTTCATTAAAAGCGATAAAATATAAAAATAAATTTGGTGCGAGATTTGATTTGAATCTCAAGGTATTTTTAGCGGCTGTTTTCACGTTGATCTGGTGTATTTGGAATTTGGAAAACAAGAAACTCTCTGGCTTTCTTGAATGGCTATTCTGCAGCTAAATACATTCTTTGGGAGTCTCAAAGCACCACCTTCTGCTTGTTAAAATCTAGGGCGAAGTGGAGCAGGAAGATTATGTGGACCAACCGGTTGTGCTCTCCTTATGAGAAAATTCCTTTGTAATTCGTTTTTTGTTCATTTTTGTTTGCTTTCCTTCCTTTTATCTCTCTAATTCTAGCGCCTTGCTAGTTTTAATAAAATTGCCAGTCATACAATTAAAAAAACGAGGATGTTGTTTAAATCATTTTCATCATTTTATTTTGTTCGTCTATTATTTATTTACAAAAACTTGTCGTATTTTAATGGGAATTAAGTCATTAACCACTGATTGTTGAGATGATTGCTATATGCAAATTTAGGATATCAATTTATGAATTTATTGGAATACATATTATTGTTTTTTGTACCGATAGCAAAATTGAAAATAAATGGGAAATATAATATATTGGGTTTAATAATCGTGTTATGGTTACTAAATAAATATGAAGTACTAATAGAGAACATGGTCAAATAATTCATACAAATGTGACCCAAAACAAAACATTCAAAGTTATTACAATGTATAATAAGATAGACAAATCAAACTCTTTTCGAAAGGAAAAAAAGAAAATAACCTATAAATGAAACACGAAAATATCAAACCACATATAAACATCATACATGAATGGTGTTATAGGGAGGGATTTATGTCACCACAAACAGAGAGTAAAGAAAGCGTTGGGTTCAAGGTCAACTCTTAGGTTTTTGGTTATCGAATGAGAAATATAGTGATATGCGTTAACCCCCTAAGTTTTTACGTATCCTTGACACATCTTGGCCATTGATTTGAAATGCCTTCTTCAGTACTTCATCGGGAATATTTGGTTTTGTAGTGAATGTAGCAGCTGAGGCAAGTTGTGCACCAGGATTTTGGCTAGTAAGCCCTGAAATCGCTAAGGCCGAAGCTTTTGAATCAAGATTATACAAGAAGTGTATCAAACCTTTGGGGAAAACAAACGAATCACCCTCGCGTAACTGTTGTGTAAAAAGACGATTCGAGGTGTCAACAAATCCCACAAGAAGAGAGCCCTTAATGAGAATGGTTACTTCGGATGCACGTGGATGCGTGTGAGGTGGTACAAGCCCATTTCCAGCTATATCAACCCTAGCCATCGTTAACCCCAAAGTGTTCATGCCAGGAAGATTTCGAATATTCGTAAGCGTGACATTAAACCCCAGAGGATTGGTTGCAGTATTACCTGCCTTGGATAACGCAGAGGTTGTAAAATGAGAAGGTCTAGCATTGTCGGGGTTTATACAAGGAGCCCCATTTACAAAAATAGATTGTGAACTTCGAGTATCAGCTATGCAGTAATCTTGAAGTGGATCAGGGTCTGATTTGACTTGAACTACAAAAATAACAAAAGAAGACAACAATAAATAACATCTCCTCATGTTAATAAAATCTATAGTGATGTATTGGATTTTGAGATTGATATTCAAATTGAGAAGTTTAAAGGGAATATATCCATATTTGGAAGTGGAGTTTGAGTAACTTGGGAGCATTAAATAAGGAAAAATATAAGGCAAGTTATAGACTTGTGTGATTTGAATTTTGACCTTAAACATAATGGAAAATATTGGAAGATAATGTACCTTTGAAGGCAAACAAGTATCCAATGGTTTGTATGTAGGCCCATAAGATTCCTCTAAAGTCCAAACAAGCCATAGCCCACCCACATTCAATTGGTAAATTTTCACAAAATGATAAATTTTGGAATTAAATCTTATTAAGATGTCTTCTTGAGGGATAATTTAAAATAAAAATAATTTAGTATTATTTTGGGATTGAGAAAATATAAAGACTTATAAATTTGATGGTATATTAAGGCTAATTACGAAATATTTTGATGTTGGATATTTTGTATTTTATTGAAGAGTTTATGCAGATTTTTTCAACATATCATATTTTCATCAATAATTTATATCATAATTGATGATTATATAATTCAATAATAATATGTTTAGTCTTTAGAATAAGTTTTTTCTAAATATGTAAAATGACTTAGATGCCCTCGAAGTTAATGTTTCAGACCAATTTTTATTTTAAACAATGCATATTTTACTAAATTTATATAGCCAGAGGACCATTACCAAGGCTAAGAAGAACATGTGAACAAACTAAAGTAATACTCTTTCAAGTTTTTAAAATTGAATCCAATCCTTTTTTTAAAGGGCATTGTAGGCATTTTACTTAAACTAATCTATGGTAAGTATTGATTGCCAAATTAAGTAGCCACAAGTTGTTATCCTTTGGATTCAAACCGAGGGTAGATAGGTTATTAAGCCACAACCTCCATAAGCTTTAAGCAGCACGCCACAATACTTGTGCTTAAAATTAAATCTAACTTTTACCGAGGTTTGATGAGATAGTATGTTAGGTTTTTATGGTTTCGAATGGAATGAATTTATAAATAAATTTTCCCTTAAATGTTGTTGACATTATCAAAACCGTGATCTAAAACAAAATCATGGGCTTACAAGTATTGTTGTGTTTGCGTAAATCACATGCTCATTTGAACTCTATATAACATTAGGCGAATATCCGTGTGATAAGTTGAGTTAACATGAGAAATGTGAGAAGTAGATTTGAACTGTTGATCACGTTTAGTTTAGAACCCACCCAAATTGTTAGGGGATCAATCCGACGTGTCTAAATGCATCTTAACTTGGTACATCTAATCCTAATGTGGATCCAACAATTGATAACCAATTAACCCTTTCTCGTCGGAGCCAAACCGTATATATAGATCATGTGAGAAATGTTATTTTGGTGAGAAGTACTTTTAAACCGTTGATCACTTATTCACTTTTAATCAAATACCCTCCCTTGAATTGTGGCTTAAAAGAGAGTTGATATGCTTCTTGTTATCTCCGTGCAGTTCATCATAATGTTCATTCATTTCTCATCCAACAGTTGATAACACTTCTCATGCTTTTCACCATATTTGACATTTCTCACTGGAACCTAACCTTATACATGAAAAGGTTCAGAAAACACCTTATTTTACAACAGAAAAACGCAAAAATATCTTTTTAGTACATTCAATCGACATGTTTTATCAATTCACGATTACGGACGATCTTTGGTGTGGTCTAGGTTGTAGTTTAAGTTGCATGTATACCGCCAGGTCTTTCACGTTATACCAAAAGTGGTTGTGAAATTAAAGATAACTAAGTAAATTTGTTTCACTTAAATTTTTGTTATATTTTGCAGGTTTCTGATTTCATAAATATGGAGGAAATTTTATTTATTTATTTAATAAAATTGTAGATATATGCACTTTTTTAACCACATTCAGTGGAACCTTTAAGAACCCACTTATCATATTTTTCCTATCACGTGACGTTATTGACATCTCAACAAACCAAGAACCTTCATAAAACTCTACAATGGAGGTTTTTGGTTTTTACAAAAACCTCATTTCCCTCTACTTATTTATATAATTTTTATTTATGTAAATTATGATATAACATAAAATGAAACTATTACAAGAACTTGACTTCTTGTTCAAGCACTCGGATTCCAATAAGAACTTGTGACTGGACAAGAACCTCTGTTTCATAGTGAAGGTTTTTGTAAAAATCCTATGAAGAACCTCAAAAAAAACCTCCATTGTGGATGCTCTTAGGTTATATGTTTCATCTTTCAAGGTTCTCTATGGATCTCCCCTTCACACACGTATATAAAATATTGATGAACAATTTGGGGTTCTATTAATAAAAAGGCCATCACACACCAAGATCTAAAGGGATCAATTTTTTACACCAATGTTGTAGAATGTAGAGTAACCATCCAAAAAATGATATATATGAGTTCTGGGTGTGAAATACAAAATCAGAAAGTTGATGGGTTTGCTTGCTTGTCATTAAGTGTATGAACAAAAGATGCATGAAACATAAAACTTGTGTCATCATTGATTGCCTTTATAAAAAATGATCTTTGATTCTACATGTATTCTAAAGTCTAAAGTAACAAAATAGTTAATATATAATATGGTCTCTCTTTTAATTATTATTTGATCTCTCCTATTAACACACTTTTTTAAAATCGAATCTCTTTTAATTATTGTTCGATCTCTCCTATTAACACACTTTTTTAAAATCGAATCGGTTTCATATTCTTCTTTTCTTTTATTCATTGGATTTTTCTCCATAAACTAGTACTATTATTGACGCACTTGTTAATTGTTATTGATTTGTCCCTCATTACTTCACTTTTGATTAAAATATGAAATAGTTATAGTATTACATAATATGAATCCAATTAATGGATTATGTAATGACATTCAAAGGTTTTCAACATAACCGACACTGAGGCAAAAATGGTTGTTGGTCAACATGTTGATAAAGTGGTATTTTTTCTAAAGAAGAGAACTTTTTTAAACATAACTTTGCTTTATAAACTAATAAAGCTTAGAGATAAAAATTGAGTTGTGACACACTAACAAAGACTTGGGGATAGTGGAAAATTCGTCTACCACATGTTCGGATTAGGTGTTGTCAAAGCCCGTTATGGTAGCTTCAGAGATTAGTCGATACGTCTAAGCTGACGTGAAAACCCACATGGATTAGTATGTGTTTATTTACTACAATTGATATTATCGTTTGACAAACTTTATGTGGCATTATCAATAGAGATATAACACAATCAGAAAAATGTACAACTCATTGGGTTAAAATTGTAGTGTTTCAAGAGATTTTTGTAGTTTTTTCCAATTATATTCTTATTAATATTAATTATTATACCCCAAAATGAACCTAAAAAATATCCTTTTGAGTTATTTTACATACTCATAAGCTAGCTTTTGTCAAACATAACTTGTTTATAAGTTAGCTTATCAGCTACTAGCCAACTTATTAATGAACAACCAACTTATTAGCTAGTTTGCCAAACAAAGCCTAAAATGTGTTGCACCATGATACACCACATCAATTCTCAAAGAAATGTAAGGCATTGTTTGGTAAACCAAAAGTAACTTATAAGGTATCTTATTTTTTGTGTACATGTTTGGATGGACAAAAAGTAGCCTAAAATTATGTTTGATAAACTATTTGAAGAAGCTTTTTCAGTTATACTCTTCTAAATATTAATTATTATACCTTAATATACCCCTTTTTTTTCATTTACATACCTATAAGCTAGTTTTTACCAAACATAATTTGTTCACCAAACATAATTTGTTCATAAGCTAACTTATCAGCTATTATCTAACTTATCAGTCATCAGTTAGCTTATCAACTGTCAACTAATTTATCAAACATAGATTAATTTTAAAAAGAAAAGGTTAATTACATCCCTAAACATTGTTAAATGGTTTCTAGAAATGTTTTCCCCCTCAAATTGTGTAGGGGTGTAAATGAGACGAGACAACTCGCGAGCTACTCGAGATCGACTCGGTCAAAACTCGATCAAAACTCGACTCGAATGAACCCGGTCAAAACTCGACTCGAATAAAACTCGACTCGAGATACCAACTACTCGACTCAAACTACCTGATACTCGGCTCGACTCGGCTTAATACAAGAAAACTCGCGAGCTACTCGAAATCGACTCGGTCAAAACTCGGTTAAAAACTCGACTCGAATGAAGCCGGTCAATACTCGACTCGAAAAAAACTCGACTCGAGATACTAACGGCTCGACTCGAACTACCTGATACTCGGCTCGACTCGGCTCGTTTACACCCCCTAATTGTGTTTTTTTTACCTTATCAATGGTCTAAATCTCTTATTATCACATGAGCCTAAATTATATAAACATTAACTTTCTATGTATACAAAGTTAGAAACACACATTAATAATACTTATTAAAATTAGTTCAATAATAAACCACTGGGAAGAGATCTGTCACTATCCCAATCTCAGCCCCACATCCTCCCTATTTTAATGGCTGATCTGATCTGACATTAATTTTATCTTTTCCAAATGGGTCAACATGTTTAGAAATTTGTAGTCAACAACACTTAAGTATCTTGCTAACTTCCCATCTTTCAATCTTTACCTTCTGCAAATTATCATCAAATAGCTGTTGGATTGAACACATTTTAGCTTAATCTTTCAAGATCCACCAAGCAATTTGCTGGAATCTTTGGGGTTGTGAGTGTTTTATGATGCCCACCAACTGTTTGATGAAATGCCTTTAACCATTTTCTTTTTGTTTTTTTCTTGAAAATTTTTCTTTGTGTTACTTTGTGGGTGGTAAAAAGATGAAACATGCTTTGTGATCATGTGGGTATAATTTGTGAATCTAGTGTTTACCTTTCATGGGTTTCTTTTTGGGGTCATGATTAGGTTTTTTTTCTCTCTTTATTTTATCTGCTTTAGGAGGCCCATAAGGATCAGAAAAGGACAACAAATTTTTCATAACTATACAAAAAATTGGATGGATAGATAGAAAACACTCCACATGCAAATTTCTTGAATGATTCAGTCTTCAATCCTTCTTTTCTTGTATCATTTGTGATAATTTCATTGGAAAGATGATGTTCTTTTAGTCTTATTTATTGTCTGTTTTTATATCTAGAGGGTTTTCATTACCTCTTTTCTTTGTGCTTATCTGGTTGAAGAATCTTTGATGATGGGTGAATCTATGGTGGAAGCACAAAACATGGAAAACAAGGTACAACCCTAGCCTTTTGCAATTGCTTAGATTAGGGTTTATACTTTTTTCTTGATAAGAAAATTGGACCCATTTCTTAGATTTACTTTGGAAAAAGGTCAGATTCTTGCTTGATTTTCCATTTTTTTTCTGCAATTTCTTGCTTAGTTTTGTTTCCATTGTTCACAAGGTTATCAAATACAACTATTTGAGAATCTTGTTGCCATTCTGTTGTTTTTCTTGTTTTTTTGTCTCAATTAGGGAGTTTGAATTATATATATAAATATACACAGATGGGTGAATCAGTTAACTCTTTGGGGGTATCGGTTTCGTTTGGGAAGTACGAGAATGACGGGCTTTCTTGGGAGAAATGGTCGACGTTTTCGCCGAATAAGTACTTGGAGGAAGTCGGGAAGTGCTCTACGCCCGGTTCCGTAGCTCAAAAGAAGGCTTTTTTTGAAGCACATTACAAGAAAATTGCAGCCATGAAAGCTGAGGCCGAGTTACTGGATCAAGAAAAGGCAGCAGAAACCGATCCTTCTTCAAGATCAGACGATCACACTGAACACAGTTTTGGAGAAGTTAAGGAAGAGCTTGAAGATGGTACTGAATATAAGGCCCGTGTTTACGAGGAAAAAGAAGTGCAATCTGATAGCAATCAGTCTCATTGCCCAGAAGAAGCTACTTTAGTTAACAATGAAGCTTTTCAAGATGGATCCGGAAAACATCAAGATGAGAAACCGGATAGCGATCAGTCTCATTGCCCAGAAGAAGCTACTTCCGATAAAGATGAAAGCTTTCAAGGTGAATCCGGAAAACATCAAGATGAGAAACCGGATAGCGATCAGTCTCATTGCCCAGAAGAAGCTAATTCCTTTAGAGATTCAAGATTTCAAGATGGATCTGGAAAACATCAAGATGAGAAACCGAAAACCGATCAGTCTCGTTGCCCAGAAGAAACTAGTTCTGTTAACAATGAATGCTTTGTGGATGGATCTATGCAAATGGGAAATGCCTTAGAATCTCAGCATTTGTTACCATCTCAATCCCCAATTGCAGCATTAACCAGCAATGCCAATAAGCTAGAAGAAGCCACTTTGGTCAATGTCGAGAGTATGAAACTGGTAAAACAGCATTTCAATGTGGATTCTGAGATTGAAGAAGTTCAAGAAAGTAAGCGAGAGATTCCTACACCGAAAGCTCAAAACTTTGCAGGAAATGAGAGTATGAACTTGGTAAAACAGCATTTCCATGTGGATTCTGAAATTCAAGAAATTCAAAAAAGTAAGCAAGAGATTCCAAAACCGAAACCTCAAAACTTAGCAGGAAACGAGAGTACGAAATCGGTAAAACAGCATTTCCATGTGGGTTCTGATATTCAAGAAAGTAAGCAAGAATTTCCAAAACCAAAAGCTCAAAACTTGGCAGGAAAGGTTAGTCTGATTGAATTCATTAGTCTTTATGTCTCAACCTCGAATTAGCTTGTTGTATTAACTTTGTTCCTATTTGTGTTTTTAGGTAAATCCAGCTAAAGTGGAAAAGAATTACGCTATGAAGAAAAAACCATCATCACCTATCCCTAAACCCCCAGAAACATCCGTCACTAAATCATCAAAACCAAAAGCAACTCCTATGCCCATGAATAAGTTCTCATCAAAGAAGACAAATGCACCATCATCATCAAAGAGCAAGACTCCTTCAGTATCGGAAGGCATACGAGCTACTCCAAAGTCGCTCCATTTATCTATGAGTATGAGTTCTGTAAATTCCGATACGGCTTCTTCTGTTACTTCATCAAGAAGACGATCGCTTTTCATGGAGCAAATGGGAGACAAAGACATTGTTAAACGAGCGTTTAAGACATTTCAAAACAGAGTTAACCAATTACCGTCTTCTGATGGAACATCAAGTGGTTCCAAACAGGTAGTTTAAAACTTTAAATTTCAAAACATTGTTTCATATTTCATAACATAACAAACACTTGGTTTTGGTATGTGATTTATATGCATTTTTCTTTTTGGCAGACACGAACAACTGGATCAGAGCAAAAGGCTTCGACTTCCATGACTTCCCAGAAAGAAAATGAACGGTAGTCTACGATCTCAGCGTTTACATACGCGAATTCTGAATTAATTTTTTAAAAATGGAGCTTTAAAATTCCAACCAGCCACTTGTAGCATGTGTTTTATACATAGAAAGTTTAACATTCTTCTAAATGAACAAATGTAGATCAAAGAAAGCAGCAGAAAAAATCAATCCTGCAAGAGGTCGAGCGGGACCAACGTGGAAATCTGTATCATCTGGGTAAGACATAACTTCTATTCCAACTGTTTTGTGTTTATTTATATATCCAATTGGATAGTTGTCTAAAGTGATAAAAGTAGACTCCTTCATAGGAATTCATCGGCACTATAATGCCTTGTTTGTTTTTTGGTTTTCACTCTTATTTTACACTTATGTCTGATTCGGTTAGACATAAGACAATTCAGACCGTTTGTTTTTTTTTTCTTTTCTTTTCAGAGCCTCTTAACCCTTGAATCACATAACACAAATATTGTAGATCTTTGTGTTGGCTTTTCAGAACATAGTGAATCGCTTAAATCGGAGCTTTGGTGTGTGAGACCTGATTAAAACTCCACAGCCTCGCTCTGCCAACATACTTTTTTCTGTTCCGTCCTTCGATCATCGATGCTCACTTCAATTGACATATTTAAGTTGAAACTTTGAGGGATAAAATAGACAATCATACATATTCAGACTTTTGTCACCTTGCAAAAGCAAATACTCTTATTAATCCAGATTTCAGACGTCATCACCGCTTTCTTAAACATCAAAAGTGAGATCAGACTTCAGCACCTCTTAAAAAACAAACACCAACTTTTTCTTCTCAATATATTACGGAACCTTCATTCTCTCCTATACGTCCCTTTAGTTGGGGAGTATTATCATATGGGTTCCATATATTCTCACACAGTATCAGAGATAAGGTTTACTGCTTTAGGGACTCTAGTCAGGTAGCTCATGTTTGATATCCGCAACTTAAAAAAAACATGTTATGGGACAGGTCACTTAAAGGAGTCGGTGCGGATGAAAGACGGCAGAAGGCGGCACCGTCTTCCGTTGTTTTGAGAAGTAACGAAAGAGCTGAAAGACGAAAAGAGGTATCCGTTACCATACAATAAGGCATGACAACTTTCTTTTTCTATTTTCCAACAACGTGCTAAAGAGACCTTTTTATTTTGATATAGTTCTTCAAGAATTTGGAGGAGAAATCAAATGCTAGAGAGGCAGAAAGAACTCAACTTAGTACAAAATCAAAGGTAGAATTCCGAACAATCAAGTAGAATTGTATTTTCATCGTCTTTTATATTTACCATCTATATGACTAATTGTTACTGGATTTAGGAGGTGAAAGAGGCTGAGATGAAAAAGATTAGGCAGAGCCTAAGTTTCAAAGCGAAACCAATGCCAACTTTTTATCGGGCACAAGGGGTACCGAAAAGCACTTCAGAAAAGGTAAGATCTTTCATACTTGTCACATTCATTCTCTTCATAAAGATTCAGACCCCTTTTTCAGTGTAGATTTTGTCAAATTTGAGCATGAAAGATATACTAGTATTAGCCATGAATATAGCGAGATTTCTTTTTCGGAAACTTTTTATGAAAAAGATGTACCTATTTCCCCATTATTGTCATTACAAAATAAGTTTTGCTATTGATTTAGATCCCACATTACTTATATTTTGCTTCATTGGATAGTCTTTTAGATAATTGATGAATAGTCACATGTCATATGGTAGTCATGGGAGGGGTTCTTACTTCTTAACTCAAATATCTTTTGTTAAAAAGGACTACAAAAATAGCCTAAAATTCGTTTTTTTTTTTTTTTTTGCAAAAGTAGCCACCCAATTCTTCTTTCTGAGTTAAGTTTTTGTCCCATCAACAATAATCGGTCAGCCTTTGTCACATACTCACATCGGGGCCATTTCGCATTGCTGTTGATGGGACAAAAACTGGATGAGAAAGGAGGCTTGAGTGGCTATTTTGGAGGAAATTCCCCATTATATCTTCATAGCCATTACCTCCGCTAAAATTGGTCCGTTTTTAACGGACCCAACTAAAAAGGTGTCAAATGGTCAGGTTAGCTAAAAAAACGGACCTAGGTCCGCTAAAAATGGTCAGTTCTGTTAAAACGGACCCCAGGTCCGTTAATCTTTTTTTTAGCGAATCACTTTTTTTTTTGTCTTTTAGTTGAGACCGTTAAAGACTGACCTAATTTAACGGAGGTAATGTCTATTTTGCAAATATGGGAAAGTAAATGGTTAGCAGGCCAATTGGATGTTTGGGTTTGGTCACTAGGTCAATTTCTCCTATTTTGTTAAAAAAACATATTTTTAGGCTATTTTTGTAGTTTTTTTTTTAACAAAAGGCTATTTGAGTTAAGAACCCCTCATAGGATGGAGGGAATGTGTACCTTTTTTATTAACCAACCATGGGTGTCTGTGCCAACCTGCATCCACCTCGACTAATTAGGGGCTGTTTGGTAGTTGCTGAATGGTTTGGTGCTGGATGATTAAGTGGTCAGAATGATGAAGAGGCTCTTATGATATGGTGCGAAATGAAATATGCTGGTTTGATAACTGTTGAGTATGAAATCAGGACTCTGAATGGTTAAGAGACATCCATGATACTTGATCATTCAGAGGGTTTAGGAACCATTAAGAGGCAGTCCATTTTTTTTGCCAAACAAGATTCATCTCTTAACAATCCAAGAGGTTGCCTCTTAATGGAACTGTTAAGAGGTAAACAAACACCACCTAATCACATTAGCCCTGAACATAAAATGACGGAAAATCCATAGTGACTCTAATAGAATGCATACTTGTCTTACCTCACCTGTTATTTTTATGCTTTCTTTTAATCATAAAGAAGTTATCTTTTTTGTTAGGGTTGCTAATTTAGCTAACTATTCCTTCACTCATGTAGTTTCAGTTTTCTTAAATCTATAAAACAGGAGGCAGTAAAAAATGGAACCCAAAGGCGACCCGACTCTCATAGGTGAACATTTCTGGGAGTTTTTCAAGATTACAAATGGTAAGCATTGCAAAATCTTGGCTTCACAAACATCAGAAGATGCATCAGAATATTAGGCAAGAAAGATATCTCTAGTTGGTAAAAGAAAGAGTTTTTACTGTTGGTGAATTTCACTAGGATTCTTGAGGGTAAATTTGTATTTTCATTTTATGAACTTATCAAGTTCTTGAGGTGAATCTATCATGAGGGTGTGTGGCTATTCTAAAAAAAATAGGATCCACCAAGTATAGTCTGAATGTTATGTGTAATTCCCACTTTTTTTTTTTTTTTGTATATTATTAGCTTAAGTTTGTAGTTTCAAGAGACATAATAGGGTAAAGATTATTCATATTCTTGTTTGCTTGGTTCATTAAGTGAATTGAGCCCAATTGGAATTGATGGTGTGTTTGGCACACCGACAGGACTAGACGGACGAGGCTGAGGTATAATTTAACATGGGTAATTTAGTCATTTACATCTTATCCCATCTCCTAGATGAAGAACCACTGAAGGTTTTGGGGTAGTAATTTACCAATCTTATCCATCTCTTAGATGGTGAACCAGTGAAGGTTTTTAGGGTTGTAATTTGACATGACAAGTTTAGTAATTTACCAAAGGTTTTTAGGGTTGTAACTTGACATGACAAGTTTAGTAATTTACCAATCTTACCCCGGTCTTCTTGACGAAGAACCACTAGGACTAACAATGTAGTTTAATGTAATTATCATTTACCTGAAACAACCATCTTGATTCTTGGAGTTTGTGCCACACTATGGAATGGCCCACATTGGCGTTGACTTTATCCCAATGTGGGACTTAAGTTTGACCTGATTTTATATTATTTTTTTACCGGTGTCAGTGGTGGCGATCGTCATGATAACAAAGTCAAACCACCACTTTTGGGTGTAGCGGTGGTGGTAGAATATCATTTTTTTTCTTTCTAGCGCTACCAGAGGTGTGTAACTGGTGGTGCAGGAGTAGTCGATGGTGGTGGATACCGTAACGAGAGTTGACTTCTAAATATTTGTTGGTTTTCCACCCTAAAAGGATCAGGGAAAGTTTGACTTTCATTTTCGTTGTAATCTACTGTGGCCCAAACACAAGAACAAGGAAAGTCAACCTTTGACTTTGACCTTCATTAATGATCTTCACTGTTCTCTTCTTTCGTTGATCCTCAAAAAAAATCTTGAAACTTGCAATTTCTTCACGCTTTTTCCAGTAAACTGGTAGTTTTTCTGCAAATCTTAACGTTGTTGATCACATCATCGACATAAAAATTTGTACTTCTTCTCTTTGAAAGGTGTTTATACTTCTAGAATAACAAAAACAACCACCCTAATAGAACCAAAGAACTATCCGCGGTGATCGCAACTGCTTTAGCAATGGTTCTTACGGATGATGTTGAAGGGGCGCCGGTGGTGGTGGCCGACGGTGATATTGCTGTCGGTATGGTGGAGTACTCGAGTTCGTATCGAAAAGTGGACTTGGATGTTTTGAGGAGTTGATTGAGAAGAAGATGGAGGTATGAAGAAAAAAAAGCATAAAACAAGAAAAGCAATAGGAGTTGAATTTGGTAGGTTAATTATGTAAGCAATATTTATTAACTTGGTTGGTTAATTATGTAAGCAGTTTTTGATCCATCAGATAACTTGCTTGTACTCTGTGTTTTAAAAGTTGTACATCTACCTTTTTCTTGGAGTACCCTTTTTGCCCCTACAAAATGTGCTTTATTTTTTATATAATACTACCATTTTGTCTCCTTTTTTTTATTGTTTTTTATTTTGGCTTCCTTGTTACATTTGATGCACACGTCTTTTCAGGGGTAAAACCGTAAAAGTGTATTGTACTTAAAAGTTCTTTTCCTATTTTTCCAAGTAATCAACCGTTTTCCTAATTTTCCAATTAATTATTATCTCCATCTCCCAAAAATACATCAAATACCCACCGCGCCACTATCCGGCAGCCGCTATCCAGCGAGTAACGAATTTTTCGGCCAACTCTCGTATGTGTGTGTGTGTGTGTATATTTGATGATAGCGCCTCCTTTTATATCTAAATGTGCAACTTTTTCATATATATATATATATATATATATATATATAGATATGTGTGTGTGTATAAATGGTAAAGAAAGGATAAAGGATGATAGCGGCTCAGTGGCTCATGGCGGCTCCATCTTTTATATATACACACATGTGTATATAAAAGGAGCATATGTGTGTTGGCCGAAAAATTTGCCGGAGCCGCTAATAGCAGCTGCCGGATAGCGGCCCGATGGGTATTTGATGTATTTTTTAGAAAAATTGGGTAGGAGATGAATTGCATTTTCGTGGATGACTATAATAGTTAATTTCTCCTTGAGTTATTATATTGTTATAAATATAAGAGTAAATTTTGTTTTTTTTATCCAGGTGGTTTGTGAAAAAATTCTTGGATTAGAAATTATAGTTCTCTGTCTCAATAATTTATAAATCACTGCTACATTCAATCTTATAATTTACAATGGATTACTATTTTAATCTTTGTGATATACAATTTTTTTACTATTTTGGTCCCTTATACTTGTACCTCAATAAGTGCTCATAAGATAGAAATCACCTTACTAAAATATTAAGTGCTCATAAGACAACTTGGAGAAGGGACATTTTTATATAGAAAAACACTGAAGGGGTGGGTTGTTGTGGATGAATACCTCCTAAAACACTTGATATTTAATAATTTAACACAAAATATTATATATTTTTTAAGGACAGGTATGTAAAGATCTAAAGAGTTCATGATGCAAAAGTTAATATTCCATCGATGACAACTATAAAAAACTGTTTTCATTACAATGGATGTATTTGTAATTTCAATCAACAGTTTATTGAGTGTCCCTTTTAATCACTCATTCAACTTTGATTAAGGTGTCGTTTGTTTTTAAAAGGTCTAAAGTCTGATTTTTCATATCTAAAAAATAAGAGTTGAATGATGCCTCTTTCTTAAAACTTCAGAGGACAGTAAGGGGATTTCAGATATTTAAAAAATAAATAAACAAACAATATTAAATCTGCAAACCTCTTAATATTCAGACTTAAGAAGTTTTAAGAGGTATTTTGTTATTAAAAAAGGTCCCCTAAGCACTTGTTCATAGCACTTCAATAGTTTAATGTGCTTGATGAAACTTACAATTTATTTAATCAGTTATACTTAATTATTTAGTAATGGTTTAATGATATAAAAATAATGGTTTCGATAAACTTCTAAACGAAAATTTGTTACATAGAGCCAAAAAAAAGTCCAAACTACCCCAAAATTATTTTAACGAGAATTTGTAAGAAAATGACAAAATTCGAATAACCAAATTTGGTGCCAAAATGGCAAAATGAAAGTTGGGTTAATTTGTTTAGTTATGGGCTAAACACAAAAGACCAATCAATTTGTCAGCCCATTAATTTTATTTGAAGAAGTTACAAATACAATTATTCTCATTTCACATAGTTCCTTAAATTTTTGTTATCCATACCTATAGTTCTACACTATTTTTTTTTAAGGTGTTCGGGCCAAATCCCGACTAATCCTCAGTAATTTTGAGGGTTAAACATGGTCCCACTTAAATGTCCCGATGCATGCACACGGGAATGCTCGAACTCGGTTAGGACGCTATGAACCCCCCGAGTGATAATCGATCCGCCACAGTACTGTTGACTTGACTACTCTATATTATAACGCATATGAAAACAACTTTAAAAAAAGTTATGCATCAAAGTATTTTTTATGCATATCATTTAATTTTAGATTATAAGTAATGATCCATAAGTACAACTTTTAAAGTTATATGCATGAATTTATAATTAACTGATAAACAAGTTATATACAAGTTAAATTATCTTGTTTCAAATAAAAAGAATCTAAATGTAACAAGAAGATGAATATTTCATTTATATATATAAAAAAAATTAGTGAACACAATTAGTAGAAGAGTTTCATATTGTAAATGTTAATTAATACCTTAAATTTTAACATTAAATTAAAAAATAATAATTTGTGAAATAGCATATGATGTGATTGTTGTCACTCTTATCACATTTTTTTTAGATTTTCATGTCATCAACCCTTGTATATATGTGCATTTTTTAAGGTTATCATATAAAGATGAGCCAAAAATATATATTATAATACTATTATGGTCATTTCAAGGTTTTTAATTTAATAGATTCTTAAATTTATATCAAGTGTTCATATATTTTAAGGTTTAATTTTCTCCTAAATAGAATGATCTAGTAAAGTTTCTAAGCATATGAATATATTCACCTTGCATTATTATGGACTACTTACAAATATAATTAATCTACAATGGTTTAATTAAAAAAACAATATGTGAAAGTGTATAACTGAATCCATATACCAATAAGTTTTAAATAAAATTCAAAAACAAAAGTTAATCAGAAAGATGAAAATAAAAAGGCCGTCGTTCGTTAAATTTTATGCAAATCGTGTATATTGTTCGCCTTTGAGAGAGGTGTAGATCAATGAGTGTAAAGTCAACTTGTCAAAGAACTTGACGAGTTTGAGCTCGAGTCTGAATTGTATTCAAGTAAAATTATTACACATTATGTTAAGAAAATCACTTGATAAGTTAGTTGGGTGTTGATAAACTAGTTGTTGGCTAATAATATACTTCTTAGCTAATAGACTAGTCATGATTTGTGGGGAAAAACCTACCAAGATATATGAGAAGGTAAAATGACAACTTAAAAATTTACTCCATTTTAACATATAAACTGTATTTTGGAGAAAAACTGAAAAAAATAACATTAGTTATAAATGTCCAACATAGCCTTATTACATTAACCGAGCATTACCTCGTTAGGATCTATAGCCGATATCGATAGCTTAGCAAAGTTGAATGTACCAAACCGAACAATTTGTATCAAACATCTGGTCATGTATATTGTTATCCTTCGTTAACTATAGGTAATTTTAATATCATCAAACATTTTATTTTATTGGTTATTTACTTAAAAGAAACTGATGGATTTCATTAGTAAGATATAATGAGTTAGAACGTGAAAAATCCATGTTCCTATAAAGCTGACATTGATCTACTATCATCATAAAGCAGAGGGTTCAAGGGCAGCACCTCTAGCAGAGTTCCAAGGGATAAAACCTCCTTTGCGATGGTCTTGCTTAAGACAATAACAGTTGTTCATATTAACCATTGACAATTATTTAACAAATGTTACTTTTCTTTAAATAACTATCCAACGACCTGAAATTAACTACCGAACAATTACTTATTTAAGAGGTTCTTAGTCTTAGACTGCATCTTAACATCTCGAAAACACAAGAGCTTGCTTTCGGTCTTGCTTGTGAATCTTAAATGCTTACGTAAACTATCTCCAAGTAAATTTCGCGATGCCAAAAAGCTAAAACACTGTAGAAACATTATTCGCAAGACACTTCACTGCATCAATGCATGTTTTCCTTGCATTAAAATCTGACATATGTTTTCCTTATATATATTTTTTTTACATATGTTTTTCTTGTATTATATATTTATTTTATGGGTTTTTATTAAATTAAAATAAAATAGGAATATTGAAGTGGGGTTGGTGTATATTGTGAATGATGGGGGTGGTACATCATTGTCATATTGGAGGGGGGCCACACGACACCGTTTAGTGGCGTTTTAATCTGACAGCTAGGCCATGGCCACCCAAACCAAACCCAAGATTTGGTTTTGCATTAAACCAGAAAGTGAAACTTGTCGATTTTGGGACACATTTTGGGGGCAGCCCAGACCCTGTTTATGTACACTTTTCCAATCATACCCCCCTTCTTCTCTTGACCCCACCTCCAAACTAATCATAAGGGTATTTCAGTCATTAACCACGTCATAATCCCTTATTAGAAACGGAAGATAAGATTGAATTAATGATTGTTGTTGACGAATGTCAACTATCTTTGTAACTAAATAACTGATCATAAGGGTGTTTTAGTCATTAGCCACGTCATAATCTCTGATTAGGAACGGAAGATAAGATTGAATTAATAACCGTCGTTGACGAATGTCAACTATCTTCATAACTAGATAACTAACTAATCATAAGGGTGTTTTAGTCATTAACCACATCATAATCTCGATTAGAGACGGAAGATAAGATTGGATTAATAATTGTCGTTGACGAATGTCAACTATCTTCGTAACTAGATTATCTCTGAAGTGGTTTGTGGAAAGCAGGTGGGATGTGTTTAGACTATGTATCGAAAAGACGAAACTAGCCTTTGATTTTTAGTGGTTAAAGGATATTTTTGGTACAAAGTAATTAATCTTTCTGTACCATTTTTTTATTGTTATCTTGGTGTTAAAGGTGAAAACCTGTTTCAAAGTCAGTCGTGGTATCCTTATAATGATGCCCCTTTTTGGGCTTTAAGCAAGAATTTGTTGACCCCATGAATGACAAATCATAAGGTCATTATCGTCATTATATATGTTTGTTATTTTGTTTTTTTAATGCCTTTATAAGGTGTTAAAAAAGATGATATTACAATTTCAGTTTTATAATTACGTTTATTTTGACACGAGTTTGAGTTTAAACGACATATTTGATATCTATCAGTGTCTATTATGTTTTGAGTGCCTTCTTTATTCCCACGTGCTCTTAAGATTTAGGCATGCTTTGATATCGATATTTGGTCCAGTGTGACATTCTTTCTCGTGGTGCTTGTTCTTGCGTTTTAGGCAAGTTTCTCATGACAGCCTAAAAAAGAAATCATGATATGCAATCGTCATTAAGTATGTTTGTTATGTATCGTTTTTATGCATCTGTGTGGTTTAAAAAGAAAAACTTGTACATAAAGTTTTTCAGGTACACTTGTCGAAACATAAAAATCTATATTTAAGTTCAAGGGCATCTTTGGTATTGGCAAGCATATTTCATGCTCCAAGCAACTTTCAAATCAAGACCATAAAAGTGAAAACATTTTATCCTAACCTATGGTATCTTTCGTAATAAAGTTTTGTACTGCATAGAAGTTATAACACGTAAGAGGTTGTAAATATATACTTTTCCTAGTACCCAAAAGACTCTAAAAAAAGTAAAACATATATTAGTGATAGAAAATTACATAATCAATGTTTAAACAATTTAAAGATCTTTATATTAAAATCTTACATATTTATATACATAATTACATGTTTATTTGTAAACCTAACTTCTGCTAGAAACTCTAGGAAAAACGAGGGCATGCAGGTGTCCTACACATTATGCGATATTCATCATGAATCGAATCGGTTGATGGTAAAGAAAAAAAATCCACATTTAGAGGTGCTTGGTTCATTTCAAGGAATGGAAATGAAAATGAAAATGGGAATGAAAATGAGCATTGTATTGATACTGCTCGGTTAACCCACTATAATCAATGAAAAGTTGTTTCATATTAAAAAATTATTTTTCTCCACTTTGAAAATACAAAAGATATTTCATTTAACATAAAAAGATGGAATGACATATGGAAAAAAAACTAAGTAGAAATAAAATTTTTATTCCCCCCAATTTGGTCAACAATGAAAATTAATGGATCTGCAGGAATGATTTCATTACATAATATGAGACCAAGCAACAGTTTTCATTATCATTTTCATTCCTTATCCTGCAATACCCTCAACCAAGCATCCCCTTAGTATTTGTGATAAATAAAGACACAAAGGACATGTAACCTGATTTCGTTTGTCCCCTTATTCAAAAATCTCATTTACCTCAGGATTTAAATTCTAGATCTGTCGAGACCTTTTAAATTATGAAGGTTCACATGTGATACTCCATCCAAGTTATTCGTGGTCATCCGAAGATTAATTAATCTGTGCAAGTAAGATTGTAAGTTCACCTAGAAATCCATGCTAAAAAAAGAAAATAAAACTTAGGTTTACAATTAAATTTTCTTATATATATACCCATTTTATTTACACTATTGAATTCAAATTATATGATTTTTGAATTAAAAAATAAAGTTGGAGAGAGAGAGAAATGATACAAAAGGTGTCCAAACTCTCTCTCTTGCAAAATCAAAAAATATTCCTTCTTACCAGACAAGATTGGGACATGAAATAAAACCATATCTTCATCAAATCAATTCTCAATTATTAATTTCCCCTCCTTTAAATCTTGTTGAGTTGGTTCCACCCATCCTTTTCCCCTTTCTTTTCTTCTTATTTTCTTTTTCCTTTTTAAATAATAACAATCATATTGTCAACTAAAAGTCTTTACACAAAAGCTAATTAATTTTAGGTAATACTTGTTACACACAAAAGGTGTATGTATTAGGAAATAAAATGTGTTATTAATTTTAATTACCACTTTATGGTAATGTTAAAATACAAGAAAATTTGTTATAAAGTTACATTTCATATTAAAATCACAACTTTATATCACTTTTGTTTTTCTATAATAACATTCATTAGATGATAAGAAATTAAAAAAACTTAAATGGTACAATTGCAATAGATAATTAATTATTCACATTCATTGTATAGGTTGAATTTAAATTAATAATTCTTCTTGTTTTCTAGGTGAGATTCTTCAAAGTTCAAATGGTTAGTTTTCTATATCACAAACTTTTATATGGTCCATTGAATTAGGATTAATCTAATCATCTTTATTAATAAATATATGTTTGCAACATAAAGATAAAAATGAAAGAGGAATAAATTAGAAATGATATCAAAATTGTAATATTTGTAAATTCACTTGAACAAAAAGGTAAGAAGGGGGGACAAGCCATCAGGAAAAAGAGGGAGGAAAAAAACAACTTTTAAATGTACAAATACTTGCCTTGTCTATCATGTAATTAATTAAAAAAAAAAAAAGAGGAAATTATCAAAGGGGTAAAAATGGAAAAATATTAGGCTTGATCGGAGTTGGTCACTTTAAGTCGCATTGTTGGGGAGTCTAGTTGTGAGGGTGAAAAGGGTGGTGGTGATGATGATGATGACGAAGATGGCGATTGTGGCGGAGATGATGACGTGGGGGATTCCGTTGGCGGTGATGGGGAGGCGGAAGGGGATATCGTTGGCGGCGGTGATGAGGATGGGGAGGTGGAGGGAGACACCGTTGGCGGTGATGGTGAGGGGGATGGGGAGGGGGACGGATCGGACATTTCTTGTAGTTTTCTTTTGTTGAAAGTTGCTTTTTCTTCTTTGTTGTTGATGGTGGGGGTGTTATTTGGAGGGCTAGTTCCCCGGTTTTCGCCAAACATGTAATCTTTCAATCGTTTTACATCGGATAGTTTTACGGGCTTTACGATGAAATCCTCTGCGCCTTCTTCTAAGCACCTGAAAATCCAATTTTGCAAGTCCAGATCAGTTAAATGTCCTTAAAATTTCATCGGTTAATGCCAATTGTAATCCGAAGTTTATCAAATTTATGAATGAAGTTTAATTTGATTTGGGTATCTTCTTAAAATCATACTTTTAACTACTTTTTCTTCACATAAACGATGAATTGGATCATGGTCAAGATCCCAAATTCTAATAAGATAAATGATCATTAATCGTTCGAGTGAACATATGGTGGATCAAAATCAAATTCGGTTGGAGGTATAATTGACTAATTAAGCATGAAAAAGATCATATAATTGCAATTGGATGAAGTCATATTGACTAATGATCTAATTTAGGAATTTGATTTGGGCATCTTCTAACCATTTTAAGGAAATGTGTTTTGGAATTTGTTCATTCAAATTCAAATCATGGTTTCAAAACTATTGTGAATCAAATCAACTAAAGATTCTCTCAAGTCTCAATCACAATTCACAAACAAAATGTGAATCACAGGTTTATATATACATATATATATAGCGTGTGTGTGTGTGTGTGTGATCCTTTTCAATCAACTCAATCAATACAAATCAAAATCAAAATTTGGTGGCAAGTGTTGATGGCAAAAAGCTGGTTGGATCAAGGTAAAAGTTATGAAGCATGATCAAGTGGTATGATTACAGATGAACTATGTAACTAACTAATTAAGCATGAAAAAAAGTCACCTAATGGCAATTGAATGAAGTAATTGATTAATTGATCTATATCTTATTAATCCATTCTCTTATAGCAGTTGTCATTTATCCAAATTCAAAACAGGAAAAAGGTACAAAAAATCAGACAGAAATGGAGATGATAAACAAACAGTACCTGTCAATCCTTGCCACAACGTTTTCGGAAGACATGATCACAACCGGCACCTCTCGAAAAGTTGCCGAACCCTAAATCAACCAAAAATCGAAAAATCAATACATTTGAAATCGAAATTTTCAGCAAAAAATCCGAACGAAAACGTTATGATTAATAACGAACCTTGATTTTTTTGAGCAATTCATAGCCAGTCATTCCAGGCATACAGTAATCTGTGATTATCAGATCCACCTTCAATTCCTAAAAAAATTGGGGAAAAACTGAAGTTCTGTTAGATCTAAATTATCACAATAGGTAATCTCTTCGTTTTTTAAATGAAAATTTATAGAGAATAAAACGAAAACGATGAAAGTTAATCTCACATTAACGAAATCTGGCGATGTTTTCTCCTGATCTAGGCCTAAGTATTGCAAAGCTCTCCAACCGCTTTCCACCGCCGTTACTGTAACAAATTCCGGCCAAAAAATGAGTTCTCCGACCAAATTTAACCAAACATTTTACACGAATTGAAGAGATTAAACTACAAATTCCGGCAAAAAACTGAGTTCTCTGAACAAATTTAATCAAACATTTTACACGAATCGAAGAGATTAAACTACAAATTCCGGCAAAAAACTGAGTTCTCTGAACAAATTTAATCAAACATTTTACATGAATCGAAGAGATTGAACTACAAATTCCGGCGAAAAACTGAGTTCTCCGATCAAATTGAGCTACATATTCCGGCGAAAAAACTGAGTTCTACGATCAAATTTAATCAAATATTTTACACTAATCGAAGAGATTGAGCTACAAATTCCGGCGAAAAACTGAGTTCTCCAATCAAATTTAATCAAACATTTTATACGAATCGAAGAGAATGAACTACAAATCACCGTGACTATAACAAATTCCGGCAAAAAACTGAGTTCTCCGACCAAATTTAATCAAACATTTTACACGAATCTAAGAGATTGAGCTACAAGCTTTTTACACGAATCGAACATATTGAGCTACAAATTCCGGCCAAAAACCGAGTTCTCCGATCAAATTTAATCAAACAAGAGATTAAACTACAAATCACCGTGACTACAACAAATTCCGGCAAAAAAAAAACAAGCAATTAAACCTAAACCTAAAATTTCATAAGAATCAAACGAGATTCAATGTATTTACCTTTACACGATGTGATTTTAAGCAAACGTTCAATGACTTTCCGATCAACGAGGCTATCGTCGACGGCCAGAACATGAACATCGGCGAACTGATCCGCTTCCGGTTCCACCGGCGATGACCTCCACCGCCTCGAAAACAAAGCGTTCCTAGCCATGGCGAGAAGAAGAAGAAATTGAGAAGAGATATAGATATAGATAGATAGAGATAGAAATGGAGGTAGGTAGGGTTTGGTTTGATAATATAAGGAGAGGATTGAGAAGAGAAAGGAGAAGGAATTTTTGATATATAAATGGAGAGGAGAGAAGAGAGAAGAGAAGATGTCTCCATCAAAGAGATGATAGTAGTAGTAGTAGAAGAAGAAGATCATGAAAAATCTGATGAAATCTACTTTATTTTTTTAAGAAAATACTCTCAGATTCTCAAATCCACTTTGGTGGTCACCCCTTTTGATTTTTTCTTATTTCTTTTTTCAACTTTTTTATTTTATTTTATTTTGGGTTAAATTACATATTTGGTCACGTGGTTTACGCTTTATTGCACCGTTGGTTCCTATTTTGAAATAGTTATGGAAAAGTTTCATATGGTTTACAGTATATTGCAGTGCACTGTTGGTCCCTATTTTGCCAATACGGTTAGAGACCGATAGTGCAATATAGTGTAAACCACATGTAGGGGTGTAAACAAGCCGAGTCGAGTTGAGTTGTGGTTAATCGAACTGAGCTCAAAAATAATGTTGGCTCGAGCTCGACTCGAGTTCGATTAACTTTTTTCAACGCAAGACTCGAGCTCGAATATTTTTTTTGAGCTATCGAGCTCGAAGCTTGTTTATGGGATCGAACTCGCGATCGATTAACTAGTTTATCTACTTGAGCTCGATAATTTTTATATATTTATACTATTATTAATAAATATATATGAAGATGTTTGGCTCAAAAAAAGGTATGCTCGAATGTCTCGATTCGACTCGGCTCGGCTCGAAAAATTTAATCGAGTTTTCGAACGAGTCGAGTCGAACATTGGTGTATAAAGCTCGGCTCGTTAATTTAAACGAGTTTGATTATGTGTTCGAGATCGACTGACTCGAGCTCGAGTTTTATGAAGCTCGAGATAAACGAGCTCAAGCTCGAGTAGCTCGTTAAAAGCTCGACTCGCTTACACCCTTAATCACAGGGACCAACAGTGTAATATAATGTAAACAATACGGAACTTTTTTTTATAATTATATAAAAATAAGAACCAATAATGCAATAAAGTGTAAACTACATAGACCAAATATGTAATTTTACCCTTATTTTGTTTTGATATCTCTATACCCTACTACAGTATATTATACTATACCTTTCCCACATGTGTGTGAGAGGTCTTGACTTCATCAATCTCAATATTGATATCGATATGAATATGAGAATTTGAATATGAATCAAATCTTTCTTTCTTTTTATTTTATTTTGTTTTATTTTATCGGATTTTGTTTTATGATTTATCAATTATTAGAGATTTGGTTATCAAATGCTGATCGGATCAACATATAAGAAATTAAAACCGTTGTTAAGATTGTGTTTGGTAAAGTAGGTGGTAAGCTAGTTGTTGGCTAATATAAGTTGGTTGTAGTTGATAAGATAGTTTATCAATAAATTATCTTTGAGGAAAACTAGCTTATGAGTATGTAAAATGACCAAAAAAGATATTTTGATGCATAATAAATTTAATAAGGATATACTTGAGGGAAAAAGCTATAAAAAGCTCATGAAACGTTACTCCAACTAATGTTTCAATAAACTAGTTTATGCTCCATCTAAACATGTATACTGGCTTATACGTCTATCGTCATTCTTATTTAGGTTGTGTTTGAAAAAAATTAAGTAGTTTATCGGCTAGTACATGTTCCGATGGACCATAAGCTAGTTTATTGAAACGCTAGTTGGACTAATATTTCAGAAGATTTTTGTAGTTTTTTTCATTTAAATTTTTATTAAATTAATTATTATAACGTAAAATATTTTTTTTGTCTTTTCACATTCTCATAAGTTAGCTTTTGCACAAACATAACTTATCAGCTAGTTTTTGAAACAATTCTATTTTGATAAGATTATATGTTTTATTATTATATCTATTATCAGATAAGATTCTGATTTTTGTGTTTTTTCTAAATATAGAAAGTAATTGTTAAACATTTATGTGATACGTCATTCTTATTTATTTGATAAGATTATATGATTTATTATGTCTTTTATCTTATAAGAATTTTTTTAATTTTTTACAAATATAACAAATGATTTGATAAACATTTACGTGATACAATCATTTATTATCTTGAATTAAAAATATCGAGATGATTTCCAAGAAAGATAGGATTGGGTTTTCTATTTTAATGTAAGAAACTTTCTAAAATGATTTAAAAAAAAATCGCGATCCTTATTGCTTTTTTTACTAAATAAATAAAACCAAATGGATAAGTCTTTAAACAACAAAATCCATTTTGGTTATTGTGTTTTTTTTTTCGATAATATCTTTTCTAGTTTTAGAAAGATATATTATAAAATAAATCCACTCGTCATGAAAAAGTAATATGTAATTTTATGAAAATGTGTAGCAATAATTTAAAATTATTCGTGTCTTGTTATTTAAGTTCATTTATTCATGAATTAATGCAATTTTCCACCTTTTATATATGTTTTTTGATAAAAGAAATTTTGTATTAAAACAGAACATATTTTATTTTAACTTTTATCTTAAAGAAACATAATATTTTTATAAAATTAGCAAAACATAGTAAAACTTAATAAATACGTAATGCAACATATTATAACTTTTTAAGTAAAAAATATTTCTTAAAAATAACCATAATTTTTTTTATTTAAATAACCTCCCACACAAATCAAACTTTTTTATATGTTGTTTTAGAATGAGTTATTTTTTATTCATGAGATACGAGGGATCTGGTCGAAATGTAATTCTTTTGTCGATAATGAGAGGGTAAAATTGTAACAATTTTTTTCTTCTAGAAAACTCGGTGTTGACCTCCGTCAATTGACTGTAGTCACCATCAAATCATACGTAAAGATCGAAAATCAACAACCTATTAAGAAAATCGTCGGTCAAATTAAGCTTTTCTTTATTTTCTAATTTAAAAATAACTAGGATCCACATTGGGATCTACACTATAACTTTTTGAATTATAATTATTTGAAGAAATTTAAATATTTTATTAATAACATTGATTTGGTATCATATTATTTTTTTCAATTAATTACCTTTACCTAAAAGACCTACAACAAATGATGGTATATGTTAAACAACGTTTTTAATTTTTACCATCTTCTATTTTATCTAATCAGATACGGTACCAGTATTACGGGCATTAGAATTTGAGAACAAAGTAACTTCCATGGTACCAAGCTCTTGGGCCGTTCCATAGGGCCGGTTCAGGGGCGAGTTCATAGGTCGGTCCATATGGCCGATTTATTGGCATGAGAGATTACACAGTGCCCGTTTAGATCCGAATACCCCCGAAACATGTGTGAGTGTATGTGTGTTATTTGTCGTTCAGAAAAAATATAGAACATTTTTTTCTCATACGACTATAATATATCATATTGTACAATATTTTATTTAAAAAACGGTATAAATATAATAAAAATTTTAAAAATATATTTTTTTTTTCAATAAAATGAAATAATTTTACGGTGAGTGGTTAATTAGAAAGAAGTGGAATGGTCAAAATCCGACAACTTAAATCGTGAATGGTCCCAAAACGTTGATGATATTGAAGCAAATATTGTGGATGAAAATAAAGATTTTAAGGACCATGTGGTCTTATTTTTGCCAAAAGAAGACAAGACATTATGAGTAGCATCTAAAAAGTACCCACATTTTACATTATTTCACTTTTATTCCCATTGTATTTTTCATTATTTATCTATTATTTTAGTTTACATGATGATCTTTTTCATTGTATATTATATGTTTATGGAGTAAGTTATGGATTTGGTCAAGTGTTTTGGTCAAAAATATGAATATGATGGTTTTAGTCCTCCTAGTATTCATTTTGTTATAGATACGGGTTGCTATCGTGTTTTGTTAATGTCATCCTTGATGGTGTATTGGCTGGATTCATTTCTATCATTTAGTATTATGATTGCTTCCTTGATAATCTAATATTTCAAATAAACAAAGGTCGGAATCAAGAATGAAATTATGCGATCACTGAAGCTATTGGAACTTATTCAAACTTAATGTAGGATGGATGATACCTGGATTTCTTTGTTAATGTTTTTGAAGAATATGGATCCATCTCTGTTTGGTTGTTAACATTTGCTTTGGATTTAGAGTTTGCTTTGTGTTTTAGATTCAAGAACTTTACAAAGACATGTGTTTCCTTTGTGTTTTGGGTTTAGAGATTTTGATTTTGATTTTAGGTTTCCATTTATATGGGGTTTGTATCTTAAATTCATGAATCAATTTAAACTTTTTCATTTATGTTCTTGAGATTGATAAGTTAATGGTCTTGTGTTATTGATTTAACTCGAGTTTAAGGAGGAGGTAAAAAAGTAGAATCACAAATGTTCTTTTATTTTGGGATTAGCAAAAGACAAAAATGTCCTCATATGAGGGCACATGCCTCCACTTAGCATAATATTTTAAACATTTTCAACCATTAGAATCATAGTTGTAACAAATTAAATACCGTTGTAGCTAAAATTGGAGTAAATGAAGTTTAAAAAGTGTTATCATAACTTTTACCAAATCAAAAGGACCAAATTTATAATTCACCCTATACAATACATCAAAACAATTAAACAATTATAATATCTAAAATCTGATTTTAACAATTAATAATGCTTTTGCAAATTAAAATCAAAATAGTGCAAATTGAAAATATTCTTACTTTATTTTTTATCATCATTTTTTAGTGCTATGAATAAATATGGTTCCAAAATGCAAAGGTGGTTTGCTTTCTTTTGCTTTTTCAGAAATAATAATAATTGAAAACTAGTATTTATTTTTAGCCATAAATTAAAAATGAAATCAACACCAAAAAGATGAAACGTTGTATATTTTTTAATAAACCCAAAAGGAAAACCTTGTGCAAAATTTTTAATTAAGTTGAAAATGTATATGTATAAACATGGGATCATAATAAAATAAGTTTATTTTTAATAAACTAACTGATAAATTAGTTGTTGACTGAAAAACTAGCTAGTAGTTGATAATAATTTATGAATAAATTATGTTTGACAAAAACTAGCTTATAAGTATGTAGAATGACCAAAAAGGATATATAGTAGTATAATAATTAATATTGATAAAGGTCTAATTATAAAAAGCTACAAAAAACTTCTGAAATGCTACTCTAACTAACGCTTCAATAAGCTAGCTTATGGTTCATTCAATCATGTAAGAGCTTATAAGCTAGCTTAGTGTGCCAAAGACAACCTAAGAGTTACGATAATAACATATAACATTTATCTATATTTAATTATCCTATGTGTGTGTGTGTATATATATGTATATGATGATGTCAGAAGAGAGACAAGATGACAAACATAAGAAATAATTTGAACCTTTGATCACCTTTAATCTTATTTTCACCCATGAACCGCGCTCGTCAAAGTTACTGATATGGTGCATTTCGATGCACCTTAACTCTCTTGATCTTCGATTAGAATTGATCCAAGGGTCTCTTTCCCTTCCTACATTTTCACCTTAATTTTCTTTCTCATTTATTGGATTCCAATGATAAATGAATTTATGGTGAGAATGATAAAAATATATCTCCTTTGATCAATCTCCACATTAATGAGATGAGCCAAATCAATTCCCCAATGATAATTAAAGGTGTATGGGTGATATTAATTGTTCAAGGGTATCTCTTCTTACATTTCTTATCTTATCTTATTTTCTCATACAATCCTTCGTGAGTGTGTATGTATGTATATATATATATAAATAGAGAGAGAGAGAGAGAGAGAGAGAGAGGAGGGAGGGAGAAGAAACATCAAACGAAAGCACGGTCAAAATAAAAGAATAAGAAAACAACCAAATGATATGTGATTTTACATATGATTATGGAACACGATTAATGCAAGAGTGGGTGACGACCTAGCCCACAACTTTTATAAAATTTTGATTTTACATGTGATGCAATCTTTTATTTTATTTTCTCATTGTTCTCATATAAGAGTGTCTCATACGTTTTCCTATAATTTTCTCTAATATAGATAATGAAAACTAAAAAGTCAAAATCTTTAAAAAAATAAATTCCAACTCCAAAAGCTTTTTTATTTTAGAGCATTCATCATTACTTATGTTATTAAAACATACACACTACATCTAAATGGACACGACGACGTTGCCGATAGGAGCCGACGGAAACTGATGCCAAGCTGAAGCATCGATTACCCATAGTGAATGATAACCATGACTTTATCTACTTTTATATATATTTTAAAGCAAATGATGAAGAATTAAAAGAGAAGAATGTAATATATAAGTGATGTTGCCCCAAAATTCCATCATTTTAGATGAAAAGGGTTTGAATTAAAAGAAAATTTGAGATTTGGAGTCAATGAAATCTTTATGTGGCTCCATCTTAATTTTCATTTTCTTGCTTGACTATTGTCTCGGGGACTTCTCACATTTTTATTCCTTATTTATCTTAAAATTACATTAATAACTTTTTTTTTTAAATTATTGAAGAAAATTGAAAGATACATGGATTTTTATTATTATTATTTTATGCGAAATCTTATTAATATTAGTTAAAAAACCTTGCTTTAAATAAATCAAATACTACAAGTCAAAGAGGACTAACTTTTAAAAAAAATTTTATATTTTGTTCCCGTTTTTATTAAATTGTATGCCGTGTATTTGATTAATTATAAATTATTCAAAATATATCAAGTAAAAGGTCCGTTTTTAGATTGTTAGATAAAGTAGATACTCACATAATTTTTTTGCATTTTGTCCTGGTCAAAATGAGTAACCGTTAACTTTTTTGATGTAATTTTTCACATAAAATAAAAATATTGATCACGATAGTCAATATTACTGTGATGTCATCAGTTTACAAAATAATTAAACACACACACACACATCATAATAGGAAAGTTCATATATATAACTTTTAGTAAAAGGATTGTCCAAAAGGAAAGCGAGTTTGCTTTTTTGACTCAAAAATCATCAAATATAACATAAAATAAAACTCAGAGTGCACATGGTACAAAACAATTGTACAAAGATTATATTAGATTTTAGAATTGAAGTGTGAATTACCCTAAGGTCCATTATCACCCTAACGTATAAATCGATGATATTGATCGTGCTCGTTGGATCGTTTTAAACAAATTTACTCCATATCTATTAATAATCAAACATTGTATATAAATTATTCGTCACATGTATCGTCGAAAGACTAATTTAGTTGAAAAGGAATATCAATCATGATGAGATCTCTTATATTGTGACATTTACTTTAATAAGATACCTATATTTTTAAGTTGAAATATATCAAAATGTAATGATATGTTTTTTCTCATTAATGTGAAACCATTTGGTTTTTCTTAATCCCTATTATTTTTTTACAGCAATTAGTATATTTTGCAAGTATAGATGATGTACATATGAAGTTATCATGTTAAACAGTAATTACTGGTTACATGAAAAATATCGCAATAAAATCAGTTGGAAACCCCCTTATAATATAAATCAGGTACAGAATATAAAGGATTAAACCTTTGCTACAGTTATTGATAAAAAGTTAATTGTTGCATTAAATAAGAGACTATGACAATTTTGTTACGTTTTTTATACTTTTTTTGCCCTGATTTTTCTGTTGCCTATAAAAATAACATTATATGTCAGTAATAACTCATTTTAATTCTTGACAAATAGTAAAAATCTTGGATTAGACTTTAAAGTCTAAGGGCTAATTAATATGTAATTTATCTATTTCAAGAGATGGAATTTCAATGTGTATATCATATACGTATGTTTTGAATTATTACCGTTAATTGTAATCAGGCCCGGCTCTGGGGCCGTGCAGCCCGTGCGACCGCACATGGCATCAAAGCCCAAGGGGCATCAAAATTCCATATAATGTTACTAGTATAGGTAATTAGTTTTAATAAATTTTGAATTTAGGCACTATACAATTCTCAAGTATGGTATTATATTACATCATTAATTTATGTAGATTTTGATTTAGTGGAATTCTTCATTATTCCATGTACGTTACTTGTTTTTGCATCAATTAAAGAATTTAAGAAATTGGCAGATTGCATATATGCATTACAACATCAATTAACTTGCTATGCAACCTATGCTTAGGAATTTAGGATTTAGTCATTTGTTGTTGTTTGTACCATTGCATTCACTATTTTTTTTTATCAATTTCAATGATCTTACTGTTTTTATTAATCGTCACATTTATAGACTTTGTTGAGGTGCATGTTTTTTTAAATAACTTTAACCTAATTAAGGCTTCGGTGTATAGAGAAGATCTCACTGTTTAGGTGACTTATATTTATCTTTTGTAATTTGGGGGTTTGGTTCTCTTATGTCCCCCTTTGTATTATTTGTTTAGATAATAAAAATCGACATAGAAATGAGCCACGTAGCTTGGCTATTTCCAAACCTTTTAAAAAATCGTTTCGGTGTATCGTTTCATTTGCTTAATAGAAAGACATAGGGGCATAATTTTACATTTTTGCACAGGGCATTCGAAACTCTAGGAACGTCCCTGATTGTAATAGGGTGTTTTGGTACATGTTGTTTATTATTACAACATGTGGGGTTTTGTACCGTTTAATGTATTATGGTTAAAAGATGTTATTGATATGTGAGAATGAGTTAAAAAGAGTATGTTACAATAATATTAGTTACGGTTGTGCTTGAATGTCAACGGTATGTGTTGTGATTGAATGCCAACGGTTCGTGTTGTGCTTGAACACCAACATCGGGATTTTAAGCTAGTTGTGCATGGGTGCCAACGGAAGTGTATTATGCAAAAAGGTTTTTATCAACTCTTTTTACGAGAAGGTTTTATATAAATGTTCTTATAAATTGTATTGAAATGATCGAGATTATCTTTTTAGACCTTTTTGGTCTAACCTCGCTTTTAAAAATATGCATTTCAGGTTAATTTTATATTGGGATCACTAGCTTCGAGAAAAGGTAGCTGAGAATGGATTCTTTGCATTTGGAAATTTATTATTTATTGTTAGAATTATTTCTTTCCATAATTGTATCATAGATGATTATGGGAAAATTGTTTATGTGATTATTATCGAATTACAGTTATTGATTGGTTAAATATTTGTGGTTAAGGTTGGAAAACGGGTTGTTACAATGTCAAAACATTTGTATTTATTAGAACTTCTAATATATTCATACGGTTTGAACACGTGAGGTTGAGAGTTGGTGGTATTTGATTTATCTTGATGACCAATTTTATGAAAATAATATTGATATTTTCTTTTATAAATGTTCATACGATCTAATAATCTAAAACCTATGTAGGTCGTGATTGTTTAATTAAGCTTAGAATCAACTCGTTTGTCTAGCATGAATAAAATATTTTCTTAACATAATGACATGATACATGTATAAAAATAAAACATCAATAAAATCAGATAATTAATAAGATATCTTATTAATCTAATAAAAAAGGGATCTCACACCACCTAAAGATGACTTGTATTGTTAAGAGTATCCCTTGAGAGTTCAAAAGGCCAAAGTTGGTCAAACTTTACCCTAGAAAAGGGTCAATGTGTGTGGCAAATGGAAAAAAATGCCCTTATATTTTGGGTATGATACTATGAGTTGTACCAAGCCCATTCTATTGGACTACATGCTCTTTTTGGGTATTTCAAATATCTTATTTGTTTGAATTCTTTATTTGTTGATATAATATTAATTATTATTAAAGATATGAGTATCTTTATTGTCTATTGTTACTTTCATGAGTCAAAAGTAAGTTGTTTATTTGGTTTACAAATTTTAAAAATTAAGTTTTCAACCTTAAAATCAACCAAAAATAAAAAGGGGGTTTTAATTATGATATCAAGGAATTATATTTCATATAATCTTTCTAAATAATGATAATTGTTAGTATCAATTTGAAATAAAACAAATTTTAAAACCATACAAACAAGTTTACTTATAATAAAAGTTCGATGTACTCACTAGGTGGTTGACGATGATGATAAGTAATCTGTAATTGTTAGTGTTTTAAAAATACTATTCTATAGTATTTATCATAAAAACAGGTTTCATGATCTTCTTAAAAACATTGATTTTTCGGTTACAGTTGTGATTTCGTATATCTTGTTTTTGGTTATCCATGTTTCATGAGTTCAAAATCCAAAATCAATTTAAAACGACCTTTAACCAACGATAGATAAGTAAGAATAATCTACTAATTTTAGCAACGACTAAACCAAAAGAACATGTTGTCATTTCTTTTGACCCTTTTGTCTTTCTCTTAAGTTTTTAGTTTCCCCGTCTTTGGCTTGGAGTCAATTACACAAATACCCTTGTTGTATGATATCATACTTTAGTTGGCAAAGACCTAGACACTTAATTTAAATTGTTCTTAAAATGAAACTGCTTGCTTTTTAATGGGATTTTGATTACGTATGTTTTAGACACTTCACAATTGTTTATACTTATATCACTATATATTTATCTTATCCGGTATAATCTGTAATCATTGTATTGCATACTTATTTTATATAATTTGTAAGAATCAAAATCGTCAAAAGTTTTAAAAAAAAATAAAAAAAAATTAACTTTATAATTAAGAAAAGGAATACAATTCCTTTTAAGGTTGACTAAATGGCCATTTAAAAAGCAAATTGAAATTAATTTTGGTGATTATGAAAGGAGAATACATAAAAATCAAACACCTATTATATTTGGTCAAAAGAATCTTAACCTTTTTTTCTTGGACTTGTTTTAGTTTAATAAACAAATGACCACAATGGCTCGTTTGTAGGAAAATTAAGTCAATTATATAGTTCTTAGATGAAGATTAATTTCCAAAAAATATTTTAGATGTGTGTTTTGACTTGTCAAATATATTATTGTTAACTAACTAAAACTAGTTATGCTTTTTAAAGTATCTCAAAATATAAACAATACTTTTTCTATATGCAATTTTAATCTAACAATACCATTTATATTATTTTCATTAACAACTCGTCCCAAGATACCAAATGAGTGTTAGTCTAGTGGTAAGGCTTGGGCACTACATAGTGGTGAACCCGAGTTCGAGCCCTGGGGGACGCATTCTGGAGGTACGGGGGATTCGACCCCGGGCTGCATGCTTTAGCAGTCGGGCTTCGGCCTAAAATTGCCGATGATTAGTCCAGGCCCAATGTGGTCTGGGATACCTCTTCCAAAAAAAAAAAACTCGTCCCAAGATATGAACCAAATTATTATGTTATTTCGATGTTTTCATTTGCCATCGTATAGAGATGTATTTATCTCAATATATATTGTTGTTTAACTAAGTTACTAATCATTTGAAGTTAGGTTTGACAAATATAAGTTGCCTTCATTTTTGAGTTGATTTTAAAAGTCGCATCTGAATAAGTAAATAAGTACCTTATTAGCTAGCTTATTGGAACATACTTAGAGTAGCCTTTTTAAGAGATTTTTGACCCTTTTTTTCTTCTTCTAATTATAGGTTTAATTAATATTAATTATTACAAATTAACTATAAATAAATATTAGTTATAGTAACTATTAATAGAAATTAATTGTTTTAATATTAATACATGTTAATTTGTAGTAATTAATACTAACTAATATATTATACATTAATATTAGGTATTATTTCTTTAGAATTACTATTAATTATATCACTTACTTATACATTTTTTTTCAGTTATCCAATATATTTATATATTATTATTTTGAAAAAATAAAAAATCAAACTAGACGAGAGTTTCGTCATAACCATCACCTCACCTAAGTAAATATAACAAATATAATTATTTTTTTCTATGTAAGTTACATAAATGTTAAAGTCATGTTTATTTTGTTTCAAAGATAATAAATTAGTGACATATGATTTTAATAAATATATTAGTTTAATTATTGATTATGTGTTTTAAGAAATGATTCATTAAATTAAGATGTAAAGTTAATCAATTTTATTTTATAGATACTATATACAATAGTTATTTAAGATCATAAACTAATTTATATTTTCGTATATCTTAACAATCCACAATTTATCATATATACACACATATAATTTGAAATTACTTTAATTAACATATTGACATATTATTAATTTTTATTACTATGTTGTTTGCATTAGTTAACATATTATACTATTAGTAATTTGTTTAAATTGCATTATGAAATATTGTAAATGACTACTTTTTCAAGAAGTCAGTTTTGCTCATTTTACATTTTTGTGTAGCTTAATCAACTAGTTGATGTCAAAAATGATTAATTCATTCGTTAGCTTGTTAGTCACAAGCTAGTTTATTAATAAGCAACCAGTTTACAATGCATAGCCTAAATATACGTTTTAAGTGTTGTACTTCTCATTTTTAACTTGTTTTGTGTACTTAATGCATGGTCGGTCATTCACAATAACACTTGTTACCTGGAAACTGAAAATAGTTCATGGAACTTTTAAATAAGATAGTGTGGATTGGAAAAATGTTGAAAATTGCATGAGATAAGAAAAAAAAAACTTTATATGCAGATGAGAGATATCAACTATTAGAATACCAAGATAGAGATTGGATGACGTTGGAGATATCGTCATGGAATCATCAGATTCAATAAATGAGGAAAGTTGAATCCGAGATATCTTATACCATTTTGAGATATTGGCATCGATAGAAGATATAGCCTGTCGGTTGAAGCTACAACACGAGTTATAGGGTATTCATAATATGTCCCTCATATCGAACCTTGGAAAATGCATACTTGATGCATCATCTATCGTAATGATGGAATATGCTCAATTCAACTACAAGTTGCTATGTCGAGAAACCAGCCTATGTGTTATATTGAAGATAAAAGAATATAGAGAACAAATTCTTAATGCATTGAAATGGGGGTTCCATAAAGGATTACCTTCAACAGTTTAGTAAGATGTAACACCAAGTACAGTATCTCTTAAAGGAGGGTAGAGTTATAACACCTCAAAATTTGAATTTGTGTATAATCAATACACACTTAAAGTGTGACCGAAAGCGACATTAAAGTCACATAAGAGGTTCTGTCAACCTCATAGGTAGGACGAATTGACATTACCAATAGAATCGTGTGAGTTGAGTTATCAACAATGTCGTATATGTTGTTTTATAATTTCTGAAAAATTATTTATTTGAATATGTGGCACGAAAAATTGAGATTGAGCCAAAATATCAAGTTCGAAATCGTATTGAAAAACTAAACTCCTATACATGTAATGAATATTTAAAAAAGATAAAGAGTTTTTTTCTTTCACACATAAGATATTCTTGTAGAAAACCACAAGGCTGTGGCGTACTGGTTAAGGCTTATGGGGGAAGTGGTTAATTAACCCTTTTACTCTAGGTTCGAATCCAGGCGCTATCAGATTGTGGTCACTGGGGATTAACTCAGGACAATATGCTGTAACTGTTGATGAACCTTGTCGGATTAGTCGGGACAAAGCCTCAGATACCCTTCCAAAAAAATATATTCTTAAAGAAATATAGTATATTTCTATACCTATTAAATGAATTCACATTTTTACATAGAGTTAAAATGTTTAAAATAAAATGGAAGGTTACTCTTCTAACCATTTCAATGAAACTATTGTGACTTAGAAAGACAGTTACAAGAGTTTTGAAATTTAATGTATTGAAAGTTTTCCAATATTTCAAGAGTTAGTTTTTCACAAATTTTGACTAGATATGAACTTCATTGGTCAGACAAAAATTAGCTTATGTAAGTCTAACTCACCTTCAAGTAACAAATTTGCAAGATGACAAAAAATGGACATCCACAAGGATGTGAATCCAAATATATGTTATCTCTTAAATTGTTTTTTTTAGCTTAACTCGTATAGGACTCTGTCATATTTGAATTTTTGAAAACTTAAAAAGCTCGTAACTTTGTCTAAAATCTTGTGATATTGCTTATACTTCGTGAGATTCAAAAAAGACATAAAAAACTTGTGGAGATTGAAATTCGAATAACTTGTATTATTCTGTTTATATTCATCGTAATACTTTTTATCTTCACCGTGATAACGTGTATCATACTCACCACATAATCATAATTCTTCACAATAAAGCAAGCACCATTTCCATTTTCCAAGGAAATTAGAATCAACAACATCAAACTTACAACTGAAACTTGAAAGCATACATCCCGAGATTTATTCATATATACTTTTATATTGTATTTCCTTGATCATTGCATGTTATTCAAATAGCATGATAATACACGCAAATGAACAACAATTTAACCACAAGGGTTGTGGCGTACTGGTTAAGGCATGTGGAGGAAGTGACTAGTTAACCCTCTACCTCAGGTTCGAATCTAGGCGCTTCCAGATTATGGCTACCGGAGATTAACTCAGGACAACATGCTTTAATTATCGGTGAACCTTGCCAAGATTAGTTGGGGTAAAGCCTCGAATACCATTAAAAGAATAACAACAATTTCCCAATTCTTGTCTCTTGAAAAAATAACTTTTACTTTTATATAATATAAAAACCGTCTCAAACCAATAAGAAAACCAAAATCCTATTTAGAAAAGTACAAGATATATCAGTGATGATGTATTAACAAATCAATTATTTTCAATATAGGTTATTGGTATTATCCATCCAAACTAACTCATCCACTTTATAAATTATATATGACTATTTTTTTCCTCCCAAAAGATATGGCATATAGCTTTTAGGTGATATGGGGCATATAATATTTCCTTTAGTTATTTGTCACAACAAAAAAGAAGTGGATTTATTTGCCTTCTTTAGCAAAGAGGGACTCCATCATCTTCAACCTTTGGCATGGTTGGATGATATTGGAGACATCACATCATAATTAGAATATATTTGGAATCCATTAACAATCACAAACCCAACCAATAAAATCTTTAAATATATAAAATAAAGTTAATTTTTTTAATTAAAATGCACTTTAAGATCTAAAGGGTTTAAAGATTTTGTGTTGTTGACACTTCCTTCAAAAGATTTTAAGCACCATACTTCAAGGAAAAAAATCATTTGAAAAAAAAATATATATGTTTGATAATTCTTACTTTTCAAGAGATTTAAGGGTCTTGATCGTGTGAACAAGTAGTTTAATTGTGTGATTTTCTTTTAACGATTATTATATAAACAACGATTTGAACGAAAAAGATCTCTTTCTCATGATGAAATGGGACATGTAAAGTGAACATATTGTGTTATAAAATACATTTCCGCAATGATCGGATGTTTTGATTTGCTTTTAGGTCTTTTTTTCCTAAAAGATGCATACGAATCATGTATATGTTACTTTTTTGATATATTTGTCATGTCATATGATTTGAATGATTATGGTTTGAAGATTTGGGAATTTTGATATAATTAATGTTAGTATCTTGTCCCCATAACGTAACACAGTTGGTTTAGATATGCCATATTTTTTATTTTATTTTTTATCAATAACTTGCACACATCTCGACTAATATCAGCCCTGGAGAACAAATAGGAAAATTTGAGTGGCCTTGCATAACACAGATCGGTGACCTCTAAGAATAATCCTAATGGCCCAAGACTTGTTGACAATTGGGCTAATCCAAAAAGCTTTTGATATACTATATTTTTACCAACTTGCCAAGGTTTTAAGTAGCGTATCGTAATTAAAAGTTACTTTTTTCATGGGGATCGGTTCGCTTGTGGGTATTAGGCACTTACGACAATCTACTAATGGATTCGTTGCACATAATTTATCTTATTTGGTGGGACAATATGAGTAGGTTAGGTTGCGGGTTAGAAATCCTTTTACGCATTGCTTAGATCAAAATCATTTACCTTATTGTTTAAGTATGCAAGGACCAAACAACTTATTCGGTAAGACATGTTCGTCGGGTTTACGACACTTACCAAAAACCTATTTTCATTGTCTAGAATATTAGACGATAAGGTATATGAATGTAATATCAACTCCCAGTAAAAAAATGGTAAAAATAATGTTGTATTATTCAGCCTGGATACTGTATTATTCGGTCTGAATAATCAAGTATTAAACACTAGTCTTTTAAATTATATATGCCGGAGAAAATGGAGGCCGCTGGGAACCTGAAGTTTACGTTTTACGTCTATTATTATGAGGTTTTTCTATACCTCCATTAAACATCCACTAAGTTAGTATAACATGTTAACTGGTATGCAAGTATGCATTATATCATAGTTGTATGAGTTTGATTCAAAATGATATATGCTGCTTATTAGTTAAGCCAAATCCGTGTACTCCACTCCATTGGCATTCATACATGATACATTACATTAAAGAAACTGTCAACAAGATCCAAACATCAAAAGCAGAAATAGGAAATCTTTTAGGTGGTTTTTTGAAGGTGGATCCGCTCTAATTTGATGTACAGACTTTCTTAAGCAAGGGCGGTGAACATGACCGTTATGGTGGATCAAAGTTCCATAAAGTGACGGTTTGATTATGTGGAAAAGTCAATGCAATTTGATACGAGTAAAAGTTAATCATGCTGATTTGGGGAAAAAGATTCATTTTTTTTCCAAATAGAAACGTACCTTTGAGCAAGACGGAAGACTACGTCTTAGGGTGTAAGCACACCCTTCTTTTAACATGATTGGTTTTTTGGTTCGTTTCGAGGGATATTTTTTAGTTCTTTTAATTGATTTCAAGCAAGGTTCAAAACGACGTGAGCTAGACGTGTTGGGTCTGAGATGCCACTGCTGAGATAGCTGTTGAAGATTACCACTGCTAGCTTTGGAGGATTACAGCTGAAGGCTTAATTTTGTGTTACCACTGCTAGTATGTGAAATACCACTGCTGAAGCAACATTGATACTGAAGTTCAAGTTACCACCGCTAGCATAAAAGTTACCACTGCTAATTGAAGATTACTACTGCTTTTGTGTTACCACTGCTGAAGAGTTGTGATAAGGAAAGGATTGTGCAGATTAGAAGATATGGACAAGATACGATTATCTTGGAGATTTTATGGAGATTATCTTGTTTAGATTTACTTTCCTTATTGTAATCATGTAACTCGTATATATAGCTGATAGGTTTTAGATGTTTGGGATACAAATTCATAAGTTTTTGTTTAGAATTAGAAGCCTCAAGATTGTCCTTGAATCCCTGCAATTGAGAAGAGTTGCACGTCTGATTTGAGCCTGTTCAAATCAGATTGGGGCTTTGGTTGTAATCATTAAGCTTGTGATAAATGTACAATTTGTTATTCAAATTCATTGTTATTACATTCAAAGTGTTATTCTGCAAACTACTTTGATTTAGTTTTCTGTTCTTGTTAAATTGATCCTGACAAGACGTGACATGGTTGTGAGGTCAAGCATCAAGCCTTACACACTATGGCGCTGACGCGGCGTTTTTTAGGCGTGACATAAGACGGTAAATATGTAGGTCATATATAGAATTGTATGTATACATATATGTATTCTATGTATTATTCTAATAAAATAATGATAAATAAAAATGTATATTAATAATAGAAAAAAAAAAAGCATATAATTAATTATTAAAAAATAGTTTTTCGATTGAATATTTAAAATATAACATAGAAGGGTAATTTTACAACCTCGGTTCTAAATATGTAGTTAGGGGATGTTTTCGAGTGCCAAAATAATCAGATACCGCTACAAATATCACATGAAAATATGTCATTTGATTAAAAATAATAATAACATTATGAACCAGATGGATTCATATTTAATAAAATAATAATATGTCCTTACGTTATTGGTAAGACATAGAGGGACATAAAACTTGTATTCGTCCCTGACGAGATTGTGGAGCTCACCTTCCTAATAATTGTTCTGCTCACTTTTCCATGAGGATTTGGACCCGGACCAATGGATTTGGATCAGCCACCGTAAGGACAACGATCGGTTGGACCCACGTACATTAACCGGTTACGCCCTAACTCAGTAATGGCTGGATTATGTCGATGACAAGGAATTAAAGTGAAAATCGGGTCATTGTGTACTGGTTATTCCAGTATGGGCCTAATGGTTGAATATTGTTGGCCCCCTCTTATTGTCCCGAATGGCTATGTTTATGTTGTATTGTATAACTTGTAAATTTGGATCGACAATTTTGATCTGGCCCGTTCTTCATTTATGTAGGGACTACTAGTCCTTTTATAATGTGTTTCGTTATGAAGTACTATGAAATATTTTGATTGTTTGGTTATTGAAACTCAACTTGATGTTAATTCAAAATTTTATATAAAGTGTATGTATCTTTATCCATTTGGCTTGTAAAATTGAATTTGGTGGAATTGAAATTCATTGTTTGAAGAAATTGGAATAGAATTTGATACAATCTGACACACATTTGCCTTATACGAATTCAATTCCTTCGCTAAAGGCAAAGAATGAAGAATTATTTAAATTGTGGAATTCAATTAATTACAAAGGATTCTATGACATTCATTTTATAAACCAAACATCACTAAAAAAATTTGATTAAAACAATTTATCATTCTAATTTTATTAAAGTCTTTTGAATCGTGTAAATCAAACAGCTTCTATGATTTATGTCTTTTATTTTCATAAGTTTGAAAATTTTCAAATATGTTTTTTTTTTCTATTTTAAGGTTCGTTTATGGCATACTTATTAAAATTTTGGAGAAATATATTTTTAGCTTTTAGATTTTTATATTAAAAAGAAAATTTAAAAAAAAAAACCCAAAAAACTATCACATTTTAAATAATTAAATTCATAAACTATTTTTTTAAATGAAAAAAGTATTAAATCCTAAACATTTTTCAATAAAATAAGTTATTAAAATTTTAGAATTTTGCTACTTATTTTTTTTAATTTAAATTGGTGTAGTTAAACCTTTTACTTTAAAACCTTATTATTCAATTACAATTTTTTTATTGTTAAAAGAACGTAGCTAACCAATTTTAAAAGCTTAATGATTTATTTATATAAAATGTCAAAGTTTAATAATTTTTTCATTCAAAAGAATAGTTCGAGAACTTTATCATTCTAAATGATAAAAATTATACGTTTTTTTCAGTTAAAAAAATAGTTTTAAAAACTAGAGAAATTAATCTTTATAACACCCGCTGACCATTTTCTCTCCAAAATCCACCAAATAGTCATGGACTCCCTTAAAGACAATTCGGTCCCAAGCGGATTTCTGTTTTTCCTTCAGAAATAACATTTTTTTAGAAAATCTGTATGGGACGGTTTTTTAGGAATCTGTAAGGGACGGGCTACCTTTTTGCAGATTTTGATGATTTTGGCTAGAAAAGGTGTTTTTTGGTCAGAAAAGTGGAATTCTACTTGAGCCGGTATTCTTTTTAAGAAGTTTATAACTATTTGATGAGTTTTGCGGAGAAAATTACGAAATATTTACACCCTTTTTTAAATGATTCTACAAATTAATTTCTCTAGAAACTAAATTATTCAAAATAAAATAGTATCTTAAGTTTTTAAAGCTTTTTCCTCTATATAAACTTCTCAAACATGACACACTTTTTTTAAATGATCCACACAAATTTCAACCCAAAATCAAACCTTCCAATCAATTCCAACAGATTCTAATGGATACAACTCACAATTAACACTTTAACACCTCCACCAATTCAAATTCATAATCCAACAATTTCATCAACTATGTTGTTGCCATGTAGACTATTATGCATTCTATTCTTAGTGTTTTTAGGGTTTATCTTCCAGTGTGGCCAGGCAGAGGAGATGTTGGGTTCATATATAACTAGTAAGACGCATTTTGTAAAGTTGTGAGGGTTAACCCTAAAGCGGACAGTATCTGACCGGTTGGCCAAGGTGCGTATCAGTTTACGGCAATGAAGCTCGTATGGACTTCACCCGTGACCCGTGGCGGTGATCGTGGTTTGGGAGGCGGTGTTATCTATCATCTCAAGGTTCGCAGAATTTTATGTGTGTTCAGCTGATTGGTACATGATTTGTTAATTAAGGGGAGTTTGGACGATTGATGAATAGTTCAGTGCTCGATGATTAAGGATGTGTTTCGCAGAAATAAGTTAGCTTATAAGCTAGTATATGTTTGGAAAGACCATAAGCAAGCTAGCTAGCTTATTGAAATGTTAGTTGTAGGCCGGTAAACGAACCGAACGTCGGCGCGAAGTTCGTTTATGTTCGTTCGTTTAATAAATGAACGAACATGAACAAGATTTTACGTTCGTTTAAATAAACGAACGAACACGAACAACGTCCTCGTTCGTTCAATTATGTTCGTGAACGTTCGATTATGTTCGTGAACCGTTCGTTCGTTTATGTTCGTGAACCGTTCGTTCGTTTACGTTCGTGAACTGTTCGTTTATTTATATTAGTATATATAATTATTTATAAACTATATATTTTTTATTAAGTGATTTAATTATTTAACTATGTTATAAGTAAAGTTAAAATAAATACCACACAGCCTCTTCTCGACTACAACCCTAGCTGCTACCCCATTTTCCAACTTTAGTGTCTACAACTCAACTATCTCCTCTCACGTTCATAGCCTCTTCCTCTCACGTTCACAGCCTCTGTCTCTCGACTCGACGACTGCAACTCTCCTCTCATGTTCATTAAAAAATACTAGCAACATTTCCTTCGTTTATGTTTGTTTGTGTTCGTTTACGTTCGTGAACCGTTCGTTTAAGAGTTTAATGAACGAACACAAACGAACACGAACATCCTCATGTGCTAAACGAACGAACACGAACACAATTTTTCGTTCGGTTAAGCGTTCGTGTTCGTGTTCGTGTTCGTTTAAACTTAAACAAACGAACATGAACAAGCTCCGTTCGTGTTCGTTCGGTTCGTTTACAGGCCTAGTTAGTTGGAGTAGCGTTAAGTTTGAGGATTACCTGGGACTACTACTTTACAGCCCGTGAGCATACTTTGACGATTGATTCATGGGAAGAACCGGCTGAATTGGAATACGTACGTTAATATCCATTATAGCCGTCGGAACCATATCCAATAAGGCATGTGGCTGATTCCGTTTTGCTGTTTTGCATCGTTGAATTTCTAGGTAAAACAGCAGGAATCTCGGTGTTCCTAATGCCTGCTGGAATGCTGGGGATGTTGGTCTCGTTGGTTGACGTTTTGCCGCTGTTTTCCAACACTAATTGGGGACAAAATGCTAACGTTGCGTTTCTGAGGGATGATTGCAACCCGCAAAAAGCTTTGCTAGCTGCCGTTACATCCCGATATTCGTGCCAAGTGGAACAACACCGCAGCATGGGAATATGCTCGGAGCATGTCGCGAAAGCCGTATGGTTATGAAAACATGATTTTTAGTTGGATCAACACGATCGGAGAAAACTTCCCACCGCCTCTTGATGCTCACTTGGTATGAACGATAAATACGAACACGATATTATCTTAACAGTTCCATTAAGAGGCAACATCTGATTCGTTAAGAGGTAAATATTGTTTGGCAAAAAACAAGGAACTGTGTCTTAATGGTTCTAAAACCCTCTGAATGGTTTTGTATCTTGGGCCCCCTTAACCATTAAGCGCCCTGATTTCGTTCTCAACAAGTACCAAACAACCATATTTCATTTTGCATTGTATCATAAGAGCCTCTTAATGATTTTGACCGCTTAATCATCCAGCATCAAACCATTCAGCAACCGCCAAACAGTCCCTTAATTATCGAACTTTGATTGCAGGTGATTTCTGTCATGTCTATGTGGACTCGAATGCAGCCTGCGTATGCCTGCAAATATGTGGAACGAAGCGCTCTTAATGATAGCTGTTTGTTTACCACTTAATAGTCCCATTAAGAGGCAACATTTGAACTGCTAAGAGGTGGATCTTGTTTGGCATAAAAAAGGTCTGCCTCTTAATGGTTCTAAGCACTCGCCAAACGGCTGAAAAATCTTTCTAGAACCCGTGAAGGAAAACTCTGAAACGTATCTACTATTTCGCTACCAGGGTTTGGACTTGTAGGAACCTTGGAAGAGACTGAAAACCGAGGTTTGTCCTTCGATGAATTGATCACGATTCCGGAAAAAAGATGAATGGGTGTACAGTGACCGAAAATCGACAACATGTGTTGCCTTCATTCTGCAATGTATAAAGCTGCCGAGTTCGGCCCGATTTCTGATTCATTCAAGTCACTGAGATCAATTCAAGTCAAGGATTTAGCAGGCTCGGTTCTGCTCGTTTGTTAGATGAGCCTAACTGGCTCGAGCTCGACTCATTTACCTGTAATATTTTTTTTTATTATATATATGAATATATATTATATATTAGTTGAGGCTCGTGAACCTAATCGAGTTTAATCATAAAGGGTCGAGTGCCTCGTTCATTAAACGAGCCTAAAACGAAGCTCGATCCCGTTTAACTCGAGCTCGGATAGAGGTTTTACGATTCGATCCCGGTCGGTAGTTCACGAGCAGCCCGGCTCGCTTCACCCCTATTTGTGATGTTGGTTTATGATTGTGTTACAGATTCGTGATGCGTATATGCTCAAAATCTTTGAGAACAACGAGACACGACTGCCGTCGTGGTGCAACGATGGCGGCGATCGGCTTCCTACTGCCAGATTATCGGTGAGTACCGCACTGGAATTGCCGTTATATAACACGTTAGAACCGTATGCCAACATGAACGAAAATTACCCTTCTCTTCCCCCATTGTATGATATAAGCATCGCTAAAAAGGTTATCGTGTGTGTATAGTTTTTCGTAGAATTTTACGACACAAATCCTACCATTTTCACGTATTTCGGTTTAAAATCGAGAAATCTGTCACTGTATGCTAATCTTATTCCGGTACCTGTTTGTACAAGCTTGGGACCGGGGTCTTCACACGAAATAGTTGCTCTGCATTTGGGGTAGAGATCAAGTCTGTGTATATCTTACTCCTCGTGGGCCCTACCTTCTGGCCCGAAATATTGAGTTCGTTTGGTTTGAATGGAGAAAAGTAGTTGGACATGTTAAAATAGTGAAGTTTGTTTACATGAATATATACAATCTATCGTTAATCTAACCGGTTTTTCATGATCGACCCTAAGCGATCGGAAGTCTATTCCATGACAAATACGATGGATCTCCAAGACGTCGTGGACGGAAAACGTACAGAAGTATGAAATTTATCGCCATAAATAAACATAAACCGCCTACGGTTATATACGCTATCCCGAGAAAATCATTTTTGCCGCCGATCCAGGTCGTTGTCGAAAGAACGAGCTTCTTCGACCACCAAATTTATACGTGTTGTAGTTATTCTCGACTTCGGCCTTGATGGTCTCGTGTGCTTCTATATCGACATCTATTTTTCCGTATAGCTTTCGGAAGTTGGGTAATGCCGCGGTTCTCATCCAAACGATAAGATTTTCTTGCTCGCTCAACTGAAACATAACGAAAAGACGATGTTACCCTCGGGTTTCTAGATTCGGTTTTGCGAAACTCGGAGATACACTTACGGGTACTTTCTCGTCGAGCTTCGCGCCCCCGATCAACTCCCCCTTTTGAAAATCTTTCGGGTACACGTCTGAGCCGAACTTGGCCTTCATGTCGCTTTTCCACGCGATGCCCTTTTTGTCGATGGCTATCTCTTTGCCTCGTGTCGATAGTCTGTAAGTGTCGTTGAATAAACTCCAAGCGATCAGTCCGCACGGAACGATCGGTTTGCCATCGGAGGTGCGTGCTTGCGGGAAACAGGTGTGCGTATCGTTATAGGCCTCGGGGTCGCGTAGTTGCTTGTCGCTTCTACTTTTCACGAACCTGAAAACAAAATAAATTCAATGCAAAAATGATATATTTCACGCAAAGGTGGTGGGATGCATGCAGAACTGTCATTTCAATCTAACTCACGAAAACTAAGAATTAAATAACAAAATTGGAAAAAAAAAAAATCAGGGCCGGAGCAGATACCGACGATGATTTTGGTAGAAATTCTCGAGCTGATAATAGACGAAGATGGGGGCCACCATTTTCTTCGGTACTCTTAATGACCTTACACATGTTTTCTCCGTGGCGGGATTTTGAATAAACGATTCAGGGTTCGTAGAATAGACATCGGGAATACATTCTTCATCATAACGGTCGATGATTTCCACAACGGTATCCGATGCCGAGAGCGCGACAAGCCCGACCGGGATAAAAAGCGCACCGATCGTTAGGAATGTCGCGATCACCCATCCCGGGGTTAGGATCGGTTTCCAAGCGGGAAGCTCTTGTTGTGAGAATTTTGAATAAGTTGGTTTTTTTGCATTCTTGTTTTTTTGATCCATTTTTTTTATTGAAAAATCCTAAGTTTGTTCTAAAGTTGTTAAGAAAGGAGAAATGGAGGTTTAGAAACAATTTTATTTTGGGGTTTGAGAAATGTACGAAAATGAAGTTGTACCAAATAAATCATATCCAACAATTGATTCTATTTCCCTTTTATTTTGGGATATCAATCAACAATGTTTTTGGTCATTTTGGGGACATTCGTAAAAATAGGCCCGGCCGCGATATCGGTTATAATCCGATACTTTAGGACGGACAAGATTTATGGAATTTCAAGTCCTGATATGGCGCCGATTAAGAGACCAATTGTGTATCGGATTGGTTTTCACAAAAAAAAAAGTCTTCACTCATTGTAATGTCCCTAAAGGTTTTTCAAGATATTTTATAGGATTTTTAGGTTTCGATTAACAGCTACGCTTAAATGTTTGTTGAAGATATTTGATGATATTTATATTAGAAAAGATATTATTTACAAATAAATTTAACATCATTCAGTTTTGTATATATAACTTGATATGTTTCATAATTAAAAGAGATTTAACCAAAGAGTAAATTACATATTTGCTTCCCGTGGTTGTATTAAAATTACGTGCTCCATACATAGCAATTCCACGTATTATCGTTATAGTAGTTTTGTTATGGATTAAATCCCTCAAACTAACTTTGTTTATTAAAAACGTTAAATCCTTCACTTACCCCACCACTAGACGAGGGGCTATTTTGTCATTTATAAACACTAAGGGGACTAAAATATCTCTTATTTAACAATCTTAGGTTAAGTGACACACTCTATAACAAGAGTGAAACTTTACGAGCTTAACGAAACTTAGGCTGTACGCACCGCGGGCCCGGCTTGGCAGCGGCTTGCTGCGGGTAAAGCCGCCGGGTTCAGCGGCTTGGGTGCGACACCTTGCATAACCGGCGGGTTGGAGCTTCTACGGCTTCACAGAGCCGTTGGCAACGGGCCTCTCCAACGGCACAATTCACTTAATTTTTTTTTTCCAAATACATACCAACCTCCTATATATATAAACCTTCTATTCACTTCATATACACATCCTTCAACACTTCTATATTCACTTTCATATACACAACTATATATACACAACCATGAATCCAAACATGTCGGGACGTGGTTCACGAGGAAGAGCATCGAGAGGTGGCGGTGGATCGAGAGGTGCCGGTCCTTCGAGAGGTGTCGGTGGATCGAGAGGTGCCGGTCCGTCGGGAGGTGCCGGTCCGTCGGGAGGTGCCGGTGGGTCGGGATTCGGCGGTGGGTCGGGATTCGCCGATTATGCGAACCACGAACCGTATATACCGCAATTTGACGCTCAACAACAACCGGCGTTTATACCGCATTATGATGAACAAAACGCCGGTTACGGAACCGGTTATGCGCCAAATTTCTATCCTCCCCATTTTCCTTACCCTCCAAATTACTTTCCCACCCAAATTTCTAATACGGCCTTTCCCACCCACTACGGGACATCCGGTGTCAATACGGATTATAACCGCGGGAAAACGGCTTACCCCGATCTCGCACCCCGTGAAACGGCCTCGGGTTCCGATTCAAGCCACACATTCGTATGTTCCGGAAACCCAACGGTTGCCAACCGAAGGTTCCGCTTCACCCGAGGCCGAACCCGATCTTTTCCCCGAAAAACCGAAACAAACCTTCCCCACCCGCGCAGCGGCAAAAAAATGGACACCCGAGGAGAAAGTAGCGTTATGCCATTCGTGGATTAACGAGTCCGAGAACCCCGCATCCGGTAACGCGCAAAGATCTTGTATATTATTGTTTCGTTAATTTGTTAAGTTATTCGAATAAGTTTTTTCGTTAATTTATTAATTAATTGTTTCGTTAATTATTTTGTAGTGAAATTTTGGCAGTCAATCGAGCGGTCGTTTTACGCCCGACTTGAGGCCACCCCGTACAGAACCCACCACCAACTGACTGCAAAATGGAGGGCGATGAACAAAAAAATCATGGCCTTCAACGGAATATACAACCAAATAATGAACAATAGGCCTAGCGGACAAAGCGACGTCAACCTTCTAAAAAAGGTTCGTTCCCGAGGAGAAAGTAGCGTTATGCCATTCGTGGATTAACGAGTCCGAGAACCCCGCATCCGGTAACGCGCAAAGATCTTGTATATTATTGTTTCGTTAATTTGTTAAGTTATTCGAATAAGTTTTTTCGTTAATTTATTAATTAATTGTTTCGTTAATTATTTTGTAGTGAAATTTTGGCAGTCAATCGAGCGGTCGTTTTATGCCCGACTTGAGGCCACCCCGTACAGAACCCACCACCAACTGACTGCAAAATGGAGGGCGATGAACAAAAAAATCATGGCCTTCAACGGAATATACAACCAAATAATGAACAATAGGCCTAGCGGACAAAGCGACGTCAACCTTCTAAAAAAGGTTCGTTCCCAATACCAAATGACGGAGGGCGGTGTTTTCCCCTTCGAAGAGTGTGGGAGATAGTCCGTCACAGCCCTAAATGGGCTGCAGTTCCGTTAATGTCCGGTGGGTCTTCGTCTCGCTCAACAAAACGTACTCGCACGTCCGGGTCTTCCGACGGTCACTTTGGTCAAGATTCCGACGAGGTCGAGGTTCCGCCACCTAAACGACCCGTAGGTCGGGGCAAGGCGAAAAAGGCCCTTAGAGGGGGCCAATCTTCCACCCCCACGACCGAACTGTATGAGTCGTGGGACCGCAATTTGGCGGAAAAAATGGACTACAAGATGCAAAAACTTGAACTCGATAGGAAAATTGCGGAGCTCGAAGAAAAAAAAACTCCAACTCCAACTAAATGCGGAATTCGAGCAAGACTGGGAGTTCTACAAAACCCCGCATGACCACCTTTCGGGTTTGGAGTTGCAAGCCGTGTTGAAAAAAAAGGTTGTACTAAGAGCGAGACACGGCTTCGACTTTTAGTTTATTTATTTCCGTAATTTTTTTAGTTTACTTAATTTCGTAGTTTTTTTAGTTTACTTAATTTTAGTTTAGTTAATTATGTAATTTTTATTAATATTAGAATTTTCAAATTATTTTTAACAATATTATTTATTTAATTTATGTTATTTAATTAAATAAAATAAATGAAATAAATAAATTGAAAAGTGAGTGGGTTGGGAGGGTTGGGAGGGTTGGGTGTGTGTTGTAGAGGGTTATGGGAGGGTAAAGAGAGGGTTGACCAAAAGCTGATGTGGAAGCTGATGTGGCATTCAAAAAGTGAGTGGGTTGAGAGGGTTGGAGAGCATGGGTGCGAGTAGCCTTATAGCTTCTTCTGTTAATTATACATGATTGTTTGATAGCGGTTTAATAATATATCAGTAAGCTTTTAGGAGAATAACAGTCGGGCTTCGATCCAAAATTGTCGGGGATTAGTCTAGGACCAATGTGGTCTGGGATACCTCTTCCAAAAAAGAAAAAAAACTTTATGTAGAAATCTAACTTTTTCCAAGCCTGTCATTTCCAATTAAAAAACACATTTCTTTTATAAACGAAAAAAAGTCTCCCAAGTCCCAACAACAAATCATGTTTAGACCAGTTAGTCTTCATAAAGGCAGTAACATCCTGGGAGGGGCTGTAGATGGCATTCCAGTCTACCTGAGTTCGATTTCAAGGGGAGTCAATTTATGGGCTGCTCATGGATGTCCGATACCGCCGAAGAGGCATGACCTTTCGAACGTATACAAACATATTAATTAAAACACACAACTTTACCGATACAGAACTTAATCGAAAATATAATAAAAGTTGACCGAAATACCCTTCCCTTCGACCTGAAACACACACACGACCTCATTCACCCCTCTTCGCACACACCGATTCATTCACTCGATCCAAAACTTCAATTCCGTTTCCATCTTCACTCGATCTCTCGATTCTTCTAAATTAGGGTTTCATATTTCAATCTCTGATATTGATTTCTACTTCTATACCGAAATCCTCATTCGTCAATTGAAATGGAAATCAACACCTAGGGTTTCTATAACTCCATAACCCCCTTTTTTTCCTCCATTGAAGTTATGGCAGATACCTCGAGGTCTCAAGTCACAATCACCTTAGGTCGCAGTGGACAGGTACACAAACAGTCGCCATTTATGATATTATATTGAGTTATTGTTGTTTGTATATTTGATAAACTGATTACGTTAGTTTTAGGTTTTTTTTTTTTTTTTTTTTTTTGATTATTATGTTTAGATTGTATAGCTGTTTGATTTCTGTAGGTGGTTAAAAGATCAGGAGCTGTTTTGGATAGTGAGCTTATTGGTTCAGCTCCAGCTGTTGGGAGTAAACGATCAGTTAGAGATAGATTAGGAGGCAGTGTGGATGGAGTGCAGCTTGATAATAAAAGGTATTTTGATAGATTAGAGTTTTATTTTATATTGGTAATTACTAAAATATATATATCCAGGGATGATGAGCCTTAGAGCAATTGGTTTGAGTTGTATGAATGAATACTCTCCCTAGGGAGAAGTTGTGTACTTATCTTAAATGATTTTTGGTTAAGTGTGGTTGTGTGATAAGTTTGTAATGTTAAACCTATTAGCTTAATGATTGGAATTTTCTTAGCTTACAGGTGCTAAGAAATAAGATTGCGTTTTGCGGTGGTTAGTTTGTAGCTCTTGTTTTCGGTACTTTTTTATGTTAAGCAATGAATAGGGGTCTAGTTCATGATGTTTACTTGTATCATTGTATACAATGAAATTCTTTGGTTTTTGACATAAATGCGAAGTTTGATTAAAAATGGTATGACAAAGTCTTTTATTGTTAATATGGTTTTACAACTCATTCCAAGAGAGGAAGAGAGAAGGGGGGGGGGGGGGGGGGGGGGGGGTTAAGGAATTTTGGTTGAAACTTGTAAGATATGAATTGGGGTTGAAACACTTCACATTGTGTTTCCGTTCTAAAACACCTACTTGTTAGTTTAGTATCTAGATTACCCTTCATTCTTTCAATAATAGAAGTTGACGAATTTTGTTGACCAAAATCAGTGCCATATATATATTTTGTGCAATGGTTATTATTGTGCAAAGTATATATTAAAGCTTGCAAAGAAAGAGAAATGTTGCACATACATCTGAGGGGGAATTTATTTAAGTGTTGAGTTTCAGGTAGCTTGGCTTATGTGAATGATTGTTTGCCAACTGCCAAGGTTTGAGGTTTTCATGCATTAGAAGAGGCAAAGATTAAAATTCCAAAAATGTTTTTGTAATTACATCCTTGTTGGCATTTCCAGTTTATTTTATTTTTAATTGCATTCCAGTTTGTTGTTTAAAGAACAGTAGTATATCTTATACTTCATATGGGAGCAATTCTCTCTTCCTCATGACTAATCAAAGCTGCTTCCAAGCTATCTCTTTTGACCCCATAAAACCAGTTTGGTTATTGGCATGCTTAAAACTTTACGATGATGTTATGCTTGATATTTTTGCTTTCACTTTACTTCTCAGGCTGCGGGGGGATAATGGTAGATGGAATTTGAACGCTAGTAATGGCATGGATGGTAATGGGCTTATTCATTATTGTTGTTATAATGCTTGTTGAAATTTTAGTAAGAGTCCTAATATTATTGTCTTCTCTATGGGTGAAGATTTACATCTTAGTAAAGATGATCTCAGATTTAAAATCATGAAGCGTACACAAAGCAATGGCCAACAGAACACCGTGGACCTCCGTGATATGCTGTCACGGCGGACCCGTCCTTCAACCACCAACCCTGTAACCCCCCATAGCATGCATGAGCCCACCAGGCATGGAAGGCAGCGGGCCCCTGAGGTCTCGCCCGAGCCAAGGGATGACCGAAGGCGTATTCCCGAACCAAGAAACGAGAGGCAGCAGTTCGTGCCCGAGCCAAGGGAGGAGAGAAGGCATATGCTTGATCGAAGGGACGAGAGACAACACGTGCCTCAGCAGCCAAGGGACGATCGACGTCGTATGCCTGAATCGAGAGACGATAGGCAGAGGATGGCTGAACCAAGGGACGGTAGACAATGCATGCCCGAGCCACTTGAGGTCAGGCAGCGTATACCGAAGCTGAATGATGCCAGACAACGCGTTCCGGAGCCGACGAACGGCAGCATGGCGGGGCAGTTCACTTCCATGAGAACTTCGGAAGCTCCGTCACAGATGGAGTTGTTAAGAAATTCATACTCTCCGTGGACTTTGGATCACATTAGGCGTAAATCACCACCGGATAGAGTTTTGAATAGTTCAAGGGGTTTATCGCCGCCACCCCGAAGGGCTGAAGAACCACCGAGAAGGGCGGCGATGATGAGGGCGTATGATGATCCTAGAACGGTGACATATGCCAGCCGAGATGTTGGTGAGATTTCAAGGCCCATGAGCACCACATCTTTTCTGTCGAAACCATCTCTCCCTGCTGGGCCGGTGAAACCCGTGGGGCCTTTGGTAGCTCCTCCGCTACCACCTGGTGGCATTTTGCAAAGAAGCCAATATCCAGTTAAGCTACTTTGCCTTTTCATATGTTTTATAATATATTAATTTCTCAAATATTTGTACACTCCAATTAGTTTATGCATGAAACTGTTTTGCACTCATCCTTTTCTATAACTGGGTTCTGATACTAGTTTTTGTTAGCTTTTGATCACTGATACCCTATGATATACATGAATATTCTCTAAGTAATTTGCTATGTTACGAGGCTAGGGATCATACATTCATACCCCTTTCTAGAGTACTTGATATCATAACTCTCTGAATTGTATGAATGCTTATGTTTCTTTGCCTCTGATTGTTGCTATAATACGATGATTAGGGTTGATATGCCATATGCTTTGTTATTTGTGTGGATATGCTATGTTTTAGTCTTAATTTTGTTGATAGTGTATGATTGATTTTTATCATCATGAAGCTGTCAATATATATATATCTAATTAGTTTGCTTGGCTATGAGGCTATGGATATCCCTCTTTTGGGGTAAATGGTTAGGATCAAAATAAGTTTTTGTTAGTGCCTTCAACATGTGATCTGGAGTTTTAGTATTCTGGAGTAGGTGGTATTAACTTTCAACGGCTATGATTACCTATCTGAAATGGTTAGGTAACTCACTGATGTTAAGATTGTGGGTATGTTATGTCAAAACTCAAAAACATTAACAATCCTAAGTTTAGCCCTGTAGGAGGGACACTGTTTCTCTGGCCCTACATTGGCCTACCTATCCAAAACTTCTTACGAGTTTAAAATGTTCTTGCTTTTTTAGTCTCATAATTTTGTTTCTTTTCTTTAGGGTAATCCCCTGTTAATTTAATTGCTGTAACATCGTTTTTCGATCTGATTTTCTTGTTGCCGCTCGGTGCTGCTAGGTAGAAGAACATCTTACCGTGGAGGGATTTTTGCGCTCATTGGGATTGGAAAAGTATGTGATTTCTTTCAAGGTTGAGGAGGTACGTAATGTTGTCGACTTAAACTTTTTCTTTTTAAATTTAATTATAAGATTTACATTATTCCTGTGAAGACTTCACAAAATGCTCATTACATGAAGATATCCAGCAACAATTTTTGAGTTGTTGTCTCTCGTCATTATCCACATATGGCAACCTAAAGTTACTGTATGGCTGTTGAAAGATGCCTAGTGTTTGATCAATTATAAAAATGCACAAACTTGTAAAAAGATGTTAGCTTGACTTAATTGTACAACTTCAATATTTAATATGCATTCCCATGTCAGATTTGTCTTCCAATGTCCTGTATGAGCTTAGCAAAAACATCAGTATTACAGCCTATGCATTCAATGATGGTTTCTGTTGAGACAAGAAAGTTAAATCTTTTTCTGCGGCCAAAAAAAGGATTCAAACTGTCTGTCTGCTGGTATAATTTGGAGTTCTTTTTTTTCTTCAAAATTTAGTGCCATCATAGATCAGAGCTATTTACAATTTACATAGTCTCTACGAGTCCAAGTCTGTTGAAAATTTCTATACACTAACATACCACGATTGTGGCACGGGATTAACTCAGGGCAGCATGTTTAGTGCTGGTAACCTTCCGGGATTAGTCGGGCAAGCTCGGGTACCTTCAAAAAAATACCACGATGTTAGCCTCATTTGTTACAATTGCAATTGTTCAACCAGCATATGATACAATTAAGAACCATTTGTAACATTTAGAAACAGTACCAGAGTATGCCAAACTGCACTAACTTGCAACCTTGAGCTTTACTAACAATGAGATACTCGATTACAATTGGCATTTTAGTGGAAATGGGTGTATGCTAATTTGCTCCTACACCTTAAGGATGATGTGTGGGAGGTACCCATATTATTTCTCAAATTTGGAAGAACTTGCTCATTTCTGAGATGATCTCCAATGGTTTCATTCTTGTCTAATGATTTTTGATTGTGTATGGTGAACTTATGTTGTTTGGCGAACTTTCTTTGTGCAAGAATTTACTGCAAGTTTTTATGGTGCACTTTTTTGACCTCCATGGTTCCATGAACCATTGAAAAAGTTTGTAGGACCTGTTATTTTTATTCTGTATTTTACTCTGAATCATGTTTGGTGCTCTAACTTTGAGTGTAAAGCTAAGCTGTGACTCTTCAAAAATGTAATCTTTGATTATTTTCTATTTATTTTAGGTTGATATGGCTGCGTTGAGCCAGATGGGAGACCATGATCTCAAAGAGTTGGGAATACCAATGGTATGTTTCCCTAACTTTTATTGTTAATAATACCCTTCTCTTTTTATATATCAACTATACATGCATAGAACTATGCATATTTTAAAACGTCTTTTAATGTCTTATTCCCATGTTGGTAGTCGTTGCTAGGATACACGCACACAATTATAGCGTGAGATCATGTGAGAAGTGCTTTTAAACCGTTGATAACTTTTAATCAAATACACTCCCATGAACTGCGGCTAAAAGGAGAATTGATCCAGTGCATTTTATTTTGATGCATCTCATCCTAATGTTCGTTCATTTCTCATCCAATGCTTGATAACCACTTCTCATGCTTCTCACCAGAATCCAACCCATACACACACATAGAATAGTAGGTGGAGGAAATGAAAAACTAAACACATTGCCTCTCTTTCTAGAAGACTCGCATCCGTTGTGATACCTTTGTATTCCATCTAATGATGCGTCACTTGTAGTTAACCAAACCCCCAAAAAAACCCACTGGTATATCCCCACCTGGAGATGTGAGATGTGTGTAGACATGACCTCTACCCCTAACTTGCAAATATAAGATTTATACCTGTGAGTTAATGACATTTAGGCCTTGTTTCTTTTTTGCTTTTCAGCTCTTATTTGCCACTTATCTCTGAATCGGTCATATATAATACAATTCAGGCTGTTTGCTTTTTAATCCTTTTTCAGAGCCTCTTAACCCTTAATGTCCTCCGATAAATTAACTAATTAAGTGATAACCTAGCCACTTAATTACCTCTTATTTCCGTGCAACACCATTATTTCGATTTTAAAGTCGGTTTTATCCCAGATGTACCCCGAATTTGCAAATACGCAAAACACGAAAATTGTAGCTATGCGTAGTGGCTTTCTAGAATATCTTGAATCTCTTAAATTGGGGCGTCGGTGTGTGAGACATGATTAAAATTTCACAGCCTTGCAATTTGCTAGCATCCTTCTTTTGTATCTTTTTTCTCGTTCCTCCCGCCCTTTGATCATTGATGCCTCACTTCAATTGAAATATTTCAGTTGAAGTTTTTGAGGGATAAAAATAGACAATTATACATATTCAGACGTTTGTTAGTTTAGAAGAACATTCTTATTGATTCAGATTTTTGACTTCAGCACATCTCTTAAAATTCGGAAGTGAAATCAGACTTTTAGGTTATGTTGATTGCATTTATTAAAGATTTGTGTTTATTATTATTTGCTACAGGGACCTAGGAAAAAAATACTTCTTGGTCTGGTTGCACGCGCTAGGAGGCAAGCGCGATCATAGCGAACTTGGATTGATGATGATAGCAGATGTTGATTTTCAACTTGTTATGTTGTCAATTTACATTTTGTGAGTTAAAATGTTGTCAATTCACACAAATGGATTTGTATTTTTGAGTTAGCTTTTATCCTTTTCTGGGTAAGGAAGGAGAGGGTTTCTTGTTTGTGGCTGGCAGGAAGTTCTATTCCAAGGACTTGAGCAAGTTGTACTTCAAGGTATTAGAGTTGTACATTTCTTTATGAAATGAATGTTTGGTTCATTTTTAGCTTCTTGTGTTTTTATATCAACTATTTATTCAGGTTTTCCTGCAATGAAATTAAAATGGAATGGTAGGTTTATATAAAATTAAGTAAACATGTATAGTGGTGGTCAGTTTATTATATAATAAAAATCTAGTTTTAATCACATGGTAATTTAAAAGGGTAATCTTGGCCAAACAAGATAATTTTATAAAGTAGGTGGAAGTTAAAGAGGCATTTTGTGGGTATTTTGACTTTTGAGGGAATGATAATCCCTTTTAATGATTTTTATTGTGAACACCTTGAGACATAACTTACATGCACCTGGAGTTATCATCATTAATAAAATTTTCTTGAAAATTAAGAAATTGCAACTTAATCTATTAAGGTGGCGTTTGCTTTTGAAGAGGTAAAAGTGCTGTGTGCTGCGGACCACATCTGCAGACCTCTGTGGCAGAAGAGGTGGTCCCAACCTCTGTAGACTGCTGTGGGAAAGACTGTTTGTTTTTTACATCTGCAGACACAAAAAATGTAATTTATATAATTTATTTTTTAATCAGGTTAACAATTTTTTTAATAAAGTCAACAAAGAATGTATAAAAAAATAGATAAATATGTATAAAAAAAATAGATGTGGGGAAAGATAAAAATGTAAAAAAAAATAGATGTTAAAAAAATAGATAAAAATGTATAAAAAAATGTATATGTTAAAAAAAATGTATATAAAAAAATGTATATAAAAAAAATAGATGGGAAGCAAAGGAATTGGAAGTGCTGTGGGGAAAAGCACTTGGGCCAGTGCTGCGCCAAGAAGCACACGGACAGCACTTGGAAGTGCTGCGGGGAAAAAAAAAACAAACAAGCTGCGCCAAGAAAGTGCTGCGCGTGTGCTGCGGGGGAAAGCAAAAAGAGGCTCTGAAGCGCTTTTGAAGAAAAACAAACACCACCTAAGACACTTTTTCTCGGGTCCGTTTAGCGGGGATGTTGGCTTTGCCGAAGCTCCTTGCCTCGTGATCTCTTTTTGCCGTTGAAAAGAAAGTCACTTTTTCTTGTGGTTTAACTTATGAAATGGGCTTTGTCTTTTGCAGCTTGTGAGTTGTGACTTCTTTTTTGCATAGGCGCAAGGGACTTTGAAACCGCAACTTGCTGTTTTTTTAATGTCTTTTATGGTAGGTCCATTTTTTATTAGATACAACAAATATATCAAAAACCGCAGAAAAAGTGCTTTGCGTCATTGAATTGCAATTTTGTTGACTATTATGTGATGAAAAAATTGTGAGGTTAGTAGAGGGTAAACGCTTTTTTTAGCTCTTAGAGAATTTATATAAATATCTGACACTTTGCTCAGTTATCTACTAAAACATAAAATCATTTCCTTGTTAGGGGTGGCTTTTTCGTGGGTACCCCCGTCCTCATATGTACAATTTTCATCTTTATATAAGCATATACTTAAGTAATGGGTAAAATAAGCCACCTTTTGTGATTGGTCTTGTTCAAGCTTTAATTTTCTCCCTATATTCAATGACTTTTGGTATTTATGTATGTTGGGAGTTAATTAATGGAATGCCTAAATTAATGGTTTTTGGTCTTATTTAAATGTTAGGTTTTAGTTTAACCAACCTAACAAAAGGATGATGATGAAAAGAGAAGCAATTAGGGGGAAATATTACTTTTGAATATTCAGGGAATTGTTCACCTAATTTCTAACTTGATTAAATAATAACAATTGATACAATAAGAAGTTACCTATCATAACATTTTGTATCTTGTTATAATAATAAAAACAATAATAAAAATATTATTATTCAATTTTCTCATTCGTGTATACAACTTCTTAACATTCAATTCACTTGTGGGATCAAATAATTAGAATGGACTTTCAAGGCTATAAAAATATGCTCTTTTTTTTTTCATAACAATTAGACTTATCTTTAGTAGAAAAAATAAAATAAAGTGTCCAAAAATATATGTTGGCAAACGAAAAAACACATTAATCTTATTTTATATTATGTTAATTGGATGAAGTCATATAAAGTCGTGATCAATAATATATTTTATGAGATGGGAGTCTCTCCAAGTTGTAATATTTAAAAAAAGTAATCTCATGTTAATGAATTAAATTAAATTAAATCCAAGAAAATCTTGAAAATTCTATTTTATGAATATCAAACTAAACTTGATTTTTCTTGGAGTTGTCATTACATTCGTACTCGTGATGTAGACTTAATGCTTCTAGATGGGGATTTTGAGTTTTCCCCCTCTATAATATGTTTTAATTTTTTATTTTTGAAAACATATGATCATATTTTTTTAATTATAACCTATAAGCATACCCCCCCCCCCCCCCACCCCCCACCCACACACACAGAGGGAAAGGTTCAAACGAGAAGCATGTCAATTTAAGAGAATGTGAGGAACAATCTCAACCACTCATCTCGCGGTTATGGTGAACGTGATCACGGAGGATTGACGCGATTCATGGGAGGGTAGAGATTATTAAAGGGATCGGTTAATTCTGTCTTTATTGACCGGAAGAGTGGCTGCGATTCATACTCATGTTCACAATCAAAAAGTGGTTCACATTTATATATATATATGGGTGGGTTCAAATGTGAACCACTTGTTGGTTGTGAACGTGAGGACAACCGAGAGCGCGACACGTGGCGGATGACTAGGCGCTACGTCAAGTCCACGGCGGATTACTAGGCGCCACGTCAAGTCCACGGCGGATGACTACGCGCGATTCATGGGAGGGCATTGAATTAAAGAGGGGACCACACTCAAAGGCGCCACGTGTCGCGCTCTCGGTTGTCCTCACGTTCACAACCAAAAAGTGGTTTGTATTTGAACTTTCCTCTCTCTCTCTCTCTATATATATATATATATATTTCTTTTGTTATCATCTTCTCTTTTTATTCCTTTCCATCTTATCTCCCTATCTCTAAAACCAAAAAAACACATTTTAGTAATCCAATATGAAAACGTTTGGTGGAATAATTAAAAGATAAAACGGAATCTAGAAAGAAAAGAAGAAAGAACTTCAAGTCAAAACTAGAATTATCATCCTTCATCTTCTACTGCTTGAAATTTGATATGACAACCCATTGACGTTGGATCGATCTTTAACATGTTAAATATGTGATTTTAAACATGATCTTCAAAATTATGGGATTCGGTTTTACGTTGTTTATAGTTTTTAATGAACGAATATAAAACTATAGCTCATCTTAGTGTCTTACTGATTTTAGTCAAAATAGAAAAATAATACGCCACATCTTCTCCTATGTTATTTGTATATATGTATCTATGTTACCTTATTTTGCATTGTAATAAAAAACCTGAGGTGTAACCGAGCCTCTAAAAAACCTAAACGTCCCTGCGTCAAGGCATAAAGTAAAATGGCTTTGGAATATCTTTAATCGAAAGCGCTTGTGTTTTTTGCTATATACGACTAATAATAACTTGCGGTTAGTCTTTAGAACCTGCATTTGTTTGTATTCTTAGTCTCACTTTCTATATGAAATTGTAAATATGAAGTAATTATTTTATGTTCAATATTATACAAGAAAGCTTGTTGAAACATGTAATGTAAAGTAGCATCTATGCTTTGAGTTTTCCAAAGGTTATATTGTAGATGAATAAACACTCATGAAAACATATTAAGTCTGATTCAAGTGGAAAAATAGATGTGGAACCACTTTAATCGATAGCTTTTTAACGAAAGAAACATATATAAAGCCGATTGTAACACTTTAGGCATATCTCATATAGGTCGTGGACATGAGTGATGTTGGGTGTTATGCGTAATATCTTGGCCTTCCTAACAACAACGCGTTTTGGGGCCTAATGCACGACAGGTTCTTGGAACGCTGCAGTTAAGCGTGTTAGAGTGGGAGTAGTACCAGGATGGGTGACCTTCTGAGAAGTCCTCACCAAGTCGCCAAAAACAAAGCCGTGAGCTAGTGGGCAAAGCGTACAATATTGTGTGTTAAGAAGGCGGGGTGTTACACCAATGACTTTCATGAGTGTATGACTGCCGGCCATATTTATTATTTTAATATAATATAATCGAGCTCAAATTTATATTATATATTAGTTTCGACTTCAAGTTAAAAATTATTGCGAGGTACTATTTTAGACATGTTGAGAGAGAATTTTGAAGGAAAAAAAGTAAACATATTTTTCAATAGTCGAGTATAAGAACATACTTTTTTAGAACAAACTTCACTTTTGGTCTTTAAGGTTTGTCAATTTCAATGAACTTCAAAGCTTGATGTTTGTCATTTCATAATGGTTTAACCACCCTTTTATACGAGGGGTATTTTAGTAATCATAAACATGTTTAAATTGACACTAGTAGTGGTCTATGAGCTTTGATGAAAATTTGGATTAGGCTTTTAAAATAAAAATAGCTATGTTAACAGTTTTTAACTATTTAATTTCATAACACTTTTGATATCTGGAGTTAACAACGTCAACTAGTAATCGTTATAAGAAACAAATGGATCTTTGGGCAAACTACAAAATTAATGGCAATTTACATTTTCTTCTAATATCAAAAATATTTTATACGTCCAACCAAATATTCAATTTATTAAGCTAAATTACATACTAAATAAAAAAAGTTACATCTAGCATAAAGAACTATTAATGTGACAAAATGACTATATAATATTTTAGTTGGCTTATTTTCATGCTTGTGTCTATAAAAAAAGCACTTTACTTAAAACATTGGCCATATGCACGATGAAATTATATAAAAACTTGAAACTTTTAACATTTGGTTATACTTTAAATAGTATAATTATTATTTTATTGAATATAATTCCTGCATGTAAATAATAAATATTCAAATCCTCTCCATGTTAATATCGAAATTAAGGGTTAGTTACTTTAATCAATTTTAAATTCTAGTTAGTTTTGTCAAAATAATCAAGATTCTATGATGAATTTAAATCATCCTTTTGAATTAATAGATACTAATGATATGTTAATAAATAAATGATAGAAAGTTACTTAATTGAAAGTTACATTTTGACATTTCAAATTAAAAAGAGTCATAAAAGATTAAAAGGCAACATCAACGTGTTTGATATATAATATATGCAAGAATGAAGCACAAGTATTGTTACTTGAGAGTCGTATGAAATTAAAAGTTAAACTTTTAATCTCAAACCAGTTAACTATTGCAATAGCATACCCAAGGTTTCGATTGATTTATATGATTAGATTGGATTTGGAATTAAATTTCATTTCAAGTTAATGTTTGATTTGAAAGATTTCATGCATGTAAAATTCTAGGGTTTTACTGAAATTTCACAAACAACCAAACACAGGAATTTAAAACCCCACAAGTGTTTTTGATATTTCATGAGATTTTATAGGATTTGTATTTGTATGTAGTGATGTTTTAAAATATGCTAAAGCCATTTGTTTTGTAATAATAAATTGATATATGGTAATTTAGCTGTTATTATAATTATTTATAATGTTTTTATAAAATGAAATTCAATTTTGTTCCAAGTTTACAAACCAGACGCACCAACGGTTCCAAATTCAAATCCCTACAATTTCAAATTCCTACAATTCAAATCCCTCAAAACCATTTTATCAAACCAAAGTTAATATGTTGTTTTAACTCTTAACACACAAATCATTCCTTAATTCAACAATATCTCCATGATATTAGTTGTTGTCTTCCTTTTCCTCTTTTGTGTTTTTGTTTTTTACTTCAAGAACACAACAAAACTTTAAATGTTAAAAAATTTAAATATAGTTTTTATAAACCAGAACTAAATTTGTTAAATTTTTTGAGCCATGATATACGCGAACTCGAACTTGATAAATATCGACTTTATCTTGCACAAATCACTCGAAAAAATTCAATTCATTTCTAAACCTAATACTACAATGAAAACATTAGAAGAACATTTAAGAAAGGGATAAAAAGTGAACAAATAAGAAAATGGAGGACCTATCCTGCCAAGTTGTGAAAGTGGGAATTGGGATGAGGATAAAGAGAAACGATCATTGATTTGTGTTACCCACACATTCCACAATGTGTTTTTCACGAGTTCTTATTCCTAATTTTCAGAGGTTTTTATATTTAATTTATTTTAACTATGTAAAATTTTATGACAATAATTAAAGTAATTATATTTTCTTATATATTTTAATTATTGTAACACCCCAAAACTCAAAACATTTAATTTAACTGAAAGTAACCAAGTTCTTACAAAATAGCGGAAGCTCGTCCAAACCAACATTTAAATCTAACAAAAATTTGACACTTTAACCCATAGGTTATACCAACAAAACATAAGTATAAGGATTTACGGAAAACAACCATTGTTTACATTTCAAAACATAAAAGAGCTTAAAGTTTTCACATAACGCTTTCTCCAAAAACCTCTTGACTGAACTGCCACCACGGAGCCTCATCGGTATCTTTCTCTTTTCCCTTCTGGGACGTACCTGACACTAAAAAGGATAAACAACAACGGGGTAAGCATAAAGCTTAGTGAGCACACACTTAACCACTTACCATCATGCACACACAATCACAAGTACATAGCAACTACATACATGTAAGTCTCCAATCTTCCTTACGGCTCAATACCATCAAGGAAGGATAAATGACACTGGTACCAGGCCTCTGCAAATTCCCTAGGGGTATCACTACCATCATAGGTACTCTCCCAAGTCCCCGAAGGAACACATCTCATAATAATTCCCTAGGGGTATTATTACCACCATAGGTACTCTGCCATGTCCCCGAAGGAACGCATACACATAATCACACATGCAATCGTAACCATACATACATAACAACAAGAGTTAAGTGAGGTACTCACCTGTCAAGATGCTAGCAATTCATACACTTCACAAGCTAACACAATCACTTCGAACCACCTAACCAATCACAAATACATAACACATCAAACATAGCCCAAAAGGACCACTCGATACTCCATACCGAAACACTAGTCTTAGCCATAGCTAGACTAGTCTAATTGCCCTTAAAATCTACCCAAAGTCATCTCATAACATCCCTAACATAAGCCCAAAGCCAAATCTTGAAAAGGGCCGCAAACGAAAAATGTCGAAAATGCAACAGAAAGTTGCGCCACCTGTCCCCGTGACCTCAGGTCGCGGGGCCAGGTCGCGGGGTTTTCCTGATGCCCCCAAAACACGACTTTTGCTTCGAAATTCACACCACAAACCCACTTTTCGACCTACACCATCCAAATTACGATTTCTACATGAACTAGGGTCAATAACTAACAATTATAAGTGAGTAATTCGACCCCAAAACATACCAATAACATACCACATACCAATTACATCAATTGATGATTCTATGATCATCAATCCAACATCCAACCCTAACTATCAATAGACTTCGAATTACATAACAATTGAGATCAAAACTTGCATAGAATTCTTACCTTTAACGTATCTAACACGATTACTTCTTCAATTGCTTGATCATGACCTCCAATTGCTTCCCCTTGCTTCCAATTCGCTGTCTCCCTCTCTATACGCTTTCTCTGGAAACTGACAAGTGAAGGAGTTGAGGGTTTCTAACCCTTTCTTATTAATATCTACATCCTCCCTTGAACTTCCACAATTTACACTTCAGCCCCTAAACTCCTAAAACATGCAACTGAGTTAGATAACTAACCAAACACCGCTAAGACCCAAAACTGAAAACGGGGCGTTACAATTATTGCCTCTGTTTTTTATATATACTATACAAATAGGGGTGTAATCGAGTCGAGACAACTCACGAGCTACTCAAGATCGACTCGGAAAAAACTCGAAGTGGACTCGAAGTTAATCGAGCTCGAGCTACTCGAGTACCTTAACGAGCCGAACTTGAGTATTGAATTACTCGGATTGACAGGCTCGTGAGCCTAATCGAGTTCAAGTTTATAAGCATGTAGTCTTTTCCCCTGATCTTTATAACTATTATACTTTTTACTATAATACAAAAATAAACTAAGAAACCATAATCCTTTTGTAGCGAATAGTTTATTAAAAAAATTAAATAAGCTTATGGGCGAACGACTTAAACCATTGCACGTTGTGTTGTAAACCGACTAAATTGCAAACATTTTCTGTTTTATATCGTCCAAATCGTTGAAATTATATCATTAAAACATAAAAAAAAAAATTCCGGCACTTAACCGAGTCGAGTTGAGTCGAGCTCGAAGGTGTTGAGTACTTTATCGAGTCAAGCTCGAGTTTGAAACTCTAAGCTCGATCGAGCTCGAGTCGAGTTTCGAGCTCGAGTATAGTGTCAAGTTCGAGCTCGAACTTGGTGATACTCGGCTCGATTACACCCTATATACAAATTTTACCATTTCTTTATTAACCCAACTTTTATTTTTTAGTTACTTAGTCTTAAATCATTTTCTTAAAATTTCATTGTACATGAAGTATAATTTTTATAAATTTTTCTTAACAACCCAAGTTTTATTTTTTATTGTACATACTTGTAAATTTAACTTTTTTAATTTTTATTGTACATACTTTTATATACTTTGTATGGATTTTCCGATAACCTAATTTTTATTTTTTATGTTGTATTAGAGTATTTAAAAAACTTATGTAATACAGATACATAACTAATAGTTTCTTGATATAATTAAACATGCATTTTGTAAGATGTTAGTACATTGATTTTTATAAATAAGAATATAAATGATATAAGTAAAATTAGTGAAATCTTAAAAAGTATGAAAACATCTTGAAAAACTTGATAGAGGTTTCTGTAATAGTGAGGTTTTTGAGTTGCTGAGTTGAAAATACATGGAATGAAAAAGCTACGAAAAAGTCTTAGTGAAACACCTCAACGGCGTGGATGCACTGAATTACATTTATCCCAACTCATGAATTCTCGAGTTGTCAATTGTATATAACATGATTTCTGATTGGTCAATAAACTTCCACTGAATTTTAATGTCGATAAGTTAGTGTGATTTGAAGGTAATTTGATTCGATCTATGAATTAAAGATGTTAGATCTGTTAGATTACCGTTTTAAGTTGATTTATCGAGAAACTTTGGAATCACAATGGATCTAAGACCATTGATTTCAACCATCACCATAGTTACGGTGGTGGTTTGGTAGAAAACCTCAAATGGAGGTTGATTTTGTTCAAATCAAATTCCAACAACCATCAAAATTCTTTTGATTACCTATATCATCATTCATCTTCATCTTAATGAACAAGTTAATAGTGTAGGTTTGATTTAGCACGAAAGTGAGTATTTGGATCATTTTGATATTTTGCACACACACCTTTGTAGAATGCTAATGAATTTAATTGATTTTTGTTAAGAAAAGAAATTGGAAGTTGAATTGTTTTTATAAATACATTTCGGAAGGGTGTATGATTTGATATTAATCATGGTGTTATAACTAAAGCTCCCCAAACTGAACTCATGATTGAATCAATATGATTAAGAGGTTGTTTGTTAGCATCTTAATGAGACTCAAATCTTATTCAACCATATATCTTTCTATTTAGAACATTGTCAAAATTTTAATGAAAACACTAACAAGACGCCAGAATGAGAATATTACATACAAGAAAAAGCCAGTAGAGGTTTTTGAAGCCAACCCACCTAAAAGTTGACAATTGGAAGTTTGGTCGACGAGAGCTTCATTGAAGAGTGACTTGCGATGAATGACACGATGAATGGGGAGCAAGGTAATTGGCAAATATATTTGTCATAAGTCTACAATTTATCATTATTTTATTGAATAAAATGTTTATAGTTGAAGACTTGAAGTCTATATTTTGTTATTATTATTATTATTTTTTTTTGTAAAACCTTTCTTTCTAACCAATTTATGTACATTCAAAGATGATGTAAAATTGATAGGGGTTTGAAACATTTAACCTTTATTGATCTTTTTAAGAAATATGTAAGAAATATTATTTATTTATTTATTTATAAAGCTTAAGTTATAACTTGAAAAAGTTATTATGAAACATATCTTAAACTACATGCTAAATAATAAAGTATTTTTTTAAGTGATCGACATTTTAAGTTAATAGAATAATCACCACCCACGTTTTAGTAATTTGGGCTTTTGAAAATTCAAACAAATATTTATGAAAATGAAGATTGACACAAATCTTTTTAGTCAAGATATTACTATTTTTTAAATATAATATAACTTTATTCTACCATCAAAACATTTATTTAATATATTTTTATGCGTCAAAAATGAAGTATTTAAATGAAAGGGGTTTATATTTAAACAAAAATATATAATTAAATTATGTTTTATTGTGAATTTCATTTGAGTTTTTTGTTTGCCCAAAATTAAACATCTTAGATTCTTAGATGAGTAAAAAAAAAGAGTATGATGACACATAATTTTGGGGTCTTCCTTTTTCTTTTTACCATTTAAATAATAAACATAATAAACAAGGTTAAAATTTTTATATTATTTAAAGAAAGAAGAAAACCAATCAAAACAATTAACCAACCAACCCACCCAACATGTCCCTAATCCACCATAATCCAATTAGAAGAGTTTATTTCAAATTTTAAAACAATTAGTTTTCATATATATATATATATATATAGAGGAATAATCAAATAAAAACCACTTTTTTTGTAAAAACCCGTAAAAACCAACTAAAAAATAATTTTTTTAAGGATTTTTTTTTATCAAATACTATGATATTAACTATTGTTACACATATATATTTATTCATAATGTGAATATCATCCATGAAAAAATAAAATTTTTATTCATATTATGAATAAAAAATATACAACATTTTTATTCATATTATGAAACAAATTCATGGATGATATTCATCTTATGAAAAAAAATATATGTGAAACAACATATCAATTCTAACATTTGATGGAAAAAAATCGTAAAAAAATTTATTTTTTGGTCGGTTTTTACGGGTTTTTACGGGTTTTTACAAAAAAAAAGTGGTTTTTACATGAAGGCTCCTCTATATATATATATATATATAGAGAGAGAGAGAGAGAGAGAGAGAGAGGAAGATCCAAGAAAAAACCTCAAAGAAACGAAAGACCAAAGAACACGTTCGCAGTCTTTCATTTAAACTGTGTGCACTTGTGCGCATTATAAGGTTAGGTTCAAAGGAAAAACCTCAAAAAAAAGGGAAAACCACGGAGCACTCTCGTTGCCTTCCATCTGGAACGTATGCACAGATGCATAATGCACTTGTGCATAAAGACTAAAAAGCAACTTAAGTTGCATACAATCCAAATGAAGGGTTATGAGGGTATTTATTGAATTTTTTGTTTTGTAAAGGATTTTCATTGAACATCCGTCTCTCTCTCTCTCTCTCTCTATATATATATATATATATGTTTATGATTTAATAAAACAATTATAAAAAACTTATGTAAGTAATAGTAAGTCATGAATCTAGAATATCAGTTAAAAACTATGTTACATAGCTAATTAAATAAAAAGAAACTACTAATTTTTTTTTTCAATTGAAGCACAAAAGATATTGTCTTCTAGTTATTAATTAATAAGCATTGTCAATTAAAAAGAAACCTCCTTAGTTTAATAATATAACTGCAGATTAAGACCTGTATTTGACTATAAATTATTTAAAGACAAACTTTGTTTTTTCTTCCAAGGCGGGTAACAAAGTAAATTAGAAAGAGTATTTTAAATCCATTTAATAATTTTTATCTTAATTCATAAACAATAGATTAAATGATTAATTCCACTTGTTAGGATAATGAAATATGCCTATGATGACACCATACCTACTTGGAATTTTTCTTTGAAAGCAATCAGAAAAGATTATAATTTTTTTATAAGAAGTGGGAATTGAATTTTGTGATTTAATGGTGGTGGGAAGTAATTAATTTAAAGATTTTTCTAATGGAATAAAACAAGAAATTAAAATATACAAATTAATTTAAAACATGCCCAAAAAGCTTTCAAATCAATTTTGTAGGTCCCATAATTAACATTTGTCTAACCCAAGTTTGAGCTTGCCTATTTTTATAATTATATATAGCAAAGTCATGACTTTGATCCACCTTAAATATATGCTTTTAAGCATTGATTATTGTGGTTTGTTTGGTCCAAGAAGATATGCCTAGATCTCAATCAAGACTCTTGTTACCTATTATAATAATTTAGTGGATTTTTTATATGAATAATAATATTAAATTCTTTTTTCTTGTTGATATAATCTTTAAAAGTAATAATATAAAACTCAAATTACACATTTAAATTCAAATTTGGTAAATGACAAAATTAGTATATTTTTTTCACCAAATTCACTTTTTGGATATTTTTAAATCAAATTCTCATTTTAATCAGAATTTACATAAATATCTTAGGGGTTATTTGTTTACCTCTTAACAATTCCATTAAGAGGCAGTCTATAAATCTCTAAGAGGTAAATCTTGTTTAGCATTCTCTTAACCATTAATTCAGTACCCTGATTTCATTCTTAACAATTACCAAATACACATATTCCATTTTACACTATATCATAAGAATCTCTTAATCATCCTGGCCACTTAATCATTCAACACCAAGCCATTCACCAATTACCAAACAACCCTTTAGATACATTTAGGTAAAACCTGTTTTCAGATTAAAAGAAAAAAGAAACAACAATTCTTTACCAAAATAATTCTTAAACAAATTATCGGGCAATTATTTTTTTTTCTATTGAAATCGAATTTACGCAAATGTATAACTCATATGCAAAAACATTAATTAAGAAAAGAATTTAAATAAAAAAATAGCTAAAAAGTAAATTTAGTTGTGAAGAATGATGATTTCAATAAAAAAAATTCTTTAATTATTGGGTTGTGGTTAATATGCATTTCTATTTTTTTTAACTTCATATATTGATTTTATGAATCTTTTTAACATGGTAAGAGATCAAAAAATATATATATTTAAGCACACATTTTTCTGAATTATTTTTGTTTATGCTTTGATGGTCATGAAGATTAATTTTATCTTTAAGAAAATAAAATAATAGAATATGACATACAAAAAAACAATCAAAATCAATAATTTTCTATTACGTAAATCGGTAAAATTGTCTCACATGTTTGTCTAAAACGAATTGTGATTCTTGAAACAAGGTCATAAAACAAATGATAAAATAAAAGTTCGTTTTTTTATTTTATAAAATAATAAAAGATTATTATAATAAAGTGTGGAATGCTTTAATCACCATGCATCTACTTTTAATTATTCCTTCTTTTGGCAACAACTCTTGCAATTTTAATTTAAAAAACGCCACCTAAAAATGGAAAACTTAGGTTTAATTTTGGCTTTTCTTGGTGAAGATAACTACAAAGGAACTTCATTTTTTTAGAGTGATGAATAATCAAGAATCTAGACCCCTCTAACATTGTATATGAACATAATATTTTCCCATCATCCTGTGCATGATGGAACTCTTCACCATCCACACACACAATATAAATATATATATATATATATATATACAGAGAGAGAGAAAAAAGTTTGAAATGTAAACTTATCTTTCATTGCGAACGACGTAAGAAACAATAAAATCGCGTCACGTGACAATCTGAATTGGCGTCTAAGTTTTATTCAGTATGCATGAGCACGCTTCTAACGCACGCATGCATACTGAATAAAGCTTGTATTCAGTATGAATAAAGCATGAATATTCAGATTGAATATTGTCACGTGACACGATACTAGTAGTCCTTACGTTTACAATGAAAGATGAGCTCACATTTAAACCTGACCATATATATGCATCTTCAATCTTACTTTATATTTAAACTAATATAGAGGGAAATGTATTGAGGTTAATTATTATAAAAAGTAAAATAATATATTTTTACTTCAATCATGTTTCTTTACGTTAGACCATGAGTATTGTTACCCTTTGAACTCGTCGAACCATGATGCCACCTTAACACCACATCGGATTTTCTCTTTTCTACCATCCTTATCATAAAGTGCAGTATCACTACTGTAAACTAACCCAATCTTTTTTATTATTATTTTAATATGTAAAAGAGAGGGGAACCCGTCGGTGTGTAGACCTGAGGGCCTCACCCTCTGGGTTTACCCGAGACCGACATCCTGATGTTATGCCTTACTCGCTAAAGCCATGGCTTATCAGGTTTACACACACAAGCATAATATTAATCGGTATTCCTTATTTTTGATTAAAAACAAAATAAACAAATGATACGATGCACATATTTATATAATAAAATAATAGAAGCCACATGAGAGCGATGTGAAAACAACCAAATGTTACAAACCATATAGATCAATTTCAGCCGTTCATCTAATTCAATTTATAAGAAATCGATTGAAATGCTATAGTATATGTAAATTTTATTACAAATGTAGCTAGCATAATTTGGATTAGGTATGATAATGCTTTGGAGGAAGTCGAACGATTTCACACTTGTCATTCTTTGATATATTATTTCAAAAGAGAATAATTTTTTACAACAAAAATAAAACAAAATATGAAACAATTTCAACAAAAAATGTATCATATGATATAATTTCATCATATTAAACAATTTCAAGAACCAATTTCATCGTGTAATCGTTATTTTGGAGAAAGTTCACAAGTTCACACCAAAAAAAAGTTCACAAAAGAAGATCCCTCTATATATATGTGTGTGTGTGTGTGTGTGTTTTGTGGAAGTAATTCAATTTGATTTGAAATTCTTTGAAAGTATTCTTAGGTTGCGTTTGGTACATGGGACATAACATGATAAGATGGAGCAAAATTCACTGTCTCACGTTTGGCGCAGCATGAGACAGAAACAAGAATTCACTATCCCACGTTTGGCGCAACATGGGACAACGACATGATGGGACAAGGTGGGACATGATGGGACAAAAAAAGTTTTTTTTCCAACCAAAATAGGTGGAACATGGGACATAAATGAGTCAAACTAAAAAAAGCTTTTTTCTATCCCGACCTGTCCTGTCATGTCCTACTATCTTATCCAGTTCTGTCCCGTCTAGTTCTATCATGTCTAATGAATTGGGTTTTTAGTAACTCCTGGATTTTTTTAAAATTAATATCTCAATATTTTTTTTTTCTCAAATCAATTAATTAAGAGTAAACTCTAATTTTGGTCCTTGTGGTTTATTAAATATTTTAAAGTGGGACCTATGGTTTAATAACTCTAGATATGGTCCTTATAGTTTATGTTTGCTTTGAAAATGGTCCCCCATCATTAATTTAATTAATTTTCCCTATTGATGGTAAGAGTATATTAGTCCAATTAGATTTCCATAATTATTCTTAAAAGATTAAATAAATAAAATATATTATAAACTAATTAATTATATAATATATGTTTTTATTTTGATATTTTCAAATATACTTATTTTAGTTATTGTTTATCGGTTTTATTTTATTATAATTTTTAATTCTCATCAACTTATTATTGCATTTTAGTACATCACTAATTTTTCTTCAATTTATAAAAAATAATTGTTATAATACTCTATTAAAACTTATTTTTGTATGTCTTCTTTATATTTAGATGATATACTTTTTGTATTATTTTTATTTTCATCTAGTTGTTAGTTTTATTTTTAAATATAAATTTTAATGAAGTATATATAGAAAAATAAGTTTTATGAAAATATTATAACTATTAGTTTCTAAAAATAATAAGAAAACTAATAATGTATTAAAGTACAATGGTAATTAATAAGGTGACAAAATTAAAAATAGTGAAATAAAACAGATAAATAATAACTAAAATGAATATATTTGAGAATATCAAACTAGAAAACAAATAACTTACATATTATATAAAGTAATTCATACATTGTATCTAAATAATTTATTTTTTATTTTAAATTTTATCTAGTGGCCATTTTATCAAATATAAATTTAATTGAAGGTATACAAAAATAAGTTTTAAATATTTCAATCATTTTAAAAAAATTAAGAAAACCAATAGTGCACTAAAATGCAATAATAAGGTGACGAGAATCACTATAGTGAAATAAAACCTCTACATAATAACTAAAATGAATATTTTTCAAAATATCAAACTATAAAACTTATAACTTACACAATTAATTAGTTTATAATATATTTTATTTGTTTAATTTAAGAATAATTATGGAAAATCTAATTGGACTAATATACCCCTACCATCAATAGAGAAAATTAATGAAATTAATGATGGGGGACCATTTTCAAAGCAAAACATAAACCATAAAGATCATATCTAGAGTTATCAAACCATAGGTCACACTTTCAAAGATTTCAATAAACCACATGGACCAAAATTAGAGTTTACTCATTAATTAATGATACCTTGAGATATATATGTATCAAGTAATGGAATTAATGTATTTAATTCTGACTAAAAATTGGTAAATTTTATAGCAACTATATACATTCATAGAAAATATCGAAATCCCAAGTATTCACTGAAGAGCATTACATAAGCTCTCTTACCATCATATTTTTTATTTTTTGAAATTAATAATTATATTTATTTATATATAACAAACTAAACTTATGACAAAATGCAGGATTTTAATTAATGTTATTTAGGATTTATTTAACAAAAATAAGTTAGCTGATAAGCTAGTTATGTTTGAATGAATCATGAGCTAGCTTAAGGTACGTTTATTTCTGGAAAAATTTCATGTTTTCTAGAAAAAATTTTCACGAAAAATGAAAATTTAGAAAACTTGTTTACTTGATTCAATTTAGAAATTCTTTTCCAAAAAACAAAATTTTCATTTTCAAAATTTATACTTGGATTAAAAAACTACTTTTTATAGTTTTCCAATTCTCATTTTCCATTTTCCATTTTCATTTTCAATTGCCGTCCCCTTCTCGTCGCCGGCCACTGCCACCACCGGCCGCCGTCGCCGCCACCACCATCGCCACCACCGTCCCCTTCTCGTCGTCGCTGCCACCACCGTTGTCGCCGCCGAGGCCACCGCCACCATCGCCATCGCCGCCGAGGCCACCGCCATCGCCGCCGAGGCCACCGCCATCGCCACCGAGGCCACCACCATCACTGCTGCCGAGGCCGCTGCCGCCGCCGCTGTGACCACCGTCACACCGCCGTTGCAATATTTGAAAAAAATGGAAAATGAAAAGTAAACGGAAAATGACAACTAAACGAGTTTTCTAATTTTCTAAAAATGGTGGAAAATGAAAACTCTATTATATCAAGTAAACGAGTTTTTTAAAATTTTCTATGAAAATTGTAAATGAAAACCCAACTCTTTTTTCTAAAAACGCTTTCAATGAAAATGAAAACAGTTTTCCAAAAGTAAACACACCATTGGCGTTTCAAATGTTTTTTGTATTTTTTTTTCTAATTATACCCTTATTATTATTATTATTAATTAGTTTATATACTTTAATATATCTTTTTTGATAATTCTACATACTCATAAACTAGTTTTTGTCTGACATAATTTATTTATAGGTTAGATTATCGATTACTATTATCAACTAGTTTGGCAAATAGTCAAATACAACCTTAAACTTTTATTACAAATAAAATTACAGATAGAATGACTGTAAAATGATGAAGTTTAACATTGTGTTTAAGAACTAAAAACTGATTAATTAATCTTTAGGTAGAAAAGAATATAAAAAAAAGAGAAATTAAGTGTAACCACATTTGACTTAACTATAGCATTGTGGGGGAATATATTAAAGATTATGCAAAAGAATATTTAATTAATCCACTAATTTGTTGGTCAAGAAAGTAATATTAAAAAAAGGATTAACAAATGTTTAAAAAAGCACTAGATTTGCTGCAGTTGATGAGCTCTTTCTTTCCAGGTGAATACATGAACATCTCCCTCTTTCTTTGACTTTTGTTTTTCTTACTTAAAATATTAATATTTCCCTAACTTTAAATATATGGAATATATGATGTAGTGGTACCATAATTGCAGTTTTTTAAAATTTCAATTTAAATTATGTTTAATTCCAAGATTCAAATTTGATTGTGATTTACTTTTAAATCATTCTGTTCATTCCAAATAATTGATCATTAGTTTTTACTTTACATTACTTTGGGTATAACTATTTTTAAAAAGATTTATAGGTGTATGTGTTTAAGTGGCTATATATTAAAATACTTACTAAGAATTTTATCTTATAAAAGATATAATAAAAACCGAGAATCTTAATTAAAAATTAAAAAAAAAAAACTCTACCTGGCAAGCACTTAGCAACAACTTAAACTCAATTTAGTGGACGTTTACGTTCTTGAAAAGATACACGCGAGCTGAGTACAGAGTCTAATCAGTATATTATTACTCGATAAATGTTTGACAAATGACTACTAGCTTAGCATTTATGAGATCCTCAAGTCAAAATTTAGTGTCGTTTGCTTTATCGTAAGGATAATTTCGAAATTATTATGGTGTTATTAAAAAAAATATGTATTGATTACAACTTATGTAAATTAATATTTGTTAGTAGGGTATTAATAAACTATTTATGATTAGTGCATAAAATATATCTCAAATAAATAAATAAATCGTGCTCAAATTTCTACATTATATTTTTGTATGAGATATACAGTGTTTCTTTAAATTTGTTTGTATTTTTGCTATTAAATATGAACATATTTTTTGAAAGAAAAACTATAAACTAAAAAGTTGATTTTAAAATCAAAATTAGACTTTTCTTAAAGTGCTATTAAACTCATAATTTAAGGTGTGTCTCCTGCTTTAGGTGGAGGAGATCTTCAACAAATATTTGCTTTTGGACACCCTTCCTCCCCCTATCTTGACTATTTCCCCTCTCTTTCTTTTTTTATTATATTTTATACATTTATTCTCTACCTTTCATCATGTTTTTAAATAATTATACATGATGTACACATTTATAGAAAAAACAAATAACAAAAAGAAGAAACATTTTCTTAGTTCCTATAAAAGGAAGAGATGCAACACCCATGTTGAGACATAAATTTCAAACCCTTATTTAGAACATATATATATTTTCAAGAAAATGGGGAAAATTGTCTCCGATCTTCTTTCATCGACATGGGAAGAAGGAGAAGCGAGTGATCAACACTCGACACAAACATGTGTTGAGAAAAAAGTCAGATTATTTGGGTTTGAGTTGCATCCAGTTTCCCTCAAAACCAACAATCTGAGGTCAGCAGAATTAGGGGACGAAAGCGTAAATTCATCATCAACAACGACGACGACGGTGGAAAAGAATCTTTCCACAGAGACAAAGAAATTCGAGTGCCAGTATTGTTTCAAGGAGTTTGTAAACTCACAAGCCTTGGGAGGTCATCAAAATGCTCACAAGAAAGAAAGATTGAAGAAGAAACGGTTGCAGCTACAAGCAAGAAGGGCAAGAATCAACTACTACCTTCAACCATATACCCATAGTAAACATGGGATTAATGTTGATTTTCATGGTTATTATGGTCCAAAGCTTGAGTCTAATATTAGTTTTAGTCAATATGATGATGAGTTGTTGTCGTTTAGAGATCCATGCAATTTTACTCTTACGCATGTAGATAGGTCAACACATAACTATAGGCCAGTTGCCATGAAACCTTCACCTCGACCCACCAATCTGAAGCAAAACTATGCAAGTTTGGATCTTCAGTTGAGTTTGAGTTCGAACTCTGTCATGTAAAACCAGAAACCCATGTTTGGATCTCGAGAAACTAACAAATTTCTTGGGAAAATCACATGACTTTTCTCATGATCATATGTAAGTAAACTAGCATCATCTTGAAACTAATATATTATTCAAACATTTGTTTTGTATGATCTTTTTAGGATGATGAAGAAATGCAAGTTTCATAAGATATGGAATTGGAGTAGATTTTTATTTTATTTATTAATTTATTTTTGTATGGTGGGTAGCCTATAGTTTAAATTAATAATTGATTAATGCAAGAAAGACAAGAAAAATATAAATTAGTAGTATCAATTATGTTGCTTGATTACTAGGGTTTCTTTAGCAGAGAACCAAAGATTAGGGAACCTTTCTTTTTCCTAGGTTTTTGTTTATTATTATTATTTTTTTTGCTTTAAATTATTTCTTAAGGGTAATTCTCTATCTTTCTCTACATATAAAAATGAAATCGCGTGAGAAATAAAAATTATACAAGAATCTTTGGAACATTATAAAAGTATTAACATAAGTTAAAATAAGTTAGCATACTAATCAATATACCAAATATGAAATGTAAACATATATTAGTGTAGGTTAACAAACTTTTACATATACTCAATCGTTTTTAAATGTATGACTTTATTAAAGTTTTAATTATAATAATAGAAACAAGTCAATGAAGATGTAGATATAGGTTAATGAAAGTAATTAAATGTATGCATATTAAAGTTTTGGTTTCACATTCTCACGATGAGAGAACATGAGAATAATCAAATCACATATAATTTTGCATTAATATCATAGTCGATCATGGGCCACTGTTAATGCATGGATGAAAGGGTACTTGGCCTGCAACCTACAAGTAATTACATGTGATTATATATGTGAATTGTAAAAACATATGATTTGGTTGTTTATGAGTAGTGATGACTAAACGTAATCAATTATAACCGGATCGATCAGTTAACCAGTAACCGTACCGATTGGTTAATCGGTAACCGATCCAGTCGTTAACCGGTTATAACTAGTCCGATGCTTAACTTGTCAGTTAACCGAAAACCTTAGCAGGTTAAGATTTTTTTTACTAAAAATGCATAATCGGTCTTTAACCAGTTATAACTAGTAACTGATTTTTTTTGGAAAACAATTTTTCTTTAATTTTATATTTAAGCAATGTACTTTTTCATATAATTAATGTAATTAGTTTAAAAGTCTAACAAAGCGTATTTTTAAAGTAAATTAAGTGACCCAAAATTTATTTTTTTATAAAAGTTTATAGAATTAATCATTAATTTTATTATAAAAAATAATGAAAAAAAAAATTAAGCTTTATACAACCTCAACTGGCCCATTAACCGATCAAAGTTAACCATTTACAATCAACCTTGACCAATTATAACCAAATGCACTTTAATCGTAATTAATGTGTAACTGGTTAAGCCTGTCTACTGATTTTGACCCGTTCTTAACCATCACTATTTATGAGTATTCTTATTTGGTAATTGTTCTAGGTTGAATCCAATACACTCTTTCCCTTCTCTCTCTATGTATATTATTCAAATAGGATCCAAGCAAACCAAGAGTAAATTAAATATATTATTCAAATAGAATCCAAGCAAACCAAGGGTTGATTAAATATATTATTCAAATAGGATCCAAGCAAACCAAGGATTGATTAAATATCACCAATCATGCAAGGATTACTTTACTACCTCCTTCTAGATAACTTTAAATTTATAATATATTAATTAAACTTTGATTGTTGTTATCTATCTTATGTTAGTATTTGGTTACATACTTAAATTTTTAAACTTACAAAAAGAATCAATTTATTTTTACTTTATACCTTCTTGTCCTTCAATTTATTTTATTCCATTTGGAACCTTTTGCTAATCTTGTACTGTATGAGCCTGAAGTCCATGAGATTTATTTATTTGGCATTGTTCTTAAAAGCTGCTATCTTATTAAAATCATCTCACATAACCAATAACTAGTGGCAAAACCGCGCGTTGCGCGGTAGCATGAGTAACTCATTAGAAATATGTAGATTTTTACTATAATTCGTTGCACTTGCAAAAAAAATAGGTGTATATATTGATTATTTAATTGTGTTAGAAATTAATGTTAATTGTGTCAATTTGTAATAGTTAGAAACATTGTTCCTTAATTGTAATTTTGTTAATTTGGCCAATTTGTTTAGGCTCATGCTTTCTAAAGCCTAAGTCCATTAAGTAAGTAGTATAAATAAGAAGTCTTGTAATTCATTTGTACCTTCCACTTCCATTAATCAACTTTGAGAAAATTACATTGTGTTCAATCTTTGTGTGTTGATTTGGAACCTACAAATTGTTTAATTCATATATTAATATTAAAATCATTAAACATCGTTTAAGAAAACAAATATAAAACTAATTTATTTACTTACATATTAAACTTGGATTTTGCTATAGCTAGCTAACATCATTTAATATTTTTTTGAACCACATCAATCAATCATTTATATATACAACTTCATTTTTTAACTTTTCATTTTTCTACCAATGTGGGATACCAAAAGAATACTAATCTTCAATCTTTTCACTAACTCCAACCCTTTGTACAACAAAAAATCAAAATCGAAATTATGAAGAATTAGATAAATAGCAAAGAAACTCTCTTATCGTGTCATGTCATCTATTTAGGGTTGAGCGGTGGTGATAAATTATATAGAAAATCTTCGTGTTAATTTAGATCGATAGTTACATATCATATCACTTAAAGAAGTTGTCTTATCATCCTTAGTTGTTACTTGTGATATATGTAATTAAGTAACAACTTATATGTCATCAAACTTTGTAATTAACCTAAATTTTAAAAGAAATGTGTAAATTTGTTGATTATAATAATGAGATGTATAATGGGTATTTTTAATAACTCATAGTACATGATTTATCCCCAACATAATATTCTCATAAAATATTTGTATTCACTATCCACTACCTAGTTTTGTATAATTCAAGGATATTTTGGTAATTACTTACAATGTTGTAATGTACTACTGTATTCTTTTACAACTATGGTTAAAACTTTCTCAAAGCCCCAAAAACCAACCATATATACATATTTTGGAGTTTGATTGTTGTCGTTAAAAGAAACTTTTTTTAGGAAACTATAAAAATATAAGCAAAAAAATTTGGGAAAAAACCTCCATTAAAATCATGTACAATATAAATATCAAATGAGAAGCATAAAGGAGAAAAAACATAAATAACATTTCGTTAAAATTCGAAATAAAAACTCAAAAACTAATTAATAATCACATACAATACATAAAAACATAATCATTATTTAAAATTTTGATAGAAAACGAAGATAACAATCACATTTCAAATAAAAAACCAAAAAACTTGTTTATCAACATTATGTACAACATAAATATAAAATGGAAAGCATAAAGAAGAAAAAATTATAATTATAATTGTGAAAAATTTCCAAATAAAAACGAAGGTAACAACCATGAAAAAATGTCGAATAAAAATCCAAAACGTTTGTTTAACAACGCGTAAATGTAAACAAAACTTAGAAAAATCCATGAAATCTTTTTATCGGAAAAAACACAATCGTACTTGTTGTCGCATATACACACCAAAAAATAACATATAACTTACATAAATCAAAAAATAAATAATAAAAAATGTTACCTTCCCTGGAAATTTTACGAAGATTGAAGAATATTACCGATGAAAATGGATTCTACAAAAAAGAAACAATAAATATACAAATCCAATATAATAGAGCATACAATATGGAGATTGTTATATATTATAGGACAAAAAAATTAATGATACTTGTTGGCTCATATACACACTAAAAAAATAACATATATTTTTCATAAATCAGAAAATAAATAATAAAAAGTGATGGCTTACTTGAAAATTTTACGAAGATTGAATAATAGTACCGACGAAAATTAATTTTATAAAAAAAGAAACAATAAACATACAAATCCAATAGAATAGAGCATAGAACATAGAGGTGGTTAGGTTGTTGGAGGCTTGGAGCATTAGGTTCTATTTATAGTTGAGTTTGGTGTAGGTTTTTTTTTAATGAATAAATGAGAATATGAAGAGGTGGTAAATTAATGTATTTAGGAAGTTACATCCTTTAGAAGTTAAAGCTAATTAAAGAGTAAGTCAAATTACCAAATGAACCTTCTTGTAGTAAAACTTAAAAATTTTATTAAGGGGTAAAATAGTCTTTAACTTATTTAATATTTAAAAAATTCAAAACAATGAGAAAATTTTTAGAGCCAAATCCTACTCTTAGAGAGTGCCACATCATTCTCTTTGGTTCTTGTTTTTATATATATAAATAAATGATTTATCATGCCTTCATTTACATCGAGGACCGTATGGTAATTTTATATTGCAAAACCATGTACTTATTTAAACAATATATATATATATATAGGGGTGGGTTCAATTATGAACCACTTTTTGGTTGTAAACGTGAGGACAACCGAGAGCGCGACACGTGACGGATGACTAGGCGCCACGTCAGATCCACGGCGGATGACTAGGTGCGATTCATGGGAAGGCATTGAATTAAAGAGGGGGACCACACTCAAAGTCGCCACGTATCGTGCTCTCGGCTGTCCCCACGTTCACAACCAAAAAGTGGTTCACATTTGAACTTTCCTCTCTCTCTCTCTCTCTCTATATATATATATATATATATATGAAGGTCCAAGTGAGAAGTCCTTAAAAATGAAAAGTAGAGAAGTGATCTCCACCACTCATCCTGTCAATAAAGGCGGCTTTGACCGGTTACGGTGGACGTGATCACGGAGGATTGACGTGATTCATGGATGATGGAGACGATTAAATTAGGGTGACCCGGTCAAAGCCGTCTTTATTGAGATGAGTGGTGGAGATTACTTCTCTGCTTCTCATTTGAATCTAATATGTATTTGTAAAAATATTACAAATTAAATCATAAATGTTAGACTTTATATCGCCCATTTACTAAAATGAAATCAAGTTTATAAGATCTCTAAAGTTTTTAGCATATAACAAAATGCTTCATATGACAAAGTTTGGAGACGTCTTTGGACATCATAACAATTTTTTTTAGACTAGTTTAAATAAAGTTTCATATTAGATATTTTATAAGACACTATTTGAAAAGTGTTTTATAAACACATATGTCCAATAAAAAGATGGGTTTATAAGATACTTTGCTAGGTAGTAATACGTTTAATCTTATAAGGATTCCTAAAATAATTTTCATGACGCCCAAAACATACTATATATTTATTGCAACACTTTTATACATATGACGTTATGTGATCCTAATTTTATTGGATTAGTTGTTTATCAAAAATAAAAATAGAATTAGTAGATTTCAGGACATACACTAAAATATTTATTAATTTTATTTCCCTTTGAAGATTGGTGGAATAACATTTATTAGTTTTTTTTCTGAAGCAAAATATTTTTTTAGTTTTATTTTGACAAAAACGTAGCTAAAATATTATCTGGTAACCTTGTTTTGAAAATTAGTGGCCAAAATAGGATAAATCAACCTTCGGTGGCCAAAGTAGAAATAAATCAAAATTTTGTGGCCAAAATAGGATTAAATTAAGCTTTTGTTACCAAAACGGTGGCCAAAAGATAATATTGTATCAATATAGTGGCTACAGTATGAACTTTGTAAAGTTATATAAACATAGCATAACTCCAAAAACTTTAGACTTTTAAATCTTTAGGGACTTATACGCAAACGATATAAACTACCTAGTTCACCATTCGTACAAGGATGTTCGCCATTTTAATCAAATCCGGCCTCAAATAAGTCGAGCTACACTGTCGATTTATGCGTTGGGCCCTATAGCCATTGTGGGTTGTGGTAATAGGCGAGTCGTGCCACCCTCAAGTTTGTTGAAGAAATTTATATAGCTATAGCCAACTAATATAATTTGGGCTCTTTGCTCTCCCTGATTATACTCTATGTCCATTTAATCATTTTTAAGGTAAAACAAGAAAGTGGATTAATAGCAAAAATACACAAAAGTACAATAGGATATGGAAATGAATTTTGCAAGAGGTAGAATTAAAACCCTCAGAAACAACAACTAAGGGGGAACAAAAAGGAGGGAGCAAAAAAAATAGGGCGTCAACCAACGGGAGGCTAAAACTGAACACAAAATTTGAAACACAGTTATAAAAACAACAAACAAACCAAGACCAAAGCTCGTTTTCAGTAGTGAAAGCTTGGAGTCGATTCAAATTCCTAGAGTGACAATACATTCCTTTCCAACAGTAATCTTGGAACGACTATATGCAACAAGACGTTAACTTCCACATCAATCCGCCGAAGAAATCTACCTTGGCTCGTTTAGAGATCCAATGAAACTTAAGGACTAAGGAGTTTGAGCTCAATAAATGATCAATATAAGTTGTTCTAAATTGTACAGAAAAAACATAATTATCTTGATGACTTCAAATCATATCCATTTAAAATAATAAACAAAACAAGCCTTGAGATTCCAAAAAGAACAATGGTTTTGAGGACCCGTTTCAATCAAGATTGAATTTTAATTTTTCCCATATAATATGTTATTTTTTCAATGTACTAAGTTTGGGGGAATAGTGGTTGGATTTTTAAACTAATTTAGACTTTCGAGCTAACTAATTAATTTAACTTTTGAAAGGATTTTGCTATGAATTCAAATAATTACTCTTTTTTTATTATGACCAAAATGACAATATTCGTTTTCAGTTTGGTTTTAAATAATGTAGAACTAGTTAATGACCCGTATATTATACGGACATTTGAAACATGTTATTTTAATTTTTAATAAGAAATAGACATTTACATGACAATTGCCATTTCCATTTAAATACTTATGTAAATTATATGTTATACGACAATTGCGATTATAATTGCTTATTACAATAGATATTTTAGTTATCTGAAAGCTGTTAAAATTTTAAAAATTGAAAATTTATTATTCTTTTGTCAAAAGATTTGAATTTCGTGAATGATTTTAAAACTGAAGGGATTCAGAAATAAAATATGTGTAGTGTTTGATTTGTAGGATTTTAAATAAAATAAAATATAATTATTTATAAATAATCTACAAAAATAGTTAGATTAAAAAGATGAAATCTTTAAATTTCAAGAATATTAGCAATTGAGTTTTAAATAAAATAATATTTCATTACTTATAAATAATATATAAAAATAATTAGGTTAAAAAGATGAAATCTTTAAGTTTCAAGAATATGAAGAATAGAATTGTAATAAAATCTAAACAAATTAATTTATATCTATTTTATTCAAAAATAAAGTATGTAGTGTTTTTTATTTGTAGAATTTTAAATAAAAAATTAATTACTTATAAATAATCTATAAAAATAGTTAGATTAAAAAGATATAATCTTTAAATTTCAAGAATATCAAAAATTGAGTTTTAAATAAAATAAATTTTAATTACTTATAAATAATCAATAAAAATACTTAGGTTAAAAAGATAAAATCTTTAAATTTCAAGAATATCAAGAATAGAATTGTAATAAAATCTAAACAAATTAATTTATATCTAATTTCAATAATGTAGTTAAATTAAAAAAATATTCAATATTAAACTCATTTTGAAGGTATTGTCGAGACGATTATAATGATATAATTTATTAAAAAGAAAAAACAAAAATTTTAATACATTTTAATTAATATATATTATTATCTTAAAATGATAAGTATGTAAAGTGAAAGATGAGAAACTAATGGATAAAAAGTTATTTAATCAAATAATTCTAAGGATAACAATTGTAAATTATAAAGATAATTATGGTATTAAAATAGTAAGAATAATTGATGACATCATCATTTGATGATTCTTTATTAATTGGCCAATCAAATGGCTCAATTTCATAATCATGACATCAGCAAAAACCTTTCTTTAATATATATATATATATATATATATATATTAGTAGCAAAAATGATCTTTTTTTTCTATTTCTGGAACATGTTTAATATTTTGACTGATTCATGTATATAACATTTTATATACACTTATTAAATTATTCAAACTAAATCAATCAAAATAAATCATAGTAAAATATATACACATACAACCGTATGATTGCTAATAAACTATCACATTAGTTAAAAGAAAACCATAATCAACTCACTTTTATCTTGAAATTTACAAATATTCAAGCACTTTTTTAATTCATATTAATTATATAATCATCATACATGTGAGTCATCAAAATAATAAAAAAAAATTAGTTAATACATCATTCATGGAGCAAATTGTTTTAGGACTAAGAAAAAGGATGCTAATATTTTTGGTTTTCATTTAACTGTTGTAGGAAGAAACATGAACCTCAATCGAAATCTAAAACGTAATTTTTTTTAATTAAGTTAGTTAAACTAAAAATAATAGTTTAATAACAAATTTTGACTTCCAAAAATAGATAACCTGCCTCTTTCTTCTTTCTTGCAACTTAATCAATCTAAAGGTTTTCCATCTATTGATCTTCGAGTCAATTTTTTTAAACATAGACAACCGTATCATTTCATTTCCCCAACCAAAGTGGTCAGGGTGTGGCTTTGGGATTGAGACAACATGCTTAATGGTTTTGTTAGTCATTCAAGGCTTGCACCAATATGAAGTTATCCATGGCCTATGAATTCAAGTTCCTTTTCAGATGGTTGTCTATTTAGGTTTCATCATGACGGTTGGTTGTAGGTGTTTATGCCAAAATATATGCAAAACATAGGTATGAAGTCCCATCTGGAAACCCCCTCCACTCTACCACCATACCAGTCCTACAACCATCATTTGAATAAAGGCAACTCACACACCATAACAACAAACATATAATGTACAAAGCAAACTCTAAACATCTAAATATATCTTGTAAGAATCTCAACCCCTTACCAGTTAGATTAAAAGCCACATGTTTAGGAACCGTTAGTCTAGTACGATTGGGATGCGTTAATGGATGTCATCATACCTGTTGCATATCTGAAAAAACCTGCAGTCTTCGTAAAACTTGCAATCCATAGTCCCAAATGCAATGTTTCCACGTTCTTATTCACTCTGCAGGATTCACTTCAATCTCAGTATTTATTCTCTCGTATCTTCGAAAAGACAAATTCAGGGGTACCGACTACGCTTCATGACTCGGTCTTCCCTGAAACTGTTAGAAACGCACGTATGAGACGAGAAATCGTCTAAGAACACAAAGGGACCAAAAGCGTAAATACTTGAAACCCGAAGGGCCCGTATCGTAACATATCATAGGATTGAGAGAACTTTACATGGTGTAATAATGATGAGTTCCAACTAATTTCCCCTCCATTTTCCTTTGATTTCTAAATTTTGTTTTTCCAAGAATTATACAAATCCATCTTCTCCTCCTTCTTCAACAACAAAGAGGGAAGAAGAAGAAGAAGAAGAAGAAGCCCTTTGCCAGCAAAATTATCAAAAAGGGAGCTGCGATCCATTCTTATCTTGCTAGGGTTTCTCTAATTCTTCTTCGTAATCGTAACAAATTGCTGCCAATTTCAAATTTTGGTGAAGAAAATCTTCAATTAGGGTTTTTAGGTGAAAATGCCTAGATCGAAATCTGAGAAAAATGGGGAAGAAAATCAATTGAGGAGAGACCCTTACGAGGTTCTTGGTGTTTCTCGCAGCTCCACAGATCAGGAAATCAAAACCGCTTATCGTAAATTGGCTTTGAAGTATGATCATTTTTTTCATAATTTTCTTCATATATTGATTGATTGATCTGTGTATGCTATGTTATTAGATACAGAAATATATGTAATTGATCGAATTTATTGGTTTATTTGTTTGTTTTCATAGCATTAAATGAAAGATTGAACACAATTTGTTGTAAAATGAAGAACAGAAGATTTTACTTCTATGTGGAGTTGAACCCTTTTTTCATGTGAATTGCTTCTATTTAGGGTTGTATGCAAGAATTGAAGATGTATATGCATTCCTGTTTTACCCCTAATTATGATTGAGTTGGTTGAGAATAACAGTCAATAGTTTAGTTATCGAAAGTAATCCATATAGAAGTGGTTGGTTGTTCACGGTGTATGGATAAAGTTGTCTGTCTGGATTAATCTGTTTGTATAGATTGGGAAGGTTTTGGTTTGCTAGAGCTTTTTCGTAGATGGAATGAACGTGTTTTATAACTGTGAGGTTCATGTTTGGTTGGTTTTCCATCGAGTCCTGTATAAATAAAGTTGTCTGTGTGGGTTATTTTGTCAAAGGAGTGTGCTTTTTAATTGGGAGGGGCAGGATTGGAAAAAAAAGTTAGCTTTCTGTATAAAGCTCTCCCCTAGAAGCTTATTGATTAAGCCACTTTCTATATCAATAAGCCAGTACTAAGGAGTCGTGTATAGCTGACGGAATAAAGTCCGAGTCCCATTAAGCTCATTAAGCTGCTAACAAACCAACCCTAGAAGTTTACTAAATAGGCCACTTTCTAGTCACTAAGCCACCACCAAACAATCATGTATAGTTGACCGAATAAGTTGTGAGTCTCATTAAGCTAATTAAGGTACTAATAACCATGCCCTTACTCACAAACTGTCCTTTCAAAGTAAATGGGTTTTCTTTATAGCAAATTGTGAGGATAATCAAGTCAAGATAACATTTTGTTATTTGGTTTGCAGTTTTTTAGTTGATATTTCTTCTTCTTTATGCTAGGTACCATCCAGACAAAAATGCAAATGACCCTAAAGCAGCCGATATGTTTAAGGAGATCACTTATTCGTATAATATATTGTCCGATCCAGATAAGCGGCACCAGTATGACAGCGATGGTTTTGAGGTCGGTTTGTAAGTCTTTATATGCTATTTCAATGTTGGCTTCAATATAGAATTATGGACTTATAATTCGTGCTTTGTGCTCAGGCCGTTGAAGCCGAAAGCCAAGATTTGGAGCTCGATCTTTCAAGTTTGGGAGCTATGAATACCATGTTTGCTGCAATTTTTAGGTCTTTTAACGTCACCCTATTGCTTTCAATGCTATTTGGTTGGTTTTCCATTAAGTCCTCTACGAATAAAGTTGTCTGTGTGGATTAATCTGTTTGTATAGATTGGGAAGGTTTTTGTTTTGGAGAGTTTTTTCATAGATAGAAGAAGCGTGTTTTCTAATTGGAGGGACAAGTTTTGAAAGAAAAAAAAAACTTGGCTTTCTGGATAATGCTTAATGAATAAGCCACTTTTTATATCATTAAGCCACTACCAACCAGTCATGCATAGCTAATTGAATAAGTTGTGAGTCCTATTATTTTCATACAAGAATTTTTTAATTGGGGGACAAGTTTGGAAAAAAGAAAAACTTGGCTTTCTGCGTAAAGCTTAATGAATAAGCCACTTTATATATCATTAAGCCACTACCAAACAGTCATGCATAGCTAATTAAATAAGTTGCGAGTCCTATTATTTTTATATATAAAGAAGCTTGTTTTTTAATTGGGGGGACAAGTTTGGAAAAAAAAGAGAGAAAAAACTTGGCTTTTTGCATAAACCTTAATGAATAAGCCACTTTTTATATCATTAAGCCACTACCAAATAGTCATGCATAGCTCACTGAATAAGTTGCGAGTCCTATTATTTTCCTAGATAGAAGAAGAGTGTTTTTTAATTGGGGCCAAGTTTGGAAAAAAAAAAACTTGGCTTTCTGCATCATTAAGTCGCTACCAAACAGTTACATATATCTAATTGAATAAGTTGTGAGTCGTGTTATTTTTGCAGCAAACTTGGAGTGCCGATAAAAACCGTCGTATCCGCCACCGTATTAGAGGAGGCGATAAATGGTACAGTCACTATCCAGCCACTCGCTTTGGGGAAACCTGTTTCTAGAAAGGTAGCTTATCGGCTTACAGCTCTCTCGGTTTTTTGTTTTTTCGACAAATTGTATTTTTTTTATATGGGAAATCTCGCACTTCTGAACAGGTTGAGAAGCAATGTGCGCATTTCTATTCCATTAGGATAAAGGAGAAGGAAGCACATGCGGGAATCGTGTGTCGAGTCCAATCAGCCGACAAAAGCAAGTTCAAGGTTTGTCGATTTTGGGGCTGTTTGTTTTTAAAAAAAAATACGTCTTAAAAGTTAAAACCTCTTAAGTCTGAAAATTAAGAGGTTTGCAGACTTAAGACTGTTCGTTTTATTTTAATTTTTTTTGAAAACCTCTTACCGTTCTCTGAACTTTTAAGAGGTTCACCATCTACCTCTTATTTTTTAAATATGAAATCGGAATTCAGACCTCTTATTTTATTTGTTGCTAACGGGCTTTTGATTTTTGATTTTTGCAGCTTTTGTATTTCGATCAGGATGAAAATGGTGGACTCAATCTCGCTCTGCAGGTATCGATTTTTCCCGATAAACTTGTTTACGTGAAATGGATTCAAGATTAACGTTCTTGAAACGGTGTCTTTTGAGAAAAAAAAATCAATCAATACGAAAATAACCGGTTTCAGGAAGATAGCGCAAAAAAAGGAAAGGTGACGTCTGCCGGGATGTATTTTCTCGGTTTCCCGGTGTACAGATTGGAGCCACCATATAGCACGGTGAGTAAAGGTCGATCCACACCGATATCTTTCAGTTTATCTTAAGCTCGTTAACGTCTGTTTGATGTACGGTTTTGAGTTGGTTTCAGACGGCAGCTAAGCGGGATCCGGATACGGCTTTCTTTAAAAAGCTCGAAGGATTTCAGCCGTGTGAAATTACCGAATTAAAAGCTGGGTTTCATACGTTTGCTGTTTATGGTGAGTATTGAATCCGCTTGTTGGTTTTATCTACGAATATGTGTAAGTGTAACTGACGTTTATTATTCGTGTTAGGTGACAATTTCTTTCGAAGTGCTAGCTACACGATCGAAGTCCTTTGTGCGGCTTCTTTTGTGGACGAGAAGGAGAATCTTCGTGCCGTTGAAACTCAGATTTCTTCGAAACGGACGGAAATCTCGAAATTTGAAACCGAATACAGACAGGTCAGTTTACGAGATGACCGTTTTTTAGCTCGAATTTTACATTTCTGGCTGTGTTTTAACATCGTATTTCCTCAGGTTCTTTCACAATTCACGGAGATGACGAACAGATACGCGCAAGAAATGCAAGCGGTGAGTTTTTTTTTTCTTGTTTTTTTGACGTATATAATAGACTTAGGGTTGTAAACGAGTCGAACTCGAGCTCGACTAAGTTTATAAAGCTCGAGCTCGGCTCATTTCGAGCCTTACGTATCAAGCTCGAGCTTGGCTCTCAAGGATTTAACAGGCTCGGGGTCGGCTCGTTTGTCAAATGAGCCTAAACGAGCCAAAGTTCGGCTCGAGCTCGGCTCGTTTAGCTGTAATGTTTATCTGATTATTTATAGTATTCATTATTAACACACACATGTGCGTATATATTATACTAATTGAGGCTCGTTTAGGTTGGCGAGTATAATCGAGCTTAATCATAAAGGCTCGAGCTCGAGCTCGAGTTCTTTTATAAAATGAGCCTAAAACGAAGCTCGAGCTTGGCCCCGGCTCGTTTAACTCGAGCTCGAATCGAGCTTTTATTAAATCTCGCGGTGTCAATCTTGAGGGATTCTAGTTATTTTTGTAATAAAAATTTATGATTGGTTAAAACTTAAAGCCCTTTTGACTCGTGGTAATTTTAGTTAATTTCTCGCTAAGCACTTAAAAAGAAGCAAAACTTTCATTAAAAAGACAATTTTACCCCTTAAAGGTTATATGTACAAATGGTAATGTGTATTGACCAACATAGCCATTTCCCAATCCTCAATTGATCTTCCAGACATTCCTCTTCCTTTTTTTTTACCCAAATGTCACAACCTCCACAAGTGACACGTCAAAAAAAATTGTGGATGGGTGAAAAAGTAAAAAGGAAAAGAAGTTTCTGAAATGGTTCGCAATTGCAGGGGCCAAAACTGCAAAATATTTTAAACATGTCCGCAACTTGCGGACTTGGATAATATTACGTATTTGGTCTCTATAGTTGTGGACCATGTTTAGAAACTTTTTTTTTTACCTTTTCACCCATCCACAATTTTTCCGAACTGTCACTTGTGGAGGTTGTGATATTTTGGTAAAACCGGCAGAGAATTGGCTAGAATATCAATTTTTATCTTTGTATTAATTTCTATTATTATATATTCTTTTCCCTATCGTTTTTGTGAAAAGTGAAATGGCTATTTGAGTCGATTTCACAAAAGGAAGTGCAAAATCTCTTTAAAGGTTTACATTTGCCAATGTTTTGATTTGATTTAAAAGGGTTCACATAGCAAAATCTTTATTTATATTACGCATTTCCGCCAATATTTATTGTTTTTATATGCCCGTTTTCCGATTAAGGTTGTGATTCTTGTAGATTGACAACCTTCTTAAACAAAGAAACGAAATACATGCCACATACACGAGTACTCCACAAACAAAACGTAGTAGCAGCGGTAGCAGTAGAAGTAAAAAACGAGTTGTTTTGAAAGAAGACGGACATCAAATAAAAGATCATAAAAAACCACAATCAATAAAAGATGGAACGAAGAAAAAGTGGTTCAATATTCACGTAAAAGTGGAGAAGAGAAAGCCTTGATGAATGATATATTTTTCAAGTTTTGAACTTGGAAAAAAAGGAATTTAGTCTTGTTGGCAAGTACGTACAGAAAGAAAGAAAGACTCAAGAGCTTGTGGAGCGGAAAACGTGCATATCTATTGTACATTCGTTTGTGGTATGAACACATAATGTACAATTGGTTTACGCACAAGACAAACGTTTTTGATTAACAAATGTGGATCGGTTGGGGTGTAAAGCTGCTAAAATCTTGTATAATTCTTTTCTCTTTTGTCTTCTTGTGTTTTTGTTTTTGTTTTTTAGCATTTCAAATGGTATGCAAATGTAAATTGAATCAAGTTATTTCAATCATCATCTTTCTCAAAGTAGATTGGATACTCAAACCATATTGTGTGGCATATCGCTGGAACCTCTTGAATTCCCAAAATTTGTCGATTTTGCTGGCTTTTGACCTTGTAACGTACCAATGCGATTATGTGCCAATGAACTCTATAAAAATTGCAATCTTACCATGGAATCTGTTTGATTAACTCCACAATTGCATTGGTACAACGAAAAGGTGAATCATATTTTTATAATAAAATGTTAGTGAAGCATGTTTACTACACATGTGGCATATCAAGCATAGAAAGTGAAATTGCACTTTTATAAATGTCCAATTCTCTGATAATTTTAACTAAACAAATATGAAACATATATCCTCTTTCTCTTCTTTTTTTCCTACAAATCTTGTGTAAAAGCTTGTCTCATATGAATAGAAAACGAGATGTCAAAGTTTTTAATCTATACTATCTTATACAACAAATCTTCAAAATGTACTAGTGATATTGTGTTCGTTACTTCGGAGACAACCAACCTCTCAAAATCTTTCCTTCTGTACTTGCCAACAAGACTAAATCCTATTATATCTGGATATGGTATCATAAGTCATATCGTTTCCACTCTTTTAAGAGAAATCAACATTATTTTCTATGTATCAGGCTTTTAAATAAAAGATAAAGGTGCATGTGTTAGTTGCATAGCAAATATGATAATTTGGATGTATCAAAAAATAATAATAAAACAAGGGTATTTTTGTTTACTTTAGATTTATTAGGTGGTACATTCATTGATGATAACCCCACCTCCATGCCTCATTATTCATGGGAATGGGTTTTTTTTGGGTAAGACTTGTGAAATACATCTTGCACAAAAAAATATCTACCCAAATATTTATTCTCATCATCATGGAAAAAACCAAATTATTTAAAAAATTATAATTTAGTTTATCAAAATAAATATAAGTTGTTTTAAGATATATTTTAATAAAAACAATTAAATTAACTCGTTACACCTATCATTATAGGCAAAGCATCGTGTGAGAAGTCAAAGACCTTCCAGCCTAGTGGTAAGGCTTGGGCATGACATAGTCATGAACCCGAGTTTGAGCCCTCGGAGGGAGTGTTAGCGACATTTAAGTGGGGTCATGTTTAGCCTCCAAAATTGCCGGGGATTAGTCGGGCTTTGGCCCGAACACCCTTCCAAAAAAAAAAAAAAGCATCGTGTGAGAAATTAAGTTTAACGTGAGAAACATGATAAATGGATCTGCACCGTTGATCACTTTTAATCTCATGCCCTCCCACATGAAATGAGTTTTAGAAAAGAATTGATCTGGTGCATTTCAATGCATCTTATCTAAGTGCATTTCATCATAATGTGCATCAAACGGTTGATAACCACTTCTCATGATTTTCACGTTAACCTCAACTCTTCAGCAAAACTCAACCCTATCATTATAAATATAATAATTATTATGCACAAGATGTTATTAAGCAAAATCTATGTTACAAAAAGTAATTTGGACGGTTAATGCACCTAATTTTCAATGTGTTAAGAAACACAACCATGTGTTAAGAAACACAACCAATTTTGTAAATTAAATTCAAAGATCTAAATATAAAATGAAAGAATGATAATAATTCGATGGTTTGCCTAATTTTACACACGTTGGCTATAGTACGAGCTTTACGTGTCTCTCCTTCATTGGGGTCTTTGTGTGGGCAACTAGAGTGGAAAGTGACAAAAATATTCAATTTAACATATGATTCAATGAATATGTTATTGCCACCGACTAAGTGTCTTCCAAGATACAAATCATGTCTGCTCCGTTGATCTTTTTAAGGACGATAACATTTTGAGGAGGACTGTGGACGGCATCCAGTCTACTTGGGTTCGAATCCAAGAGGAGTCGATTTGAGGGCATGAGGAGTACTCAGTCATTGGGTTGGTTTAGTCATAGACTGGGCTGCCCCCCAGCCTAGTCAAAGACTGTGGTTGGGCTCTAGGTCTAGCGTAAGCTGGGCCGGGACAGCAGTGGATTAGTGGGTTGCCCGTGGATGCCCGATACCGGCGGGTAAGCGTGTGTGCGTGGGTGTGTGTGTGTTCGTGGTAGTCGTTCATTGGTTTGATGTCGTTATACCTTTCAAAATATAAGTCTTTCAAAAGATAAACAAAATGATGATCATTTTGTAAATCGTTAGAGTTTTAAATTGATAAGTAATTAAATTGAGTATATTTGACTTATAAATAAAGATGGGTGTTTCATGAATACAAAGATTGATCATTAAGGCTATGCATACCAGACAGTGGGGTTGGGCGGGTTGGAAGCCGGCAGGCTTCGGTACACGACCGGCGAGTTGGGAGGGCAGGCTCGAAGGCGGTGTGCGGAAGCCGATCTTACCCGACGAGCCCTCTCTCTCTCTCTCTCTCTTATTAAAAAAATATGTATTGGGTATTTGGTTTGGAAGGTTTCGGGTACTAATCAGAAAGGGTTTTAGATGGCTTATTGTGGGGTTATAAAAAAGTTGCGCTAATGTGGCAGTGAGGTTGGAAGGGTTCAAATACGCATAGCCTAATAGCTTTACGAACAAATGGAAAATTTAACAAGAATGGTGGCTCAACCTGAAAAATATTGAGTTTGTTTTTCAATGATTACTAATTCAAGTTATTTCAAAGTCATCAAAAGGTGACTATGACTCTTAACTTGAAAACCCTATAAAATTAATATTCACAATGCATGTAAATTGACCCTAACATTAATGACTACCAATATATTTAATCACATGTTGCAATTTTAATAGTACACCAGTTTTGTCACAAGGACTTAAATGCGATTCAATAACGACAAAAATATCTATTTCAATTAAAAGTTAGAACCATATGAACACGTATCCATTAAAATTGTAATAAATGAATGTACATTTTTAACCAAAATTTACAAAAACTATGATTTTAATCCAATGTCCCATATACAAAAAGTTAGAAAAGGAATTTCATATTTTAACTTACATGTAATCTGGTACTAATTTTACTTTCATACAACATATCTTATGAGATTACTTGTGTAAACATGTCACATTATATGAGGTCATCCTTAACGCTGGATAAGATATGTTGTAAACAATATCTTATGAGATTACTTGTGTAAACATGTCCCTTCATACCCATCCATACATGCTGCCACCTCAGTGCCACGTCAGCTTTACCGTCACCTTACCAATACCATACTATACCATCCTTAACCGTACCAATTCCATACCATTCTAAATAGTTAACTAAAAATATAAAAGAAAAAGAAAAGAAGAGAGAGAAAGAAGAGAGAGATAGAGAGAAAGGAGAGAGAGGGGGTAGGGGGTGGGGTGGGGTGGGGTGGCTTTCTTCAACCGGCATGGTGGTGCCGGTCCCCTTCCCTGCCGGTGTGGGTAACGCCTGGGCACGACGGTGTTGCCGCTCATACCGATCCGGTACCGGCCCATTGCGGATGGCCTGAGAACATTTATGTGATGTTCTTGTAACAAGTAATCACATCATCATACATGAGGACATCATGATAGTTAAAAATATATGTCCCCACATCAATGATATTTATTATTTTAGTTTGGTTAAAAATAATTTATGGATTTGGTTCTTAGATTATCGGTACCGCAACCTACTCAGCCTACAAACCCACTCTGACACACCAACGCTACATCAGCTTTACCCATAAATTCATAATAAGTCCAAAATAGAAGTACCACTACCTACAAAACCGAATACCATATATATATATATGACTTAGGATCAGATGAGACCAATCTGTTACCGTGAGACCGCGTGAGACCAATACCTAACGTATGAAATTTCACAAAAAAAAACACCGTGAATGTACATAAAACTCGAATACGCAGACCTAAAAATCACTTTCGATGCAAAAAAATATCCAAAAGAAGCTAAAAAACGAAACCTTCACAGCTCAAATTCTGTGAAGGTTACATATAATAATGTGAACCTTCACAAAAAAAAAAATGATGTGAATGTTTCGTTTTTTAACCTTTTTTTGGAATTTTTTTTTCGATAGTGTTTTTTAGAATGTTTTAACGATGAATGTTCAATTTTTTTTACCTTCACAAATGTTTTGATGTGAAGTTTCAAGTAAAATATGTTGGTCTCACCGGTCTCACCAAAAAGGTTTGGTCTCACCGGAACTTAACTCTATATATATATATATATAATAGGGGTAGGTTCAAATGGGAAGCATGTCAATTTAAGAAAACGTGAGGAGCAATCTCAGCCACTCATCTCGTAGTTACGATGGACATGATCACGGAGGATTGACACGATTCATGGGAGGGTAGAGATTATTAAAGGGGGGACCAGTCAAAGCCGCCTTTGTTGACCGGATAAGTGGCTGAGATTGCTTCTCACGTTCTCTTAAATTGATATGTTTCTCGTTTGAACCTCCCTTAATTTATGTATGTATATTATATATAAACACAAATTTCACATTTAAACGACACAAATATATATATATATATAGGTGAAAGTTCAAATACAAACCACTTTTTGATTGTGAACGTGAGGACAACCCAGAGCGCGACACGTGGCAACAAAATTTTTGACACGCGCGACTTTTCCCGCGACTTAGTGTTATTCAGTCTGAATAACAGTGTTATTCAGACTGAATAACACTAAGTCGCGAGCTTTTTGGTTACAAGTCGCGCGTGTCACTGAATTTTCGGCGACTTAGTGTTATTCATACTAAATAACGCTTTATTCAGTCTGAATGAAGCGTTATTCAGTATGAATAACACTAAGTCGCGAAAATTCAGAGTGACACGTGGTGCGCTCTCGGTTGTCCTCACGTTCACAACGAAAAAGTGGTTTGTATTTGAACCCACCCCTATATATATATATATATATATATATATATATCACAGTTCCAATACTTTTTTTTCGAAAAGCAAGAGGAACTAAGGCAAGAGCTTTGGCAAAGCCATCACCCCCGCCAAGGAACCGAAGATTTATTAAAACACTAGCCAGGAGCTAGAAAAGAAAGTACTACAAAGATAAAACAAAAGCCGCAAAGGCAAACCAACAGCAACAACAAGAAACTTAACCCGAATCGATCAAAGCATTTATAGGAGATCTTATCCAAACCTGAGTATCCAGCTTAGTCATCAAAAGTCTGGCAGCAATCACAGTTCCAATACTTAATAACTAAAATTTTATATGATCTCGTTATCACCAAAAGTTCATCGACAATCAAACCGATAATGTAATTCATTTTACTAGTTTACTAATCAAAATTTGATTATATTTTTAAATTTCTATGTTACATATATTTATTGGGTTCTCATTTATATTTATTATATGTATTATATATGCACAACTTTTTTTAATTAATAATTCATTAATTTGGGTTGAAAACGAGATATCTTCATCCCTAACTGATAAATTCATTGATTTCCTGTCCCCGTCCTAGGTCAACTCGAGGATTCCTCGATCAAGTGGAGTTCAGGTTATAGTTATTTTATGGGATGTAGAGATGGCCAAATTCTGGCCCCGGACTGAGCCCAACAACAACCGGTCTGTAACAGTCACTGTGTGAGCCGGTTTCGGTCCCGGTGTTGGCCAAATGAAGGTGGCCCAGTTAAACTAGCATATAACCGGTTCCTTGTAACCGTTTCGTGTCCCGGTTCCAAATTGGGGGCCGGACTGGTGAGAGATGGTCGGTGACCATTTATATCATATTGATGTGTTATATATGTATGTATATGTGTGTATATATATTGATTAAAGAAAATTGTTACTTTTGGTAGATTACATATCTGGTCCATATGATCTGAAAATTGGAAAGAGAAATATAATATTTTTTCTAAAAAAAAGACTAATTTACCCTTATAGTTAATGACGATAATAGATGATCGTTAGTGTAAAGGATCAAATTCGTAACAAACAATATATCTAAAAGGTTATTATATAATCAATAAAGTTAAGGGACAAATCTATAATTTACTTTTCTGATAATAAACAAAGTTTTGTTGGTTGTCATTCTATACATGTCATTCATCAAGATCAAAATAAATTGATGATTTTAAAATATATTATAGGATATATTCACAAACTTATCATCATCACTTACCAAATAATAATCAATATTATTTTATTATTGTCTTTTATTCCTTTTGGGTATTATTGGCTTTGTTAGAGATGTTATATCTAAATACCTAATAAATAATCTCATTCATGTTTCTTAAAAACATGCATCTAAAATAGTTTGTATTATATATAACAAAATCTCTCAACAGATTTTTAAGATAATGAAGTCAAGTTTTTAGGTTAGTTTCAATGTATTCTTAAAATTTTAGACACAAGTAACAAAATCTCTAAATATAAAGAGTATATGAAATTAAAATTTGGGAAAAAGATATTACTATATTATTTTCAACAAATAGATGCTAAAAGTTTGAAAGAATTTTGAATGAGTTAAATAATTTGTTAATAATTAATGGCAGAATTTTCTAGGGAAAATAACAAAATAACATAATATATTTTCACATTTTGGACGGTTAAGTCTTTTTGATTGAACTCTTTAAATATATTAAAATAAAATAAAAACCTACAAATTTAATTTAACAATTTTAAACAATTAAGTTTTTGGAATTTTTTAGAAAAATACATTTTACACTTATAAAAAAATAGATACATGTCGCCTGTTAATATATCAAAAGATTAGTAGCAAAATAAAACAAACTAGTAATATCTATAAGGCCATCCACAGTGGTACCACCCATACCACCTGCATAGACTGCCACCTCAGCGCCACATCAGCTTTACCACTACCTTACCATTACCATACCATTCACCCACACCCGTACCACTCATACCACCTATATATATTTAATACTAAAATATTACTTTATATATATATACATTGTATGTATATATGTGTGTGTGTGTTAGAGAACTTTTTTTGAACGGTATGAATTCACCGCCTATCTTGCTCACCGGTCGCATACCGGCATACCGCGGCGGGTGTTAACGCGGTATCCGGCTGCACCGGTCTCATACGGTTGGGCCGCGGATGGCTAAGAATAGAAGGAGTGGTTACTCTCTACCACATCGTCACGTTAGCTTTTCACTCACACTCAAACTATCACTTAGACTCCACTAAACCCGTAATGATCACAATCCCCACCACATCTAAACTATGAAACCCACCTCATTTATCTTAACACATAAAAAAACAAAAACCACCACTACCACAACTGTGGTGTTCACACCCTCTCCTTCCCACCACACACGAGGAGTGGTACCACCCCACCCAAGATGGTGAGTCGCCTTACAATTCACCACCACCCTCATACTTTTACTAATAAAAGATGATTGTTCTAAATTATAATAAAATCATTAAACTTTTTTAGCTTATAATTTTAATTTATTTGCTTGGACTAATAAGTCCAAGATTTCGTTTGTTCAATTTCCAAAAGTTTAAATTTATCTATTAAAAATAGCTTGCAACAGGTTTTTTAAATTTTTTTAAAGAATACATTTTTCTCTAACGGATTACTTATTTTGGAGAACTCAATATTGATTAAATGTTTAAGATTGCTTTAAGCTTAACTCACAATCTCTAAAATAGAGAAAGTAGACTTTTGTTCCCTTAAATTGTTCAATCACTTTTTATATGATTCTTAAAATAGAAGAATTAACATAAATCTTCAAATTTAAAACAACCTAAAACATCTCCAATTCTCCATCAAGCTTATAAATACATGTTACAAGTGACGTGGATGTCTCATGTACAACAAGGTAAAAATCTGTTACAAGATATTTTAAAATTGAAAGGCCTTGCAAAACCATTTTTTTCTTTTTTATTTATATAAATAAACTTATTATTTATATATAGATTATATTTCATAAATCAATTATGTTAATTAAAATTTAGCTAAAATGACTTATTAAAAGGGAAAAAAAGAATTAGGCAATAAGAAACTAAGTTAGCTTTTAGAAGGTATTTGAGATTGCATACATGTAAAATACTCAAAACGCTGATAAGCTTTTTTATATCAGTTAATAAGTAATAATTAAATAATTATCAAAAAAAGTATATCAAGGCTATAAATTATCTTTTCTCCCACCAATCACTAAATACTGTCAATCAATGACAAACATAAGATAATTTAATAAACAATTTAAAGAAGCAATCTCAAATACCCACCTTAGACCATTCCAGTGGTCTTATTTGGTACCAAATTACCAATGGTAACAGCTGCCACGTTAGCGCCCCATCAGCTTTCCACTATCTTATCAACACTTTACCAATCCTTATCAATTCATCCACACTCATACCAATCTCATATAAATCTAAATAATTAATTAAAAAATAAAAGAAAAAGAAAAGAAGAGAGAGAAAGGGAGAGAGGGGGAGTGGGGTGGGGGTGGGGTGGGTAGCGTTCCTCAACCGGCATGGAGGTACCGCTTTCTTCCCATACCGATTATCCTCGGCGGTGTTGCCGGGGGTACCAGTCGGTACCGGTTGCCATGCCGGCTTCCCTCACGTCCCGCTAAGGATGGTCTTAGAAGTTTTTATTGATGTTGTCCGAGTCTCACTTGGTAATGTTTTTGGAGATTTTCTCCATATTGAAGAAAAAAACATTTTTCTTCCCACCTTCTTCATTTAGTTTTAAACATAGTTTTAAGTTATGTTTGGAAGAAAAAAATGTATGTTTTTCACAATCACTATAATTTGTCATCACAACATAAGTATTAAAAACAATTAAAGCATTCAATACTTAATGAAAATCATATGTTTATTAGTGTACAATAAAAGCTTACGTTCGTCACTTTTTCACTATACCCCTTTTAAACACTTTATAATTTTACAATCATACTCAACTTAAATTAAAATCAATTATACATTATATATTATTATAAATTATTTTCAAATTTATTATGATATCAATATTATCTAATTTTACTTATTAAAAACAAAACAATTTTTAAAATGTTTATGTAAGTTACATAAATTGAAGTGTATTTTTTCATAATAATATAAACATGTTACATATTTTAATAAAAAAATATTTAATCTAATTCTTAATTATATATTTTTTAAATTACTAATTACTTAAAATATGTGAAATTGATTAGTTTGATTTTTTTTAAATAGCACAGTAATTTAAATTATAAATAATGTAGATTTTTTAAAATTTGTTTAATAAATTCTAAATCTATAGTATTTATATAATATAATATATTATATATTTAATTTAATTTATTACATTTTGTTTACGTTAATTATCATATTATATATAAAAATTGTTTTAAATATATTATTAAGATTGTCTTAATTATATTATAGTATTTTAATTGATTATTTATTTAAGATGAATTTTTGTAATCATTAAAATTTAAGATAACTGCAATTTTTATAAGACTCCCCAATTTTAGGGGGGGACGAACATAAGCTAGTTTTTGGCAAACATAATTTATTAATCAGCTAGCTTATTAACGATCAGTTAATTACAACTAGTATGCCAAACATAGCCTAGAAAAATTGTACGAAATAAAATATTTTTTCAAAATCTTCGTTTTCTATATTTTTTAGAATTGTTGAGAATTTCTTTAAATACGTTAAAACCCTATATTGAAATCGAATGTAACTTTTTTCTCTGGAATCTTGAACAAAAAGGTTGATACCGACAATCCTAAGGTTGCGTTTGGTATGTGGGACAGAACAGGACAAGACATGATGAGAAAGAACTTACTGTCCCACATTTGGTTCAGCATGACACTGAACAAAAAGTCATTGTCCTACGTTTGGTGCGACATGAGACATGAACATGGACATGAACCGGGACAAGGTGGCACAACATGGGACAAAAAGTTTTTTTTTGTCCCACCAAAATAGGTGGAACAACATGGAACAAAAATGAGGCAGATGCTAATATATTATTAACTAACACTCGTTTGATATATAACTTTAATATGATATTTGTTTTAGTGTTTACCACCAATAATCGCCGTAGCCATCGCCACCGGTAGCCACTATCGGCCACCTTCACCTCTTCTTCCACTACAACAATCTTCTCCACCACCTCTATAACTACCATCGAGTACCTACCACCTTCGTCAAAACCTCTACAATTGTCCATCGCCACTGCAACCACGACCGCCATTATCCACCATCTTCACATTCTCCACAACCTCTGACCACCACCACCACCAACCAATGTCACTACTAGTATTATTGTAGGCCACCACCTCCTTCTCTTCCATAACCACCAACATTAGCTACATCAAATCTTATATATACACGTGTGTGTGTTTAGGAAACTTGTGTATTTTTTTATAAATTATATAGTTACTTTATTTGTGTCAATTATAACTATTATCTAATATATAAAATCATTAAATAATTTTCTTGAAAACTTATCTAGTTCTGTCCAATCCTAGGCGTATCAAACACAAAACAGACACTTACTCTGTCAAGTCCTCTGTCATATCTCGTCTAGTCCTATCCCACTCTCTTGTCGGTCCAGTCTTATCCAACTATATCTACGTACCAAAAGTAACTAACCTCTTGGAATTTTAACTTTTCCATTTTACAATAACTATACATAACATAATCAATTAAACTGTTATGAAAGAATCTGACAAGAAAGCAATTGACATATCAACCCACGCCCCAAAATTTTCCTATTTGGATCTCATCTTCTTCTTTTACCAATTTCTCTTTCTCTCTCTCTATCTCTCTCTTTCTCTTTCTCTCAAAAAATGAGCCTTTCACTTATAATCTTCATCACCATTTTTGTTCTCCCATCTATATCTTCTTCCTCATCATCAAAAACCCTCCATAAAGACCATGATCATCATCATCATCATCATCTTAATGAATCCAGCTGCTTAATTGAAAACCCATATTCAATATCATCAATCAAAGATGATATCTTGAAGCTAGCAAATGATATTGAAACAGTGGATTGGATCAAGAAAGTAAGAAGAGAGATTCATGAGTACCCAGAGCTTGCTTTTGAAGAAATCAAGACGAGCGCCATCGTCCGCCGTGAACTCGATAAGATGGGTATCGAGTACCGGTGGCCGGTGGCCAAGACCGGGGTGGTCGCCGCCGTGGGGTCCGGCGGCGGCCCGGTGGTTGCACTAAGGGCAGATATGGATGCTTTGCCCATTCAGGTTTTTCTTGATTCTCTTTTCTCCAAATATATGATTAGTTAATTGAGTAATTAGTTAATGGTATGTATTAAATATATGTATTTATAAACACTAGTATCATATATGTATAAGTATTCATGCAAGAAGTGCAACTATTTGATCCATGAAAAACTTTCTTTTTTGGAGAGAATCTAGTAGCTTAAAAAATATCTATAAATGGCAGACATGAGGGGGCCAGTTTTGAAACCTTTTTCTAATTCTTTAAGCTTCAATTCTTGATGGAATCAATTAAGGTGTATTATATATGATATTAAATTAGGGTTTCCTTTCCATTTTTCTAACATGTATTGATATATACATACTTGTATAGAGTTGGGTTCAAGCTACTTATTTAATTGAATAAGAAAATTATCGATTAATGTGTGATTTTACACTAACATCAGATATAAAATCATGTGATTCACACGATTCCATCTCATGAGCTAAAAACCTTTTGACGGTTTTTATATCCTTTTAAATAGTTAGAATTCTCGTTTAATACTTTCTCAACTTATGTATACATATATAAATATACGTGTATGTATAATATGTGTATATATACACACTCTTGATACATACAATTAAGATACATATGTATAAGTTTTCATGCATGTCCATCAACACCTTAATTTGTTGTGAATCTTGAAGGTTAAAAATGGCAGACATATATGGAAAGCTAGCTAGTGCTGATCTTGGACCTTCTCTTCTATCTTTAATTTATCTAGGGTTTCATCTCCAATTTTCTGATTCTTTTTAAAGATTTCCATTTTCTAGGGTAATTATATGTAAGAACTTGGATTAACTAGCTACTATTTATATATAAAAGAGTTCAATTATATATAATGTTAACTGCTTTGTGTGTGTATATATATAGGAACTGGTTGAATGGGAGCATAAAAGCAAGATTGATGGCAAGATGCATGCTTGTGGACATGATGCTCATGTTGCAATGCTTCTTGGTGCTGCTAAAATCTTGAAACAACTAGAAAATGAATTACAGGTAATTATATATATATATAGAGAGATAGAGAGATAAAAGAAAAAAAGTTCGGCTGCGAAAATGTGAATAATACAACATGCAGACTATTCATTATTATTCAGTTTGCATGTAGTATTTATTCACAATGAATAATACATAACATTCAGCCTGAATATATAAAACTATATCATTCAGACTGAATGTGATATGTGGCACGCTCTTCTGTCCTTATGTTCACAATTAGATTTGAGTTTCTGTTTCAAGCCATTTTAGTGCCTCAAAGTTGATCATTAATCACAAACACTCTTGGTTATAATTAACCCTAGGGGACGGTGATTTTGATCTTTCAACCAGCCGAAGAACGCGGTGAAGGCGCAAAACAGATGATCAAAGAAGGCGTTCTTGAAAACGTGGAGGCCATTTTCGGTCTACATCTAGTCCTCAGCTCCGATTCTGGTGTGGTTGCATCCCGGGCGGGCGAATTTCTGGCGGGTTGCGGTTGTTTCAAGGCGGTGATCCACGGCAAAGGAGGCCATGCCGCCATCCCTCAAGATTCTATCGATCCAATCTTGGCTGTTTCGGCCTCTATAATTAGCTTACAACATCTTGTTTCAAGAGAGGCTGATCCTTTAGATACTCCTGTATGGAAATTAATACATTGATTTAAAGATCATATATACATGCAGAGAAAGGTTCAAATGAGAAGTGCTAAAAAAATACGAAGTAGAGAAGTGATATCCACCGATCATTCGGTCAATAAAGGTGGCTTTGACCGACTACGGTGGACGCGATCACGGGGGATTGACGCGATTCATGGGAGGGTAAAGATTATTAAATGGGGGGACTCAGTCAAAGCCGCCTTTATTGATCGGATGAGTGGTGGAGATCAGTTCTCTACTTTTCATTTTTTAGCACTTCTCATTTGAACCTAATACTATACATATATATATGGGGTTAAATCCTATGAAAATCAAATTATTACTAAAAACGTGAGAACCGGCTAAAAAATAATTTTTTTTACAAATTTTTTTCATCAAATGTTAGAATTGATATATTGTTTCACATATTTTTTTTTCATAAGGTGAGTGTCATCCATGAATTGGTTTCATGAATCAAATTTTTGTATATTTTCAATTTATAATATGAAGCAAAATTTTATTCTTTACATGGATGATACTCACATTATGAAAAAAAATATGTGTAATAATAGTTAAAATAATAGTATTTAATAAAAAAAAATCATGTAAAAATTTATTTTTCAATTAGTTCTCATGGGTTTTTTTGAATCAATTGGTTTTCATTTGATTATCATATATATATATATATATATATATATCTGAGTTAGGTTCACGTGAGACCAACATGTTTTCGTGAGACCGGTGAGACCAAGTTTTTACACTTGAAACTTCATAGCAAGATGTTGTGAAGTTTTAAGTGTAAAAACTTGGGTCTCATGAGTCTCACGAAAACATGTTGGTCTCACGTGAGCCCAAGTCTGTCTGTCTGTCTCTCTCTCTCTCTCTCTATCTCTCTCTCTCTCTCTCTCTCTCTCTCTCTATATATATATATATATAAGAACCCTTTAATCTTTATTTTAATTTCATGCATAAATCTTTGTAGTTTCTTGGGTACCCATTAATAAACACTTTTTTTTTGATAGAAAATTGTTTAATTTGCAGGTGGTTTCAGTAGCAATGGTGGATGGTGGAACTCAGTTTAATGTCATTCCAGATTCAGTTTCTATTGCTGGTACTTATAGAGCTTTTAGCAAAAAGAGCTTCTATGCACTTGGAGAAAGAATACAAGAGGTAACTGGCTACTTAATTAATTAATATGATATAGAAATGACAAAAGTGCTAAATAAATAAAAAAAATATAGAAATCATTTTCTCCCTTAATTCGTACGGTCAAGATTGCATTTGACTAGTATTGAAATTGTGGCTGATCAAAATTTACAACCTGCTAAAAATAGAGGAATATTTTTGTAAATTTTACATAGGTGGCATATGGACCATGTGATTCACCATTCATTTTTGTAACTTTGTAGCCCATATTTCTCATATAAACTTGTTTGACGTCTATTTGTAAAAGTTATAAAACCAATCCCTCTATCTTCTGCATACTCATGCGAGAAATTATTTAGTGTTTCAGAGAGTCAAACCCTAAATGTTCATCAAATGGAAAGCAATGATCGCTTCTTTATTTCTCTCATATTTAGTACTTCGTAGTTGTTAATATATGTTGGAACCTCCTTTTACTCCTTAAGGACTCTCAGAGCGTATTCTAACATGTGATCAGTGTATCACAACCATTGTTGACCACTGCAAAGATTTGAAAATGGGATTAGTTGTGTTTTATTTGATTATATCATGTGTGATGATAACATAGGTGATAAAAGCTCAAGCCGCAGTATACCGTTGCTCAGCTGTGGTTGATCTGAAAGGAATTGAACATCCGACTGTCCCTCCAACTATCAACGACGAAAGGATATACGAGCATGCGGTAAAAGTCTCGAAAATGATTGTTGGAGAGCATAATGTCAAAATAACCCCTCCTACCATGGGAAGTGAAGATTTTGCATTCTACATGGAAAAAGTTCCGGGCACATTTGCTTTCCTCGGCATGAGAAATGAGAAGGCATCGATCATCCATTCACCGCATAATCCATACTATACAGTCGATGAAGACGTACTGTCCACAGGATCTGCACTTCATGCTGCTTTCGCATATACATATCTCTTAAACGCATCAAATGTCTGTAGTTCATAGTTAATAGAAAAACAAATTAGAGACGTTGGAAACGGATTTGAAACGCCCTCATGCAAAAGGTTCGATAATTGAAGCATATTTTGCAATACGATATGCAGGGACCCATATCAGAGTTAAAAGAAAGCTCAAGGACTTGTTTTGTAAATCATCAAATCATGCATAATGTAAATATGTTCTTCAAAGTTGGTCATATGGGATGTTATGATTTGTTTTATTTTGTATAGAGTTATCATAAATGCACCCTTTTCTACTACTAGTTAGATGTCTTATATTTTACAAATTTCTCCTAAAACAAAATAATACATATAACTAACTACCCTATAAATTTACTGATATTAAGGCTATGTTTGGCAAGCATAGCTTATAAACTAGCTGGTAGCTGATAAGCTAGCTGTTGATTGATAAGCTTGCTAGTAGCTGATAAGCTAGTTGTTGAACAAATTATGTTTGGCAAAAACTAACTTATGAGTATGTAAAATGACCAAAAAGGGTATATTTGAATTTAATAATTAATATTAATAAGGGTATAATTGGAAAAAGCTACAATAAACTCCTCATAAGCTACTCAAAGTAGCGTTTCAAAAAGCTAGCTTATAAGCTAGTTGATAAACTAGCTTCCTGGTACATGTTTGGATAGACTAGCTTATAAGCTAGCTTATGCTTGCCAAACACAGCCTAAGTAACAACCATAAAAGGAAATAGAACAAAAATAATATCTTGAAAAGATATGCTTCCAAAATGAATAGTTGGCTTCTGTTTTGAGCCATTGAAGAAGGTGGAAATGGGCCTACAAATGTCACATTTTATACATGTGGAAATACGTGTGGCATCTCCACATGTGTAATCACGTTTTTGATGCTTCCAAAAATAAATACTTACATATTTAAGAACTTATTTTTAGTTTTAGATAAAAATTTATATATAGAAAGAGGAGAGATCTTTTTAAAATCCCAACCAAACCACCTTAGATATTTATTATGAATGAGAGATACTATGTAATTATCATAGTTCATTATAAGTAATTTGAAGATATACATATATAAAAAAATAAGTTTAATTACTTGTATATATGTGTGTATTCGTTAATAAAACGTTCATGAATTTTACGGGGTTTTCTTGAATCTCCATGTATACTATACATATGTAGAGTTGGGATCATGTGAGAGTAAGTTTTGAGATCACATTTTCATACTTGAAACTTCACAGGAAAACGTTGTAAAGGTAATCTTCACAATGTTTTGTTGTAAAGGTTGGGATATTTTTTTTACCTTTGCAATGTTTTGTGTGAAATTTCAAATGTAAAAAATGTGGTCTCATGATTCACATGAAAACATATTAGTCGCATGTGAACCTAACTCTATTTATATAGGGTGGGTTTAAACGAGAACAAATGTTATTTAAACGAATAAAGGAACAAATCTCAAACACTAAATTAATGGATGCAGTTAATGAATTAAATTAATACTAGCAATTTAAGTAATTATTATGTGATTTGCCATATTTTAATATTTTGTCCAAATTATTCATGATGCAATCATAAGTGATTTTGTGATGCATATTTACTCTTCAAGATTCTGACAACTTATTTACTGTACAATCACTTATTATTATGTGATGCTACTACACTTCGACATGTTGCCCAACCTATTCATATTAAATCAGAAATGATTTTAAACTGCATAATATACTTAAAGTTTACGTTCAATTTATATAACATATAATCATAGATGATTTTGCACTGCATTAATATACTTTAAGTTTCTGTCCAAATTCTGAATAATATAATCATATATTATTTTCGGATACAGGATGTTCTTAAATACTATATCGAGTATCTTGAACAATATAATCATAGATGATTCCTGATTGAATAATACACTTAAACACTTTGTTTTGGTTAAGGAAGAGTCTACAAGAAGATAACGTGTGACCGGGTATGTAATGATGTCACTATGGCATGTTACTAAATCAGGTCTATTTTATATGGGTTTTTTAAAGATTTGTGTGTGAATGGGGTTTAAAGTCTTTTTAATAAATAATGTTCGAAAAATGTATATTTGGATGGTGAAGAAGTAGAAATTTGATTTGCGTTAACGTTGGGGAAACTTTGTGACTGTGGGAAGGAGTGAAAGCCACGTGGCATATTCAGTTTGAATATCCATGTGTTATTCAAATTGAATAACACTGCATTCAGTGTTATTCAAACTGAATAACACTAAAATATTGAATACAATGTTATTCAGTTTGAATACCATATGATATTCACACTGAATATGCCACGTGACGTGATTTAATGATCCTTATATTTACAATCAAAATTGAGTTCATATTTGAATTTTCCCATAGATTTATCTATGACAAAGAGGTTTTGGTGGGCTTAACAAAGGAATTTTGTTTTTTTTAATGATTTTGTGTGAAGTCAGAGTTTTGTTTTCTTTCACTTTTATACATGTATTTTTTTGCAGGGTTATGTCAATTATTTATGGTTAGATCGCTTTCAATAAAGGTGTTGTTAGGTCTATTTATAAGATGGTTCGCCTCTTTATAGTAACTAGGTTTTTTGGCCCTGCATTGCAAGGGGAAAGAGGAGGTTATAAAAATATAAAAAAAAGCAACAAAAAACAGTTTAAATGTAATATAAATCGATAGGACAACTATGATGCAAGCGAACAAATCATTATTAACGTAATAAAAAAATTTCATGAGAATATATGAAACTGAAATTGGATTAATATAGCTTTATTGCGTCAATTTTAACCATACAATTTAAAATTAGAATGATTATTTTTGAACTTCTAGAATCTTACATCCAAAAAATCCACTTTTGCCAATACGAAACATATATGTATTACATTTTTGACTTTTTTCGTAGAGCATATAACATAACATTGAATACATTTGGTAATGAACAATAGAAATGATAACATCGAATACATTTTGTTTGAAAATTTATCAAACATGTGATGAGCACTACTTAAAGAAACATGAGATTGATAATGAACAATATTCATATACTAAAAGAGAATCATTTGAGAACTCTAAAAACGATATAAACCGTGTGAACCAATCCACACCCTTGATCAAAAAAGTCAATGGTTGAGATAGAGGTGGTTATGATTTATTTTGATTTTTGATTTTTTTAAATATCCATCCATATCTTGACAATTTTTTTATCAATGGTATGAATTGGTTCAGACAGTTTATACATTTTATTTGGGTTTACAATGATCTTCCTTCCATGTATGTATATATATGACTAATAAAGAAACATAAGATTAATAATAAACAATACATTTTATTTGGGTTTACAGTGATCTTCCTTCCAAGTATGTATTATATGACTAATAAGGAAACATAAGATTAATAATAAACAATATTCATGCACCATTGAAGAGGAAAAAAAACACTATAACATATAAATGTTAGATAACATTTGTTAAATGTTATATATATATATATATATATAGAGAGAGAGAGAGAGATTCAAATGAGAAGTGCTAAAAAATATGAAGTAGAGAAGTGATCTCCACAACTCACCCGGTCAATAAAGACGACTTTGACCGGTTACAGTAGATGCGATCATGGGGGATTGACGCGATACACGGGAGGGTAGAGATTATTAAAGGAGGGGACCCGGTCAAAGCCGTCTTTATTGACCGGATGAATGGTGAAGATCACTTCTCTACTTCTTATTTTTTTAGCACTTCTCATTTAAACCTAATACTATATATACATATATAATTATTCTTCTTGAAAATCAAAACTTCAAGGACCACTTTCAACAAATCTATAAATGTCAAGGACTAAGAATGAACTTTTCATTATCTCTATTATTATATTATTATTATTTTTACTATGCTTATGAATAGTGCAACTAAAGTTGCTAAATGTTAGTGCTTTTAATATGAGAATCAATACAATTTTGTCAATTATAAATTATGTTGTTCATAATAACCATTAAAGGTTGTTAATATAAATCATGGTTCCAAAATACTTTGTCACATAACAGTCATGAATTGTGCGTCATAATATAAGATTTGTGTCAGCATTTCATGATCTAATGTGTAGTTTCGTAATGTGATATTTGGCTTCTTTTTACTTAACGTTTTTATTGTCTTATTTAATAGTTTTAATAGTTTTTATTGTCTTATTAATAGTTTTTAGTAGTTTTCGTAAGTTTTACCGATTTAGCTTGTTTATTAGTATTAACTATTTGAGTAACAGTATAAGACATATGTTTTTATGTATAATATTATATATGAATTAGAGATTTGACGTCATAAATTACGCATTATGAAACATCATGGCTTATAAGGTATTATTTTGGTGAACATAAGTTAGCTTATTTTTTGATACATGTTTAGATGGACATAAACTTGCTTTTTGAAAAGTTATGAGAAGGTTTTGTGAACTTTTCCAATTATACCTTTTATTCATATTAACTACTATTAGTTAGAATAAATATTAATTATTGATAAATATTGATAAATATTGATGTATAATGATTAAAATTAATTATTAATTAAATCAAAATATACATCATATATTAATTACTTTCAAATGTTATTAATAATATCAATTATCTTTTGCCATGTTTATTTATTAAAAACAAATATAACAATCTTTAAAATGGTTATATATAAGTTATATAAATTTAAAAACTTTATTTTTATCATTAAAAATTAAAACATGTTAAATAGTTTAATAAAAAGTATTTAATATAATTTCTTAACTATAGTTTTTAAAATTATTGATTACTTAGGATTTAAAGTTGATCAATTTTATTTTTATTTTTGTTATATGTGTAATAGTAATTTAAATTATAAATTAATATAGTTTTTAAAAGAAAATTTGTTTTATAAATTTTAAATTTATAGTATATAATTATATATAATAATCAAATTTTAAATCCTTTCAACTAATATATTATATTATTTAACTTTTTATTATCCTGTTTGTATTAATTAACATATTATATTATTAGACATTTATTTTAATTATATTATAAAATATTTCTAATAGATTATTTATTCAAGATGTCCTTTTGGTTATTTTACATATTCATAAGCTAGTTTTGTCAAACATAATTTGTTCATCAGTCAACAACTACCTTATCAATCATCAATTAGCTCATCATTTAATTTGCGTTTAACAAACATAGTTTAAGGCTTAAGGTTTGACTTTGTCATCACGTTATATCTCATGCTTTTTGTAACCTAAAAAGTTAAAAGTAAATAGTTTTTAGAGTAAATTACATATTTGGTTCCTATGGTTTACACTTAATTGCACTATTGGTCCCTACTTTAAGATAATTATGGATTTGGTCCTTGTGGTTTACATTAGATTGCACTATTGGTCCCCAAACCCTAATTCCATGTGAAATCAATTTGTAAACCACATTGACCAATAGTGCAATATAGTGTAAACCACAAGGACCGATAGTGCAATATAGTGTAAACCATAGAGACCAATAGTGCAATATAATGTAAACCATATTTTCATAATTATTTTAAACTAGGGACCAATAGTGCAATTATATGTAAACCATAGGGACCAAATATGTAATTTACTCTAGTTTTTAGTTTAAGGTTTTTTAAAGTTATGGGAAATATTGTAAAAAAGTACAAGTTCTTGATGACAAGCTAATTTTGTCGATAAAGGAATCTTAGAAATTTATAGTTAGAAAATTAGCAATGATGCTTGATGCCTTTGTCATTTGACATCATGTGACTGAATTATTTACTGAAACTGACTCAATTAATCATTTCACTCAATAAATACTTTTTTATTTTGCATTAATATTACTATAAGGCCATTTACTTGGTAATTCATTAACCCAATGAACTCAATCGTTGGTTAAGGGATTTGGCTTGTTGAGTCAATCTCTGAATTATTTATGACTTTTATTAATATCAAAATCAGATCAATCTATATATATTGAAAATATGTAATAAAAAAAAAGATTTTGATATTGATGTGTGACTGTGCGTGAGTAGAAAATCACTTAATACCTGTCCGTAAGATCCCACACTGGTTAAGAAAGGTAATGATGTTACCTTATAAAGGACTTGGTTGATACATCCTCTATCAGACACGTTTTAGAATGATGAGTCTAGGTGTGTGAACAAAGCAAATAATATCTGGCATGGTTGGTTTGAGATATTACAAACTTACAATGTCATTAACAATGTATATAGGTGTCATTAGCCTCCCCATTGTTTATTTGAACCCCTAAATGTTTTAAATAAAATTTAGGAAATTAATCAAAATATTTAAATTATATTAGAGAAAAAAATGGTATTTTGGCGATATTTCGTTAAATTAGATTCTCCGAAATAGAGAAAGCATAAGAAAAAAAATGTAAGATCATCTTACCGTTTTTAATAGATATCATCCGGTAAAAGACTTTGACGTTAGAAGAGACGTAATGATTATATTACATGTATAAAAAATTGTAATAATGTGAATATATGATTAAGAGTAAATTACATATGGCATTCATGTGGTTATTGAAAATTTTGGATCCAGTCTCCAATCAAAATAATTATGTGTATGGTCACTCACTATGATTTCATTTTTGTTATGGAGTAGAGCATTTATCCCACCTCTATTAATTGATAATAGAGTAATATCACCTTTTTACAATTTTCCTTCATTTCTTCTTAAAAGTTATACACAAACATACTCATACTCATGGTCATTGTAATCAGACCCCCCCCCCCTTCCTTTAAACCATAGCGGTCCATGGACACATGTTTTAGCTAGGCCATCATGGGTGGTGTCGGTGACAAGTGAATGCTACCATTGAAAGGAGAATGCAGTGATTGACAAAATGTGTCGACAGGAGAAGGGGCTCTTGGATTTGGCCGCTCATCAGTGCATTTTTTTTATCATCAACAACAGTCATCGATGAAAATTGAAAATAAAATAGAAGATCTTAGTGGATTCACCTTCTAGTGGTGCTGGTGGTGGTTTGGAGAAATTGGAAGTGGTCTACGGTGATGAGTGGTCGAAAATATACGAAATGGAGGTAGGTAGAGACGAGGGGTAAGAGTCGGATTAAGAAGTTCTTAAGAAAGGGGCTATATGTGTTATACGTATAAATTTATAATATATTATTTTAGTTGTATATTATGTATATAGTTTTTCTTCAAAGGAAAGAAAGTAAAATGATTACATTACCCTAAACTTGATAAATCTACGTAAGTGAAATTAGAACAAGGGATCCAATGTGTAACAAAAATGAAATCATGGTAATCATACTTATAATTATTTCATTTGAGGGACTCATTCTACAAGTTTACTATAATTACATGGAAAAAATGTGTGAATTACTCCAATTATAGTCTTCAAAATACAAAAATGGTTGAAGTTAAATATACTTGTCTAAAATTTAAATTTTGTTGGAGGTCTTAAGAATCCTATTTTTTACTTTTTACCCCATTTTGTGGGTCTACATCATTCTTGATGGATTTTTATTTTTTCTTAAAAAATATAGAGAAATAAATCCTTACAATGTCGATCATATAAAGACGGTTGGCATATTTTCTTAAAATAGAAAAGATGTTTTGTAATTATTAATATTAAAATTAAGGATAAAATATGATTTAACTCCTAAACTTTATACTAAAAAATGGTTTAACCCTTAAATTTTTTAAGTGAAGGTTTTAATCCCTAAACTTATTATAACAAATGTTTTAATCCCTAAACTTGTTATAATTAATTGTTTTAGCCACTTATGGATAAAATATAATTTAACCCTTAAACTTTTTATTTAAAAATGGTATAACTCCTAAACTTTTTTAATAATTGTTTGATTAAATGTCCAAGGTGTTGTGGTGGAGTGGTTAGTGCTTGGAGGGTACATAGTGCCCACCCAAGTTCTAATCCCCCCATCCACATACTGAAGGACATTTGTCAATTCCTTTGTAGCTCAATGGTCGGTAACATCCTGAGGGGGGGCAGTGGATGGTCTCCCTGTCTACTTGGGTTCGATTCGGAGAGGGAACAGGAGGCGACACCCCAGTTCATGGGTCGACCTTCGGGCCGGGCATGGGTGAGGCTATGGGCTGGTAACGGTTTCCATGGTCGAGAGGATTAGTATGGTGCCCGAATGGATCCCGGATACCTCTTCGACTTCGGTCGAGGCGTGTGCGTGTGTTTAACTACCGTCCAAAAAAAATTGTTTGATTAAATACCTAAACTTGTTGAACCTAATTATTGTTATCCGTAACATAATTCAATACAACATTCTACCTGCTAAATTCGTTACCATCTATTCACGATTGGAAAAATCCTGCATTCGTTCATCTCCAGTCCAATACAGTTTGCAACTCGATCAAATCGATCTTCTTTGCCAATAATCTCTTCATAAACTCGTTGGTACATTTGATTTGATTTCATTTCTGTCATTTGTGTGCTTGATTTGTTGTGCATTTAATGTACATCGGTAATCTACGCATTAAATTTAGGTAAATTTGCATCACAGTGAACACAGAGTCACCAAGCGTCTTATGATTATTTTTTCGTTAAAGTTTTGGTAAATTTGATATATTAGTCTATTGTTGCTTCATACCCTAAATTATATTGATTACATCTGATCAAGGGATATGAAGATCAAGAAATGCAAGTTAGAGATATTCAAGATCATATGTTTTGGAAGTACTTCAAACTAGGGTTAAACATTCATTAGATATAAAAAAATAATTCAGTTAAACAAGTTTAGATAGGTAATCAAATACTATAAATTTTTTAAGGATTATAACATTCATCAAAAAGTTTAGGGGTTAAACCATCTTAAAATAAGAAAAGACTTAAATCATATTTTATCAATAAGTTTAGGACTAAAGTGATTTTTAAAAGTGTAATAACCTGCTATAGCAGGTCAAGTGGCTAAAACAATAAATTATAACAAGTTTAGGGATTAAAACATTTATTATAATAAGTTTAGGGATTAAAACATTCATTAAAAAGGTTTAAGGGTTAAACCATTTTTAAGGATAAAGTTTAAGGATTAAATCATATTTTACCCTAAAATTAATGAAACAAAACAAACAAATATGTTCTATAATTTATATTTGTTTTGCATCCATTCAACCTTATGTATTTCTACAAATACGTTTTATAAAATTATTAAAATAAAATTTATTGGTAAAAAATACTTGAGTGAATTACACTTTTGGTCCTTGTGGTTGTCACACTTTTTCAATTTTGGTCCCTAAATCAAACTAATATCAAAAATAGTCCCTGACGTTGCCACTTTGTTTCATTTTTGGTCCCTCGAACTAACTTCTGTTAAAATGATCCGTTAGCTTCAGGGGTATTTTTGTCTTTTCAGTATTTTTACTTATTTTAGCTTAAAATTATTACTATATGATTAATGGGACCCACCATCTATACTCCCAATACTTTTATTAATAAATAACTAACTAAATAAATATATATGTGTGTGTATGTGTGTGTATGTGTGTGTGTATATATATATATATATCTGTGTTTGTATATGTCTATGTTTGTTTGTTCAGCACCATTCACCACCATCACTACCACCATTCACAACCACCACCCACCAATCAGACCCACAAACCACCATTCACCGTCACCACCACCGTTCACAACCACCACGAATCAGACCCACAAACCATCATTCACCATCACCTACGAATCCGACCCACAAACCAGACCCACGAGATCGAAATCCGACCCACATCGTTCCCCCTCCCCCATCGGTGACCATGACTGCTCCGACGAACCACATCGTTTCCCCCCTTTCCCCAAAACCCTAAATCGACGAGGCCAAAATCGAAGTGGGTCGCGGTTCGTCTTTAAGATCCTCTGCTGAGTGGACGGTGTCGGAGAAGACGAAGATGAAGATCTGGTGGTCTGCGGTGGTGGGGAAGACGAAGAGGTGGTTGGAGAGAAAGATGGGTCGAAGGTTTAGGATTCCGGCGAGGGTTAGGGTTTGTGGTAGGGGCGCTTGCAGGCGACGACGGTGGTGGTCGGACTTGTGACCGGACTTCCAGAATAACCGCACTCGTCTCCGGTGACGGACGAGTCGAGACGTCGTCCGTGGTGGTGGTGGCAGGCTCGCTGCTGAAGGCGTGGGAAGGACAGCGGTGGCTGTAGTACGTCGGCAAAATCGTCGATTGCAGACATTTTTTGTGGGAAGATTTGGTGGTGGCTTGAGAGTGACAACAACAATCTGGTGTTCATTGTTGGTTATGGGATCGTCGGAGAAGATGACCGTCAAAGATAGGGTGGGTGTTGGTAGGTGGTGGTAGGTGGAGGTGGGTGGAGGTAGGTGCTACTAGTGGGTGCTGCTGGTGGGTGGAGGTGGTGATGGTGGTTGGTGTTGGTGGGTGGTAGTGGTGGTGGTGGAGGTGGGTGCTGGTGGTGGGTGGAGGTGGGTGGAGGTGGGTGTTGCTGATGGGTGGAAATGGGTGTTGCTGGTGGGTGGAGGTGGTGGTTGGGGTGGTGGTTTGAAGATGATGAAGAGAGAGAGAGAGAGAGAGAGAGAGAGAGAGAGAGAGAGAAGAGAGAGAGAGAGAGAGAGAGAGAGAGAGAAATGATTGAGAGAGAGAAATGATTGAGAGAGAGTGATAGTGGGTCCTATTAAACCCTAAACCCTAAACCCTAAACCCTATTAGGTTAAAGTAAATGAAAATACTAAAATGACGAAAATACCCTTGAGTTAACTGACCTATTTAACAGAAGTTAGTTCGAGGGACCAAAATTGAAACAAAGTGGCAACCTCGGGGACTATTTCTGATATTAATTTGTTTTAGGGACCAAAGTTGAAAAAGGGTGACAACCACAGGGACCAAAAGTGTAATTCACTCAAAATACTTATAAGAACAAAAGCCTCAAGAACCATGTTCCACAATAAAAACAAAAAATATATAAACCCAATTATATCTTTTTGTTTTGATCACCAAACACATAGTAAAGATGGATATTTTCATGGTTAAGAATGATGATGATGACCACAATTGTATTTATATAACTTTGTCCACATACCAACATTTGTCACACAACCATTAATGAGATTTAACCTTTTGATTTGATTCATATGGACTATTGTGTTATTTTTTTTCCAAATCATCATAAAATTTAGGGTTGTAATTGATTTGAAAGGATGGCTTAAAGAACTGGGATTGCTATTTACACCCCTATAAATGTTAAAATCAAATCATTCTCTACATCGTAGATGTAAAATGCTAGTTGAGATGTTTTAAACATAGAAATACATTTAGTAATTTCAAGGGTACAATTAGCCTACCTTTAAAAAATTTCATAAATTTGAAATTTGAGAGTTTAATAAATTACCTTAAATATATGATTCTAAAGACCCACATTGGTGATTGATATTTTACTAGATTTCGTAAGATTTATAATAATATTTTAAAATATGTTGAATAACATTTTGTTTTATATTAAAAATTAAATAAAAAACAATTTAATTACTTAAAATTTATTTTTTGAACTAGTTATAAAGAATATAATCCAATTTAATTCCAAATCATACAACCAAACACACCATAGATTCTAAATCAGAATCTCTCAAAATTATTTCATCTAACCGAATGCCCCTCTTTAAATTGTTTTAAAATATATTACAAACACTTGTTTTCTATAACCGGTTGATAAAAGATAATTTAATTATTTTTATAATCATCTATAGTCGATTCAGCTACATTCTAAATCCAAAAAACCGAACACTCCAAAGATTCCAAATCCCTTGAAAAAAAACAGTCTGTCAAACCAAACACGACCTAAGCGGACAATTTACAACATCAATGCTTGTGATTGAACCAAAAGGGATGCATATGGCAACACCCAAAAAGTTAAATGTGGACCTGCCAACCCACAGGTGCAGCCAGGGGTGAGCCTTTGTCAATGAACCCACAGACCATGGTCCCAAACTAACCTAACCCAGGTGTCAGATGATGCATAGTTCCAGTACAAATGTTTAACAACATTAAAATGAAACAAGTAAAAAGACCAGGTTCATATATAAAACCTACTTATAGAATACATCCAATCTCGGGTCACTCGGGTCTTTTGACTACACAAAACACGTATACGTAAATAAATACGTAACTTAGCGTCATATCACGATTAATGGTTCATAGCCACCGTAACTATCTTTGGGTATTAAATCATCGATCGTTTAGCATAGTTTCATGATCTGATGACCAATGAAAACCGCATTCCATTGGAGTGTATATGGGGTTTACGTTTTCCATCGCGGGTTTCTGATCCTCGGGTTTTAAGCTGCTAATCTTTCTTGAACATGTAAGGTGGTGTTACCTCCGATTCTACCTGTTTTAGCAAGTAGAATATTCGGGTGAATTAGAATTTTTACACTTTCATTAATGATTTAAATTTGAGCTTAGAAATGTCAATATACCTTGCTTTTTTAGCTTCTTCCGGAAGCTTCGCTTCCTGCTAAACGCCTTCTCCTGCAGACGAGGAAAAAACTAGTCAACTATTTGAAGCACGAAGAATATCTAAAATACCCCTTGATAGAAAACGAGATAAAGAAACTTGTTGACAAAAATAAATGTTTTATCGATATTTTGTTATGCTTATTGATACATGAAGATATCCACGGAATGAAATTTTGGCAGGAAGGAAAAATGTCGCATTTATATAGGGAGGTGGGGTCTGGGGTGGCCAGTGCGAATGCAGACATGACGTCTACCCTAGGCTATGCTGTTAATTGTGGTGCAATAGCAGTTAACGGTCATAAGCAAAATAGCAGACAAAATTGTGGTGTTCATAAATAGCAGCGCAATTTAGCGCTATTTCACCCATATTTGAGGTAAAATAGAGGTCCGGAATACTGATATTCTAAGTTATTCTAATGGATACATTTTTTGTCTTTTTGGGTTATATTTTGATTGGGCCCTTATTTTATTTTAATTTGATTTGGGCCCTTTTTTATTTTAATTAATGCATATAATATGTTATATTGTGTATGCATACATATTATATATATAGAGAGAGAGTTTGGTTCAAACGAGAACAATATCTATTAAAAAGAACAGAGAACTAACAAAATCATATAGGATTTTGCATTAACTTTCGGTAAAAGCCACAAGGGCGACCGTGGACTCGACTGGCAAAGTTGTATGAATCAAATATGATTTTGTTGGTTTTCATGTTCTTTTAAATAGATATTGTTCTCGTTTGATCCTCCATCTATATATGTATATTATATATATATACACACACATAGAGGAAAGTTCAAATGTGAACCACTTTTTGGTTGTGAACGTGAGGACAACCGAGAGTCCAACACGTGGCGGCTTTGAGTGTGTCCCCCCTTTTAATTCAATGCCCTCCCATGAATCGCACCTAGTCATCCGCCGTGGACGTGACGTGGCGCCTAGTCATCCGCCATCGCGCTCTCGGCTGTCCTCGCGTTCACAACCAAAAAGTGGTTCACATTTGAACCCACCCCTACACACACATATATATATATATATAGAGAGAGAGAGAGAGGCCTTCTTTTGTTAACCGTGTATTTTGTATTTGACCATGTTAACCAAAAATGGACCGATAGGATTTCTAAGAAATGTTATATATATAAAATTCTAAGAAATATTATATAAACCGCTATTTTTGGACTACTATACCATAATACCACCACGAAAACCGCTATTTCAAATCTCAAATATAACCGCTATTTTGTATTTTGACCGTTGTAACAGCATAGACCCTAGGTAGGGAGCAGAGCTACCATTTCCGTTAAGAAACTTGGGTTGTGCAAAGTGCGCGGGAATTAGATAACAAGAATCTTCAAACAATAATTGCTTGAAAACAAGAAAGGTGAATAGTTATGTAGGGATAAAAGATGTCGTATAAAGATAAAAAAAGAGGGAATCTTGACTTACAACAGGCTCACTTAGTTTCCCAGCTTTACGAACTGCGGCAACAAGATCACGATTCGATTCGTTGTACATACTCGTAACGAGGCCCGGCTGACCCGCTCGGGCAGTACGACCAACCCGGTGTAAGAAATCCACAGCAGATGTCGCAAATTCCGCCTGCAACCAAACAGAAAAAATCAAGAATCAATCCCATTGAAAAAAGAAAATTATGATTGTCAATCTAAACAAATACTTTTTATAGGCCCCCATCTAACCAAACAAAAAAAAGTTATTGGGTCAGTCTACTGCTGCTTTGGGCTATTGGGTATTCCTTTAATATGGAAATAAAGATAAATTGACCAAAATGGCCCACTATTGGGGTGCCAATTGGCCTCCTAACCATTACTCTCCCATTTTATTCCAAAATGTCAATACATCCGTAATATCCAATTCCATTATCACAAAATTGGGTAGAAAGTGTAAAAATATTTCAAAAATCTTCACAGAACGTCGAGATTTTTAGATCTTTTTTGCAGTTTCTACCCAATTCCGTAATCATGGAATTGCATACTACAGATGTGTTGACATTTATGTAAAGTTGGGAGAGAAATGGTTAGGAGGCCAATTGGCCCCAATTTCCCGGATATAAAGAAGCTAATTTCGACTACCTGGATAACATGTGAAACATTGGGAATATCGGTCCCACGAGCAGCGGCATCGGTGCACACAAAAACGCCGCCTTTTTGTTGAAAATCAACCAAATTTCTTGTGCGTTCTTCTAACGAGCTCTCGCTGTGATAACTGTAACATTCAATACCCGCTCCACGTAGGACTTGGGCAACGGCTTCGACGGCCTCGACTGTGTTTGCAAACACCATCGTTCGACTCAACCCGGAATCAGAACTCGACGAATTTCCTTCGAATTTATGATTTACGGCATCAATTAGTATATCGACTTGTGTGTCGACCGTAACTTCAATCCACTTCTGCTCTAATCTGGATCCACAGAACGAAAAACCTGTAACACCCGATAGCGAGAAACAGAAAAACCATATTTTTTTTTGCAGAAAAGTTGGGAAAAGAACCTTGGATTGTGACGATGAAGATAATGCCCGCTAACCCATTTGGCATCGGGAAACAACCGCTTGAGTTCACCTCCGGCGGTTCGTTTTCCATTCTCGGGAAGTGTTGCTGCTACGAAGATGTACTGTTTACTACGCTCGTATATTTCTCGCGTCCTTCTCCAGTCTCGTTTCTTCATAACCGGTTCGGTTTCTTCTAACGAATTCCCGACATCAGCGTCGTCTTCAGGAACGGGTTCCTCGATATCTTCGTAATCTTCGGGAACGGAGTTCATTTGCGTGTTTTCTGGGTCCTCAAACTCCAACTGCAAAGTGGACTCGGTCCCGATGTCCAACGGGTTCTCGGCCGGCGCGTTTTTTGCACGTGATAAGAGCTTTTCGTCAAAACGGAACATGTTTATGAGACGAATAACTTGGTTTTGGAAACTCCCGCATAGAAGCATGTCTGCTTCATCGAAAACCTACCAATTATTTCGAACTTTTTTTAAGAAAGACGGTATCTTATCGAGCAAAATAGCTACACGAAAGATAGCGGGAAATAGCTAGCTGAACCAAAGATTACCACGTGTTTAACGCTACGAACGAAATCAGCACGACGACGCCTTTCGGGGTCGATTGCGTGAAGGTAGTTCAGAAGAGCTGCGGGTGTTGATACAATTATGTTGGTTTCGTTAACTGGCCAGCCCTATAGAAAAAGAATATCAGATAAAGTAATCATGTAAGAGAAGAGACGATGCATGGACTTGCGGAAAAGAACAACCGGAAAGAAATGAACTGAAGACACTCTACCATAGAAAAGGCCAACACCATCTGAACAACCACCATTATAAAAAGGGTATTTTGGTCATTTATCATTTATTCATTCCAATTCCGAAGCTACATTCTACCAACCAAACAGGCAGATTCCAAATCATTTAACAGATTCCATTTCAATTCATGCCAACCAAATGCACGGTCAAATTCCATTCCAATTCCTTCAAGTCAAACGGGACAAGACCGGGTGGCCGAGAGTAAGTAGGCAAGTGAAAGAATTGTGGAAAGATTTATGACTTCCATTTGACATAAATAATTCTGTAGAGGGTAAGCAAAAGGCATCACTATAAAGTGCTAAATGCACCCCTACTTGCTAATTTCCTACCTACACACATCACCATCAAGACTTACTTTTTACATTTCTAATGTATGATTTGACCTGATTCTGACCTCTACTGTCTTGCATACCAAGAAGGGCACCTTGATTGAATTGAGAAAATAAAAGTTTTGCATATTGCAATTACCTGTCGTCCGCAGACAGCCGCAACTCGGAGAAGTGGCTCTCCATCATCATTACAGATGCAATTGGCCATTCGAACCACTTGCTCGCATAACATGACATTAGGGCAAAGAACAAGCGACATATGATGAGGCTGACTCACTTTTTCATCACACAAAGTGTCGGCTGAATCGTTAATTGTGCATAGCTTATGAAACAATGGAACAAGATAACCATGAGTCTTGCCACTTCCGGTTTCTGCAGCAACCACAACGTCGTTTCCATGAAGTATGGAAGGTATAGAAGCAGCCTAAAGTGGAATAAGACACATATGTTAGTAGCTGAATTCTTGATTCCCTGATTCATTTTATAGAACTTTTCTACTCTGTTAACCAAAATAGCCAAGGTTTTACAATTAGGCTTTAGCAACCTGCGAAATCTACTTTTTATGAATTCAATATTCATGAAGTAACCTTTTAACGGGAATCAAGTTAGGTAAGTAGCACTTTAACCACATTAACAAGTTGCGAAAGTGATGCAAACATTTCTCAGGTAGCACTTTAGCACCTCGCAAAATTGCTTCTTTATGAACGTTATATATAGCTCCTTAGCAAAGTTGCTAAAGTGTTACTTGCGAAATCTTGGTTATTTCAGTCAAATTATGTAAAAAAGTAACAGCTATGAAGTGAATTGAGGCATCAAAAATGGCTAGTATATACATTTTCCAATTACATTAAGGCTGTGTTTGGCAAAAATAAGCTAGCTTATTGAAACACTAGTTGGAGACTTGGAGCAGCCGTTCAGGAGCTTTTTGTAGCTTTTTCCAATTATATCCTTATTAATATTAATTATCATACCCCAAGACACAATTTTTAGTCATTTTACATACTAATAAGCTAGCTTTTGTCAAACATAATTTATTCATAAGCTACCTTATCAGCTACTAACTAGCTTATTAGTCAAGGTTACCAGCCAGCTTGCCAGCTAGTTTGCCAAACACAGCCTTTGTTTCGCAAAAATAAGCTAGCTTATAAGCTAGTACATGTTTTGGATGGACCATAAGCTAACTTATTGAAACGCTAGTTGGAGCAGCGGTTCAGGAGGTTTTCGTAGCTTTTTTCCAATTATACCCTTATTAATATTAATTATCATACCCCAAGATACAATTTTTAGTCATTTTACATACTCATAAGCTAGCTTTTATCAAACATAACTTATTCATAAGCTAGCTTATTAGCTACTAACAACCTTATTAGTCAATAGTTAGCTTATTAGCTAGTTTGCCAAACACAGCTTTTGTTTTGCAAAAATAAGCTAGCTTATAAGCTAAGTACATGTTTGGATGGACCATAAGGATCTTTTTGTAGCTTTTTCCGATTATGTCCTTATTAATATTTAACTATTAAACCCCAAGATACACTTTTTAGTCATTTTAACAGAATTTATTCATAAGCTAGCTTATCAGCTACTAGCTAGCTTATTAGTCAATAACTATCTTATCAGCCATTTTCCCAAAAACAACTAATTTACCTGAATTAGAGAAGGACGATTGAGTCCAATGCTAGAAAGCGCCCTAGAAACTCTATCCGTAACCCCTATCGAGCTCCACGAAACGGTTTCATCAGCGAAGAAGATGTCGGTCTCCTTCTCATCGGCAGCGGTGACGGCGGCGGTAGAAAACGCCCTAATCCGACTCCGCGGCCGGTGGTGGAATCGAGAGGCGAGCGATGAGCAAGAAGGAGGTGATGATGATAGGTTGAAATTGAAAGGTAAGATGATGAATCTGGGGGACGAAGAGAGTGATGTTAACTTGCAGAAATTGAGAATTGGAATGGAACGTTGAAGAATCATCAGATTAATTAGGGCACGAATTCGTTTGGTGATTTTGTGGATTGAAGAAGAAGGTTGTGTTCTTGGAGAGATTTTTGAGATTGGGTTCTTTTAGGGGTTTTTGTTTAGGGGTTTATCTGTATGACCTATTTGAGCTAGATGGACATAAAAGGGGGTCCTTTTTTGCATGTTTCAATTTTATAAGGGCTGAAATGTAAAATTAAGATAAAGGTCAGCAAGGGTGTTAAAAAAAACTAAGGCTATGCATACCGCATGCCTAGGCTCAGCGGGCTGAGCAAGCTGCGGTACGCAATGATGGAGCTCGGCGGGCTGGGGGCTGCAGCGGCATCACCGCACCGCTAAACCCAAGCGTGTTGTGTGTGTCTCGTGTGTGTGGTGTGTGTTTTATATAGTAAAAAATGAGAGGGTTGGGATACGGGTTGCAAAGGGTAGGGTATGTTTCAATTTTTGAAGGGCTGAAATATAAAATTAATAAAGTCAGCAACGGTGTTAAAAAAGTTAAGAGTAAATTACATATTTGGTCCCTATGGTTTATAGTTAGTTACACTATTGATCACTATTTTAAAATATATATAGATTCGGTCCCTTAACCCTAAATCCATGTGAAATCAATTTGTTAAGCATTCGAACCAATAGTGAAATATAGTGCAAACCGTAGGGACCAATAGTACAATATAGTATAAACTATAGGGACCAACAATGCAATATAATGTAAACCACATGGACCATTTCCATAATTATTTTAAAATAGGAACCAATAGTGCAATTATGTGTAAACCACAGGGACCAAATATGTAATTTACTCAAAACTTAATGGTGGATATCTTTAAACAATAAAACTTACTTCAATATGTCCTTGTTGGATTATTTTTTTGTATTTGTTATGTTAATTGGCTTAAATATTGGTATTATTTTTATATTGCAAATGATATTTTTCTATAAATTCAATAACTGTTGTGAATCAAACCGTGGATAACCGACTAATTCAGTTCGGTGCGGTTCATCTTGCGATTTGGGTTTGGTTCGGGTAAACAGGTATCCGCCTCATGTGGCTCGGTTCACATTTTTTCTACTAACCAAGTTGAACCGAACCATGAATACCCCTAAACATCAGCAGTAGGATTGTAGAAAAACCTGATAAACCCATTATCATGTCTAGCCCGAACTGGAAAAAACAAGACAAGATTGAGTTGGATGGAATTAAAATCAAGAAAATGCAGGTTCAAGAATCTAACACGATAAATGAGGAAATAAACCTAACACAGTAAACATTTTACCAACTTTAAGACGTTTAATTGACAATTCATTTTGATGCTCGAAAACGTTACATGATAGGCAATTAAGTTAATTTCTCTTGTCGATAAACTTTTACTTGATAAACAATTGGTAAACAACCTCTTTAATAGGTTTTTATGGGGGTAGTTTGAAGAAATCCATCTTGTGGTTTGAAGAGGTAAACAAGATGGATTTTATAACTTATCAATTTACTATGTTTTGATACCATCATAAACTTATTCAAGCACTTTTCATAAAACTCGGATTTAACGCCACATAAGACACTTTTATGAAAAAGCATAAGTTGTTTTAAATAAGCAATATCAACAAAAAAAAAAAAAAAAAAAAACCTTTGTTTTACAAACCAAACATAAATTTTAAAAAAAAAATTAAAACATAACCAAGGTCCAAATAACAGTAATTCAAAGCAAAATATCATATAGCTCACCAAAATTCATAAACAGAAACTAAAAACAAACATATAGATGTTCCCATCTTCATGGACTAACTGCAAAAAATTGACCCAATTTCAAAACATCTATTACTGTGTACTTCCAAGAACATTTGGCCAAGCTGATCAAGAAAACAGAGAAATCCTGCAAAACAAAAGAGTAACATTAATATTAGATCTTGATGCATTATCACATATGAATTAAGACAGAAATATTTATAAAATATATATATAAACCTCGGATTTGGCTAACGTCGAGTGGTCTTGCCATTGGAACGTTTGCCAGAGTACAAATGTTTCGGTTTAAGTGTTGGAATGACTCTATCTCCCTCTCCCTTTCGAGCCTCCTTATTCCGCTTGAAGACTGAGCTCTTACCCATCCTATGAGCCTTCATCTTCATAGCAGAATCCTTATAACCCTCACCAGGAACCAGCTCGTGAATTGGCGGTCGTGACCTCGACCGGGACCCGAACCGGGATGAAGACCTGAACCGCATCTTCTTGTTGGACCCATCACCACCGTCCACATCCATACCATCGCCACCACCATTGCCCTTTTCCGGTGACCTATCCCTCTTCCGACCCCGAGACTTGCTTCGAGCCCGATCAATAGCCTTTGATGGGTCGAGCCCCAAAGACGACAACTGTCGACCCATTCTTTCCTTCGTGAACTTCTTGTCTTTATCAAACTTTCTCGGCACAATCGGTCGGCTTTCCGCCGTGCTTTTCTTGATTCGGTGTTCACGAATTAAGATGCTCTTCTTTTTCCTGATTTCAGCAAGCGCCTTTTGCTCATCTGGGTTCAAATCTTCGACATCCATCTCGGCATCATCATCTTCTCCTTGCTCCTGAAGAAGCCCTTCCTCTTTCTCCAACTCCTCGAGCCGCTGCAAGATGTCAGGATCGACAAAATCGTACACGTTATGCCCGTCAAGGATCTCTGGCATGTCGTCCAGCTTCCAGTCGTCGTCTGCAAGAAGATAGTGTTTCTTTAAGCTGGCTGAATAAACACCGGCACCTCCATTTTCGTTCTCGTTGTCCCTTTCAAGCTTCTTCTTCTCCTTGGCCGCCGCCTCTGCCGCCTTCGCATCCAAGACCGCCTGCGGTATGCAAACCGGGCGTTCTTTACCATCACGTGGCTTCGGGATCGCAACATGAAACCGATTCAGACAGTCGTTTATCTTTTTCGACTTCATTTTGATCTCGACCCGCTGATCCAACAGCCGCTCGCAAGCTGCGTTTTTTACCGCCATCACGCCCTCTTCGGTCAAAGTGCTCATGGTCAACAACACGCCCCCATTATCCGTAGGCTCTCCGCCCTGACCGATTAACGTCTTCATAGCTTCTGATTTCATCTCTTCGACCAACTTCTTGTCGTCCTCAGTTATACCCTCCAGCGACTGAAGGTCTGTCTTGTTACAGACGATAATTAACGGCTTATTCATGAATAAAGACTTAATGCTATGGAAAAGAGCCGCCTGCTGAGCAATTGTATACCCACAAGAACCAGAGATATCGAGAAAAAACAATACAGCAGCTCTTAGATGTGCTAAAGCTGTTATACTACACATCTCGATAATATTTCGATCTTCAAAAGGTCTGTCCAAGATCCCGGGAGTATCAATCACTTGATACCTTAAGTACTTATAGTCAGCATGGCCTACAAACAAAGACTTTGTAGTGAAAGCGTATGGCTGGACATCGACATCTGCCCGAGTAATTTTGTTCATGAATGAACTTTTTCCAACATTTGGGTACCCACATATCAATATCGTTCTAGTGTTTGGGTCGATAGATGGAAGCCTGGCCATGTGTTGTCTAATCTGTTCAAGATAAGCCAAACTCGGGCCAATTCTCTTTGTGACGGTACACATTCGACCAAGGGCAGCGACCTTGAGAGCTTTGCACCGATAAAGAGAGTCTCCATACTTCAAGAGCTTCACGTAATCTTTAGCAATTTTCCCGATGAGATTTCTAGCGGTGTTGATTTGACCAAGGGCGAGCTTGTAATGGTCTTTGTTGTAGAGAACGTGAAGGAGGTCGCCGTAGAAAGGATGGATGTCATCGAGTCTAGGGAACTCTTCGATGATTGTGGAGAGCTTTTCATGAAAATTGGTCTGTGTGAATTTCACCTTTCGCATGTAGAACTGGCGAATACGGTTGATTGCGTAGCCCTTGTGGACAACTGTAGGAGTTTGCCTCTGGGTTCTGCTGAGGATGATATCCACAAAGTCCTTCCCAGTGGGGACTCTGGTGATTTTCTTGAAATTATACTGCACCATTTCTTGATAACTTTATGTCAAACACTGCAGCCAAACAAAGTCACCATATCAGTAATCTGAAAACTTTCCCAAACACAATAGTGATTGATTGACAATACAATAAAACAAAAGGATAAAAAAAAAGATGATACATGAAACTTTTATTGAAATATACATAAAAAATTAAAAATTACGACATTGAACATAAGACTTGGCCTGTATTCCAACAAAAGGTTGTGACTTTTATGTCAAACCTATAACCGTTAACTTTTTCAAACATAAAAGCAATGAAGCTATTTAAGCAAATTTAACAACAAAAACATTATAGTGCTTTGTTCATTAAAATTAGAATATTATGTTCTTCTAACCCAATTACTAATAAACTATTAAAAACCCCATAAAATTGAGTATCCAATCTTGATTTCTGAAACACTTAGGCTGTGTTTGGCAAACTAACTTATAAGCTAGCTATTAACTCATAAGCTAGCTAGTAGCTAATAAGCTAGTTTATGAATAAATTATATTTGGCAAAAAACTATCTTATGAGCATGTAAAATGACTAAAAAATGATATCTTGGGGTATAATAACTAATATTAACAAGGGTATAATTGGAAAAAGCTACAAAAAGCTACTCAAACACTACTACTCCAACTAGCGTTTCAATAAGCTAGGTAGCTTACGGTCCATCCAAGCATATATTGGCTTATAAGCTAGCTTATTTTTGCCAAACACAGCCTTATATCCCTAACTAAGTTCATTTTATTATTTTTTTATAAAAAGGATATATACTCAATTTTTTACTTCATAAGCAAGATGCTAGTAATTAAGCAGCCATAAGCAAGGATTTATACTTCATTTTATAAAGTTCTATAATTTTTTAGCAAATTCCTACTGAAGTTTTCATATCTTATAACCACATAAACAACAACTGATATCTTCTCTTATTACAACTAACTAAAATCAACAAAATAAAACACCAAACACAACTTCAGCAATAAGCATATAGCTGAATCCATAAGCTGAATCTATACAGGATAATTAACCGCCATAGATCAAACGAACAAACAGCTATTCCAACCAAAATCAAACGAACAAATTAGTAAATCGAAACAAGTAATTGAAGTAATTAGATCAAAATATGAGTTAGATACAACGAATCGAAGAGTTTGAAGTTGGAAATCGTACCTTCAGAAGCAGAGGAATTGAAAGGGGGGAAGGTGATTGCCCAGGGAGGACAACACATAAACCCTAAAACTGAAATTGATTTTAGGGTATAGCTTTTTATATGAGTATGAAATGGGCCGGCCAGAAATGAGGCCCAATTGTAAGTTTTTTTGGGCCACTAATTTAGAGACTCTCATAAAGAAATAGCCATTTTACATTTTTACTTACCTTATTAAATTTGATCTTTTTACTTGTTTCTTTTCTATAAGTTTTTAAAAAAATTTGTAAGTAGTAATTCATCAACTTGTGACATAGGTTTACAAGTTAAGAAAATAAAAAGTTTGAATGTATTCCGCAAGTAATGATTCAAGACTTGCGGATTTAGACAATTTTACAGATTTGGTCTCTGTACTTGCAGATAGGGCTGTAAACGAATCGAACGTTCGACGAACGGTTCGTGAACCGTTCGGCGGGAAGCTCGTTTATGTTCGTTTATTTATTAAACGAACGAACATGAACAAGTTTTTTCGTTCGTTTAGTTAAACGAACGAACATGAACAAAGGTCTCGTTCGTTCATTTATGTTCGTGAACGTTCGTTCGTTTATGTTCGTTTACGCTCGTTTATGTTCGTTTATGTTCGTTTAATAAAATTTATTTACCAATGATGGATATATTAAGTTGACAAACAAGTATTTAGAAAATTAACAATTACTTAATTAATAACAAATATTATATAATGATTGATAACGATAATAACGATTTGATTATTGAGAAAACGTTTATAAAAGTTTAAAAATTGTTAATTTAATCCATCCTATGCGTGCTTTATATATGTAAGTCACTTGGTGAAATACTGGGGCATGAGCCTAGCGGCTTGAGCCTTTACGAAAAGTAGGAGTTAAGTATGTTTGGTTATGATTGTTTGACAGTTTGACTATTCGGTGAACATTTAAACGAACACAACCAAACAAAATTTTTAAAAGAACAACCACGAACACCAAATTTTATGTTTGTTTAGGCTTGTTTGTTTATGTTCGTTTAACTTTTACATTCATTCGTTCGTTTATTTTCGTTTAACTTTTACTTCGTTCGTTTATGTTCGTTTACCATGTTAAACGAACGAACATGAACGAACACGAACACACCAAATTTCTAAACGAACGAACACGAACACAAATTTTTTTGTTCGTTTACCGTTCGTGTTCGTTCGTTTGTTCGGTTAAGTTAAACGAACGAACATGAACAAGCCTCCGTTCGTGTTCGTTCGGTTCGTTTACAGCCCTACTTGCAGACCATGTTCAGAAACTTCTTCTTTTTTATCTACTCTGCAAGTTGAGGAATGGTTACTTGCGAAAGTAGAGTGACTTTTTTGAAAATTTAGGATAGAAGTAGCGAAGAGGTTGGTTTGGTCGGGTAAAATGGTTATTTATGTTATTTTCGACTAAATAATTAGTATTAATTTTATTAATTAAATTTTGGGGTTGTTTATCCAAAAGTTTAACCGATAACGTTTATCGGTAAGAATACCGATTCCTATTATCTTATCACGTAAATTCTAGTCCATCAAAAGCTCATGGTAATATGGTATGCAACTAGCTATCTGATAAGAGACTCTTGATTATTGTAATCGTTCTTGCCCGATAAAATTCCCGATGCTCATCATATTTTATCCGTTAAACTTGATGTAATGAATAAAATCGATCCCTTCTTCATTCTTATTTCTTAATTCATGTGAAATAGCCTTTTCAGATATATTTCCTTGAGACAACTTGGACCAACAAATGGGAAAGTAAGTATACTAAATATAATTTTGGATCCATGAATGCCTTCCAATTTTCCTTTTTTTCAACAAAATGCACATAAATAATATACTTCAATGCTTCATTACAACAAAAGAACCAAAGACATCTACTGTTTAAACATAAAACCAAACCAAACCATACAAATAAATAAATCCCACACAAAAAATAAGATCTAGGATGGTAAGATATACGCATTGTTGACAATGGATCGTTAAAATTGCATCGTATAACTATCTATCGTCAAAAAAAAATATCACGTGGGCATTCTTTCTATCGATCAAAATGGTGGCAAATCATTTGATTTACGAATAAACATGTTAATTACTTCACCCTGCTGAAACTTGGGTTGAAGGCGGAAGTCTGTTTAGCTCGAAAATTCCCTTTGCCGTTGACTTTGACTTTCCATCCAGCCCGTGTTGACCACACTGTGTGTCGACCTCCTCCTCCTGGACTTCACCATCTGTTGAATGATCATGATGGGCAAATAAGTAATATTAAGAGGGGTCGACTGTTTAAATCATCGTAGTTGGTTTTCTCGTTGTAAAACGATCATTATATTTGTAAAAATGCAAGAACACGATAATATGTTACACCACAACTCCGTCCTCAAAAAATCTCAACAACTTTCATTCTCAGATGATTCGTGAAAATTGCAATATTTTTTTTAAAAAATGGTTGCTAAGATAATTACTATTTTCCCATTACGATTACATCCTCTTCGTATTAGATATGTTGGATTCTCCTTTCCATCATTATACAAGTAATTTGATTAAGGGGTTTGTTTACTTACAACTTAATGAACTTAATGGTCTGGGTGTCTTATTCGTTCAGTCATACAAGAGTGTTTTCTTTAAGGCTTAATCGTTAAGACATCAAGCCAAAACCGCTATATGAAATAAGCCATCCCCCCCATACTTATCCCCACTAAGCCACCTCAAACAAATTAATACCAAAAATTCCCAGGAAAAAAAAAATCCAACCTTTTTATCTAGCCCTTGGACAGACAGACAACTTAATCCATACAGGCTTATGGAAAAATCAAGTAAAATGCCCCTAACATTGAAGAAACATCACAATTTTCATGAACAATTACTCACATTAAGAAGAAGAAACAAAGAAAACAAAAAGCACAGTGGCTTAACGAAGAAAAAGAAGTCTGACCTGCAAGAACGACGGCTAAGTTGGCTTGAGCATCAGCAGCAGAGTTTTTGTCCTTGTGAACGTAAAAAAGAAGAAATTTCAAAAGATTAACAACCGTAAAACGAAGAGTAAATAGAGTGGCATAAAAAGCACGTAAACGATTATAAACCAAGCAAAAAATGAATGCAAAATGATGGTACCCTTAAGACATGATTGATCTTGAAAAACAGAAACTGATCCTTGAGTTTCTTTGCTTCTTCATACCAGCTGATAATGTTTTCATGTCTCACCCTCCATAGACCTTGGATCTGTACCAAATAAGTTTCCTATTTAGTCCCACATTAACAACTTATTACACATTCCATTTGGTACCAGACATGACAGAACAAAAACTTGTGGTCCCACTTCTGGTACAAATAAGCCACTTTTGGGTGTCATTAAGCTACTAGCAAATAGTATAGCTGACTGAATAAGCTGTGAGTCTCATTAAGCTGCTAACAAACATACCCTCGCTTTAACCATAATAAAGATTGAAAAACTTCATTCACCTTGGCAAAATACAATTTCATTCATAAAGATGATGGATCTTATGATACAAGAATAAATGAAGATATGGTTGTCCAACCCATTTATTTGATAAAGAAACGCATAAAATAAAATAAAAGCAAGAAAATAACATGAGGAACCTGCATGCAAACGAGTTTGGAATCGCCAAAAACATGTATGCGTGTGAATCCTTTGCTAAGAGCATATCTCAAGCCCAAAATCATAGCTCGATACTCAGCAACGTTATTAGTTGCTATACCTAAACCTTCACGCAATCTACAAAACTGCAAGAACGCGGATGAACAGTTAACAATGATAAGAAGAGACACAACAAAAACCCAAAAAATAATAATAATAAAGTTGTGGGGTGTATTTATATACCAAAGTTCCATCTACATTTCGTATCACGGCTCCCGCCCCAGATTGGCCTGGATTTCCTTTACACGCACCATCAAACTCAAGAATACAAGCACGCTGTCAATTAACACTGAATTATTAAGGTCCCATAACAGTAAAAATTAAAATTACAGCAAAGGGCAGGTTCAAATGAGAACGGTAAATATTTTGAGAACCAGGGAGCCAACTATTCATGCTTTATTTATGATGATTGTCGTCATAGATATTCATTATGAGTATTTACACACCGAAGTAGAGGGTCTTTAGTATTACACTAGTTGAAGAAAGGGCAACATGGTAACATCATGTGTAGCAAGTTGTAATCATTTGGAAAATTCAAGTAATCCAACCCATTTAACGTTAGTGTATAACATATCATCATAAATATTCAAGAACGATGGAAAATGCATGATATTCAAGATGAATGCTATTCTGGTTTATTCATTGTGAATAACATATGAAATAGTGGGTTCCAAGGTTCACAAAATATTTGTGTGTGTTTTTAACTCTCTGCTACATCAACTTACCCCGGTTTGCGACCCCAAAACTTCTTGATATATTCTTTCAGATTCACCAATGGAAGAAGCATGTGGATGCTACACAAAATAGATTATTATATCAAGTTAGGTTGGAAAAGCTATCTTAGTTAACATTTGAGATCATAGTGCATCTTACTTGAAAAGGGCATGGGACAAGTCTTCCGAATAGCTCTTCTCTCAAATCTTTGGCTTTTATGGAATAAAGAGCGTCTTTAAGCCCACGAGAGACCAAATATTCCTCGGCTTCCTTGGGCATGGAGTAACCTTTGTACACACTGACGGGAGGATCGCATACCTATAAGGAAAACACACACGAAAATCTCTTAGAACACGGGAAAATACATACATAGAGGGAGTTTTAAATGCAAACCAAGAAAATCTCATAAACCAATTTTAACCGTCCATCTAACCTAATGAATATCTGGTTCTATAAACATTTTTGTTGTTTCCTGATCTAAAACAGTTTTCATAACGAATGAACCTTATCATCTTCCATACACTTTATCTTGATCATAATGAATGAACCCTGAGCATCTTCCCTAAATATACGAGTTGTTTCCTAATATAAAGTTTGATTGTGGTTTATATATGAAACTCACTTTACTTACACACACATATATATAGAGGGAGGATCAAACAAGAATGCTAACTAACTGTTTATAAGAATACGAAAACGGGAATCACATGATTTTACATTAACAGTCAAAAAAAGGTGAGCAGGCAGTTGTGGGGTAAAGTCGTCTGATGTTAGTTTAAAGTCACGTACAAAATCACATGCAAAATCACATGAGATTCATGCGTGATTCGGCCATTTTCGTATACTCTTATATACATTGCACTTAGTGTTAGTATAAAATTGCATGTGAGTCGACTGTTTTCGTATTCTCTTAAATATTTACTGTTTGAACTCAACTCTCTCTATACATATGGTCAACTTCAGGGGAAAACTGCGAAAAAATGGAAAAACTGAGAAACACCACGATAAGTGGTAACCATTCACCTGGAAGGTATGCATTTGTATAAACAAGTAACTTGCAACATGAAAACTAAACTAACTTAGGTTGTGTTTGGCAAAGAATAAGCTAGTACATATTTGAATGGACCATAAGCGAGCTTATTGAAACCCTAGTGGGAGTAGCGTTTCAGGAGCTATTTTTAGTTTTTTCCAATTATACCATTATTAAAATTTATGATTAATTGATTATACTCCAAGATACCAACTTTTGGTCATTTTGCGTGCTCAAATTTTTGTCAAACATAATTTATTAGCATATCAGCTACTAGCTAGCTTATAGGCTGTGTTTGGCAAACATAAGCTAGCTGATAAGCTAGTCCATCCAAACATGTACCAGGAAGCTAGCTTTTTGAAACGCTACTTTGAGTAGCTTATGAGGAGCTTATTGTAGCTTTTTCCAATTATAACCTTATTAATATTAATTATTAAATTCAAATATACCCTTTTTGGTCATTTTACATACTCATAAGCTAGTTTTTGCCAAACATAATTTGTTCATATGCTACCTTATCGGCTGCTAGCAAGCTTATCAATCAACAGCCAGCTTATAAGCTACCAGCTAGCTTATAAGCTACGCTTGCCAAACATAGCCATAGTATACGAAATGGCACAAATTAAGGAAGATGAGATGATAAAAAGAGTATAATACCGAAGATCCAACTTGATTCTGGCAGTCAATTAAGCTACTGTAAACACCAACAACATCCCCTTTCCGTACAACAAAAAACGCATTCTTCTCCTTCTCCTTCTCTTCCTCCACCTCCTCCTCCATTATCACCGCCGCCTCCACCTTCTTCCTCCTCCTCCTCTTAGACTTCACCGGCTTCTCGGCGGCGGCGGTTTCGACCGAACAGAAGCACCGAGCACCAAAACTGAACCTCGAAGAAACGAACTCGTGATTTTGTATAGATTTCAAAGCAACACGATCAAATCTTCTTCTGGATGTGAAATTGGTGGTGAATCCAATCGATGAAAACCTAAGAAAAAGTACACCGGTCGTCCTTGCGAATAAAGAGTTCATTGCAAGCCAAATTGAAGTAATATTTGCATCATTGTTGTTTAGATGAGTGAAATGCCCAAAGTAATTGCTCCATTGCTGTTGAGATTTGTTGCAATTTCTGCTGCCATTGGAGCAGAGAAGGAGGGTTCAGGCCACAGGATTTATGGGGGGTTTTAGATACAAACAATACAAGGTTTAGAGTAAATTACGACTTTAGTCCCTTTGGTTTGAAAATTTTCATTTTAGTTCTCATAGTTTGTAAGGCTACCAGCACCGGTTGGGAGGGTTGGCAGCGGGTTGGCCCGCCGGGTTCAAAAACATCCGGCGGGTTGGCTGCGCCCTTTCAACACCCGGCAGGATAGGGTGGAGACGGCTTCTCCAACCCGTTAATATTTTGTGTGTGTTGTGTGTGAAAGGGTTGAGAGGGTTGGATAAGGGTTGTAGAGGGTTATTGGAGGGTAAAGAGGGGGTTGGAAAAAAGCTGATGTGTCAGCTGATGTGACATTAAAAAGTGAGAGAGTTGGGAGGACTGGGAGGGTTAGGTGTGGGTAGCCTAAGTTATTTCAATTTTTTTGTCTCAGGACTACTTAAGTGTAAGAGCCCAAAATAGTAAAGAAATGTAAACCATAATGACCAGATCAGCAATAAATTGTAAATGGGGAGGACGGAAATCACAATTTTTAACAAACTGTATGAACGGAAATCGTAATTTACTCTAAGGTTTATGTAAAAGAGTTAATTAGAAAATGGTCCTCCAGCCATTTCCCAGTAACCACTTTTGGTCCGAAAGATTTAAGAAGCAACGTCCTTGTATTGTATGTACCAAGGGGATGTTTGGTTTGTGGAATATTTGTGTGAATGAAGGAATTGTGGCGGATACTTGACTTTGAAATAACTGGAATTTAATTTAATTGTACATTTGGTTGGTATAATTGAAATGGAATATGTTAAATGATTTAGGGGGTGCTTGGTTTATTTTAGGGAATGAGAATGGGAATGAAAATGGGAATGAAAATGAGCATTATATTGATGATGTTTGGTTAACCCACTATAATCAATAAAAAATTGTTTCATATTAAAAAAAATATTTTCCTTCCCTTTGAAAATATAATAGATGTTTCATTTAACATCAAAAGATGGAATTACATATGGAAAAAAGAACTGGGTAGAAAGAAAATTTTCATTCCCCCAAATTTGGCCAGGAATGAAAATTAATGGATCTGCAGGAGACCAAACAACACTTTTCATTATCATTCTCATTCCTTATCCTGCAATACCCCCAACCAAGCACCCCCTTAAAATCTAATGTTTGGTTGGTAGAATGTAGTTCGGAATTGGAATGAATAAACAATAAATAACCAAAATACCTCTTTTATAAGTGTTTGGCAGAGGTTCAAATGGTGATTAAGATCGATGATGATCGACGAAGGTTCAAATCAATAATCTGATGTGTTCATATCGTTGGTGGTGATTGTCTCGATGGTGATGGAATGGTCAAATGCATAAGCAATGGAACGTGTGGAATTCAATTCCATAACATACTTAAAACAAATGCGTAAATTGAATATGATCAATGGAATTGATCATTACAGCTATTTTTTGTTCCTTGCGAAGTAATGTGACTCAAAAATCAAATGTTGATGATGAGGATTATTGTTAATTTGATATCAAAACATCATAAAATATCTTCCTTTTCCTTTTCACAGAAAATACCTTTTTAACTATAAAATTATATCAACATTTATAATAGCATATCACTATAGGGATTGTTTGATTTGGAAATGGCACTCTTATACATTGTTGGGTCCACACCAATTAAAATATTTACTGCTCATAAACATCAACATCAAAACTTATCTTTTACATTTTCAATACATGAATCGACTTGATTTTAACAGTAATAGGGATGTCAATAACTTTGACCTGCATTTGAATGATGTCAACCCTTCTGAATCGAACAATTTAGACAACGGCCAAATCAATCTAGGGTGACTATTTTCTATGATTACCTTCGGTTGCTTCTATTGTGATTGCTCCTCTCTCACATTGTGCTTGACATTGTTGTTTGCAATAATCAAAGTGCACATCCTTTCGATTCAACAATTTAGCGTTAACACTTCACATTGTTATTTGAGTTGATTGTAAAAACATCAACGAGAGAATCAAACGTGAACCAAAGGTTAGGTTCTAGTGAGAAGTGCCAACATTGAAATGAGATACACCAAATCAATTCCCTTTTTAGCTGCAATTCATTGGAGGGCACTTGATTAAAAGTGATCAACTGTTCAAAAGCATTTCTCGCTAAAAATTGTACTCCCCACATGATCCCATGACTGTGAACCAATTGCCAAAATAAGAAATACAAAAGTTCTAGGTGTCGTCTAAGCAAGAGACAATTTTCCTGTTTTGGTGTTTTAATTTTTGCAACACCGTAAGAACCCGTAGCACAATATTTTTCCGCTTTGCCCCTGGATTTAATTTTATGTAGCGTACGATTTTGTTTCTGGTATGGAACAAGCTCCATCCAAAAGGCATCATGCTAATAGAGGCATCTACACCCATACAAGACATGTTTCGTTCACATCTCCAACCGATGTGGATGAAAGTTACAATTTTCTACTCTGACATTCCCACAAACACATAGGTATCTCTTGTTAGCAACAGACAATTTTCTTGTGTTAGTCTTTCGGGTTTTGGCCAAGGCACAACACAAGCAACAAATAATAAGAGACACAAAATCAGCATCACCTTATATAATCATCGAAAGAAACAACCCAAAATCCAACACCAAATTGTAAAACCAACAAGCGACAATTCAAAATCAAACGATGAGTTCATATTTAGAACACAGTAAACATGTGAGGATAAGAAAGAAAATGGAGATTTGCACCTTGATTCTAGAGTAATCATGGAGAAACTCCCCTGGATGGTACAAGTCATTCAAAAGAGTTTGGAATGATTTAGACATTATTAACTGAATAGAGACAATCCCTAAATATATACAACCTAATCATTTTACACAAAATGATTAAGAATATATATTAAGCAGCCCCTAATTAAACAGATATGTGTTGTTAGCAAGCCTTCCTAACTCCGTATACTTGGATTTGTAGATACTCCATCCAATTCATGAACTGTTATTTTATTCCTAAACAAGTCGGGAAGGATATGTCGAGCATACCTATGGCAAGTTAATTGTTCTGTATAACAACGATTAGAATCAGAAATAAATATCAGATTCGAGTAAGCGTTTATTCATTTCTACCATCCGTGTTCCTTTTGACATTGTCTTCTCTCATTGCAAATTTTGAGATCTTGAACCTCTGCTAACGCACAACGTAAACGAGTTAGAATATCGTTAAATAACTCGAAAACAATCAACAAGTATTACATGAAATTTGATCAGAAATCATTTAAAGTGATCTCATGAAACTTAAAACCTCAATTATCCTCAAAAGACATTCATACTATTTTGCTAAAAGAGGTATTCTTACATAGAGCTGAATTCATACAAGAACGATGTCAATTTAAGAAAACACGAGGAACATTTTCGGTTACGGCGGTGGACGCAATCACGCGACTCATGGAGGGTGGAGACGATTAAAGGAGGTTGACCCGGTCAAAGCCGCCTTTATTGACCATTTTATTAAAAAGTTATCGTTCTCGTTTAAACCTTTTCCCTTATCTCTTATTACATAATATGAAATGGATGCAAATACAATGAGCATTACCTTTCTGGCAAGCCTTCCAATTTCTATTGGAATTCACAACACAATCCTGCAATTAGCCATAAACATAGAAATACTTTCACTTAGGGTTTATAAGCTAGGGTTTTGGAATCTTCTAGTAGATTAACAATTTGATCACATCTATATCTTACTTGTAATAGTAGGTACAGAGAAGAGCACTCTTGGAGCTGTTTGACGTTCTCATCGTCTTCGTCTGCATCGCTCTTGTGAGCCGCCGGCGATGGCGGCAGTTTGTTCGATTGCGGATCCATTATTATCCTTATCACGGCGGAGATGACCGCAGCGGTGCGCCGGAGACGGCGGAAGACGGAGGAGACGAACGCAGCGGTGCGCCGGAGACGACGGAGAGCAGCGGCGAGCGACGGTAGGTAGGTAGGGTTTCGCCGGAAAAGATCAATTGGAATGGTCTATCTATATTTATAGGAGAGTAAATTATATAATTGGTCCCTGAATTTTGATGTTTTGTGACTAAAGTCCTTATACTTTATTAATTACATATTACGGTCCCATTAGTATTTAATGTCTAACCTTTATGGTCCTTCGTGCTTAGACCTGGCAAAAACTGACACGACACGCTAACCCGACACGAACTCGACACGAAATAAACGGGTTTGGGTAATAGATTTCAACCCGTTTAAGTAAACGGGTTGACACGACACGACACGAAATTTAAACGGGTAAGGTTAGGGTTAAGCATATCAACTCGAAAATGACCCGACTAACCCGTTTATACATATATGTGTGTGTTTGTGCGTATATATAAAGTTTTCTTTTTACTTTTCTATTACTAATTTACGATTTATTTTGGATATTTAATGTAATAATGTTAATGGATTTGGTTCAAGCTTATAAGTTTGAATTATAAATTTTGGATTCCTAAATTTTTGTAAATTTTATTTTTAATTTTTAATTTTATAAATGTTAAACGGGTTAAGCGGGTCAACCCGTTTATTAAACAGGTCGGGTTCGGGTTGAGATTTTTAACCCGTTTATTAAACGGGTCGGGTTAGGGTCAAACATTTTCAACCCGTTTAACTTTGAACCCGACACGAACTCGACACAACACATTTGCCAGGTCTATTCGTGCTTGCATTTAAATATGGCATCAATTTTTTTCTACCAAATGATGGGTATAATTGTCTTTTGCTATGTGTTACTTGAAAAATAATTACAAACATCCAGTTATATGTTGCCACATGTTTAAAACAACTTTGGTTTTACGCACAAAACTCCCCCCTAAAAGGTTACTGAACAAACCACTTTCTATATCATGAAACTTACTGCCAAACAATAATGTAGAGCTAATTGAATAAGCCATTAGTCACATTAAACTGCTAACAAACACACCCTTACAAACAATCTGTTTCCATAGCCAAAAATGTTATCTGACAAGCTAAGTTGTTGCCTCTTAAAGATAAGCGGTAACCCAGTAAGAATCTGGTAGACGGACCCAAAAATCACCGAACTTGATCAGCAACCACCGCTGTTTCTTTAACAGCCATGGCAGATTTGCCACCATATTTTGAAAAAACACCAGAAAGCAAAGCTTTCTCCTTCATCTTCAACCTGCACCATCAACAAACCGTTAACCACCGGTACCGCGAAACCAAAAAAAACGGGTATACTACATAAAACACGAAAACCGACCTGTTTGCAGATCCGGGAATGTTCAATTTCGGTGTCTTCTCTCCTTTCTTTTTAGCCGTTATCGTCTTCTTCCCCTTTTCTCTAACTTTCTTCGGTTTCTTTGATGACTCCGAACCCGCTTCAAGTTCCCGTTTTTCTTCCACCAAATCATCATGATTTCCAAGATTGTCGTCATCGGTTACTGATACGAGATCATCATCACCTTTACCAAACTTATCGAAAGCAGCATCCTCCACATATGAAACAAAGGGTATTTCGGTAACAGGATTCGTAATTGGAAGAGAGGTTGTGGTTTTATTAACGGACGGTTTAATCGGAGCCGGATTTGGGGGGGTCGGTTTCATTATCTCGCATTTGATTTGCTTCTCAACCTTGCCAAAAAGGATGGGCTGCGTAGAAAACGTATCCACAAATCTGCCAAAAAAACAAGTTTTGATATTTAAGATCAACATGATTAGTTTTCAAGTACAAAAGTTATTAGACTATTTCATACATTATTCAAGATAAATAACCTTATTATGAATATTATTCATCATGAATATGATGCATTTTTATTATTAGTTTCATGTATATTCATTATGAATAAGTGTTGTCTATCACTAACATTCATCATGAATAGAACATAGAAAGTTGGTACCTCTTTGCTTCCTTCTCCGACTTGAAATCAACAAAGGCTAAGCCCTTGCAAACGGGTTCCCTGGTCTTTTCGTTCCCAGTAACGGCTGGAATTATGTTGGTTATTCCAGAAAACGGTTTAAAAGCCGCTTGTAGGTCTCTGTGAATGTTCTTTTTCTTTGGAAGATGAACCAATCGTACACGAACTCCGTTTGGCGGGACCGGGACTTCATCGACTGAATAAAATAAATAATAGTAAGATAATAAAAAACACCCGGTATAACAATATGTCCCATATGGATAGAAAATGGGATATGTGAACTTATAAAGTCTCAAGTTGTGGGATACAAGTAACTTCCACCATGACTTTAAGTTATTGAGTCGGCCTACTGCTTTGGGTTTTGGGGTGCTACAGAAACTCCAATTGGTTTAAGATAAAAAGTCCAAAAATGATACTATTGTGCAACCTTCATGTGACATTTGAAGCATTTTAAAAAACCGTGAGTGCAGGTGTAAATAAAGCATATGATATCTGGATTTGAAGTTATTGGGTCAGCCTGTCTTTGTTGCTTAGGGCTTTGAGGGGTGTTCCACAAAAACCCGCAACTAGTTTAAGATGAAAAGCCCAAAAATGACATTATTTTACAACTTTTTGGTTACCTCATCAATTCTTGGTTTTCACACTTGGATTTGCACCTTTGCAAACACAATATTATACATATTATGTTACAAAATCAACACCAGAATTAAGGACCGCTTACCCAAATGCTTACAAATAGTCTACTTTCTAATTTACCTTACCAAGTAAGATTATAGTCAATCAAAACGATATCGTATGCAATATTTTATCTGGTAAACCCTAACCGAATAAAGTCGCCACCTTTGCTTACCTGGGTAAGGGGTTGTTTGGTTGGTTTTCCATTAAGTCTCGTAAGGATAGATAAAGTTGTTTGTGTGGAATAATTTGTCTGTTTAGATTGGAAAGATTTTCGTTTTTTGGAGGATTTTTTCATAGATGGAAGAAAACATGTTTTTAGTTCCAAGGGACAAGTTTTGAAACAACATAGCTTTCTGCATAAAGTTGCCCCTAAAAGCTTATCGAATAGGCTACTTTCTATATCATTAAGCCACTACCAAATAGTCATGTATAGCTGAATAAGCTATAAGTCGCATTAAGCTCATTAAGCCGCTAAGGCCATGAGTACCCAACCCTCCCAACCCCACTGCCACATCAGCTTCCACATCAACTTTTTTTCCAACCCCACAATTAACCCTCTCGAACCCTCTCTTATTAGTACCCAACCCCCTCTCACACACCACACACACAACATACACACACACAAGCAAAGCGGTGTAGCGAAACCGCTCCCCCCCCCCCCCCCGCGGGCCCGCCCAACCCGCCCCCCGCGTACCCCATCACGCCCAACCTGCTCAAGCTGGCGGCTTTGAAACCGCCCAACCCCACCCACCGCTACGGATAGTCTAACAAACAGGACCTAACACTCGAACCCATCAAGCACTTATCGAACAAGCGTTTAATAAATGGCCCACTAATTCATTTATCTCCAAATTTATGAAGTTCAATGCAGTAATCACATATATCTCTAAACTTTCACATATCACATCAATTCTGATATTAAAAAAGCAATCTTTTTAACTATCAAACTGAAGATTATGGAATTCTTAGCAGATTCATAAGCAATTAAGAACCAATAATTTGAATATAAACCAAACCGGGTAAGACTCGAACCCATTAAGCACTTATCGAATAAGCGTTTGATAAATGGCCCATTAATTCATTTATCTCTAAGGTTGTGTTCGACAAAAATAACTAACCTTATAAGCTAGTACATGTTTGGATGGACCATAAATAAGCTACCTTATTTAAACACTTGTTGAAGTAACATTTCAGGAGCTTTTTGTAGTTCTTTCCAATTATACCCTTATTAACATTAACTGTTATGCCCCAAGATAACCCTTTTTATTCATTTTACATACTCATAACTCATAAGCTAGTTTTTGCCAAACATAATCTATACTATATATTAAAGAGAATAACTCAATTTGACAGTTTTTTTGTTCAACAATTACTTTACACATTTACACTTTATACCCCCATAGTTAGTTATTAAATCTTATTTTAGTCTTTTACTTTTTCATTTTCTATTTTAAACCCTTATCATATAATCTAACTAATCATATATTATGAACTAAAATTTATATTAAAATTACGTTTTTTTTAACAAATTATACCATCATAATCGTCTCGTCAATACCTTCGAAATAAGCCCAATATTGAATATTTTTTATTCAATTATATTATATACTAGTTTTGATCCCGTGTAATACACGGGATAATTTTAAAAAATTAAGTCATGCCAAAAACCTTATATTACAAATATGAATTGTTGTACTATTGATCTTTTAACATCAATATTATTTTCTATCAAATACATTAATTATATTAAAAAAAGTACAAACTTTATTTTTTTTAATTTAATTCAATTGATATCAAATTATCAACACGTGTCAATGAGTTACTCAATAAAACTTAGTTATGCTTCTACTGATGTAGATCAAAAACTAAAAAAAAATAGGAGAAAATCAAACCACATGATTTAGTTCATCATAGGAAAACAATGACACAAATTTTCTTACCATTCTTCAAATAATTGCAAAAACAAATAATAAAATAAATTTTATGCATGAATGTTCTTCGAAAAAATGGTTGACGAACTTACCTAAGACATATATGCAAAAAGAATAATGGATGAACTTGAAAATTTTAAATGGAAAAGGTAAGGTTTATACGGTTTTTGTTGAATCTGCTTAGTATTTAAATATCAATTTTAAGGAGAGAGATAGAGATATAGATGACTTCATACCAATAGATAGAGATAAAGTTTGTTATATTTAATAGATAATTTTGGATTAATTTTTAATAATTTTAAAATTTGAATCAGTGCCATGTGTCAACATATGACACATGACACATATGCATATGATGTGGCAATGGCTCACCAGAGCGCGACACGTGTCAATGAGTTACTCTCAATTTAGGGAGAGATCAATTTTAAGGAGAGAGATAGAGATATAGATGACTTCATACCAATAGATAGAGATAAAGTTTGTTATATTTAATAGATAATTTTGGATTAATTTTTAATAATTTTAAAATTTGAATCAGTGCCATGTGTCAACATATGACACATGACACATATGCATATGATGTGGTAATGGCTCACCAGAGCGCGACACGTGTCAATGAGTTACTCTCAATTTAGGGAGAGAGATAGAGATATAGATGACTTCATACCAATAGATAGAGATAAAGTTTGTTAAGTTTGTTATATTTAATAGATAATTTTGGATTAATTTTTAATAATTTTAAATTTTGAATCAGTGCCATGTGTCAACATATGACACATGACACGTATGCATATGATGTGGCAATGGCTCACCAGAGCGCGACACGTGTCAATAAGTTACTCAGAGCACGACACGTGTCAAATCAGTTACTCTTTTATTATATATAGATATAGATATAGATTCTATTATATAAAGATAATACTTTTATTTCAATTTTCGAAATTGACTATTCAATAAACCATTAGGAGGTTAATTGATTGAACACATATGATTAAATTGATGTTTACAATGATGTATATAAAAATCGGGCAATTGATACATACTTCGCGCTGCAACGCGCGCGGGTATATTTCTAGTTTATTCATAGGCTAGCTTATCTGCTATCAGCTAACTTACCGGCCAGTTTGCCAAACACAGCCAAAGTTCAATGTAGTAATCACATATATCTTTAAACTTTCAAACATCACATCAATTTTGAAATTGAAACCTAAAACTTTAACCATCAAACACAATCTTACAAATCATGGAATTCAAGAAAAATAGCAGATTTCATAATTCATAGGCAATCAAGAACCAACAAGTTAGGATAAAAACCAAACCTTTCTGTTTCAAAAGCTTCCCTTTCTTAGAATTAGGGTTTCCATCTTCAGGATTATTCTTCAAATTAGTAACATTAGCAAGCTGAGCAGCCCTACTCTGCTCCAATTCCTCCATTAACTTATCTTCAATGCTCGTATCGTAAACCTTCCCTTCTCCAAACCCTAGCGGTTTGTTCTTCGTCCACTCCCTCATGTTCCTCAATGGAACCACAATCTCATCTTCATCTTCTTCATCTTCTTCATCGATTTCCTCCTCGAAATCATCTTCGAAATCGAAATCGTCCGCTTCCGGAACGCTGATTTCGGATTTAATTGGGGTTTTGGAGGCGAAATTAGGGTTTGGAGATGGTGATTTGAGGTGAATTGAGAGGAATTGGGGTTTTGGAGGGTGGAGTGTGAGGAAAAAATGGGGGGTTTTGGTGGATTGGAGAAGGGGGGTGAAGGGGATTGGGGAAAGGGGGGTTGAGTTTTGGAGGACTCCATTGGTGGTGTTCATGGTGATTGGAAAGGGTTTGGAAGGATGGAATGGAATTGAGAAGATGATGATGATGATGATGATGAAGGTTGTTAGTTTTGCAGGTTGTTGTTGGAAATGGAAATCAATATCATAGTGATGATAATGTTGTGTTTTTTTCTAGAAAAATGTAAAATGATACACAACTTTGAAATGTATAAAAACACAAACATTAAGGCTTTGTTTGGCAAGCATAAGCTAGCTGATAAGCTAGCTTATAAGCTAGTCCATCCAAACATGTACCAGGAAGCTAGCTTATCAGCTAGCTTATAAGCTAGCTTTTTGAAACGCTACTTTGAGTAGCTTATGAGGAGCTTATTGTAGCTTTTTCCAATTATACCCTTATTAATATTAATTATTAAATTCAAATATACCCATTTTGGTCATTTTACATACTCATAAGATAGTTTTTGCCAAACATAATTTGTTCAACAACTAGCTTATCAATCAACAGCTAGCTTATCAGCTATCCGCTAGCTTATCAGCTACCAGCTAGCTTATAAGCTACGCTTGCCAAACATAGCCTAAGGGGCTGTTTTGGTGTTATTTTAACTCCCATGGATGAGTTTGAAAGAAAAAAAAAGGATTTATGCATTACCGAATAAACTGGTACTAAACAGTCGCATATAGTTGGTCGAGTGAGTTGTAATAGTGACTCCCATTGAGCGTTCATGAGACTGTTAAAAAACAATGCCTTTACTCTCTACCATTATACTTTGGCTTATGTTCATTTGGTTAAATACAGAAGCGTTGTTATCTATGTACCGTTAAATCCATGTGTGACGACAATATTTCAATATGTTGACGATGACAAAGGGTATTTTTTTGTAGTTTTGTATTGTATAAGGTCATCTTTATCGTGCAAGTGTGTGAAACATTAGGAGTATGTGACAACAATATTTAGCAGGGAAAAACAAATGTTGCAATCAATCGTTTTAAATCAGAATTACCATTTATATCTCTCTATAAACCACTACCATAATACCACCTACTCGAGATGGGTTATATGCAAACTAGGCGAATAATGCAATGACGAAACTTAGATCCAATTGCTTCAACCTTACGAGCATGTGTAATGTGCCAATGACTGCAACTCTTTCAACATGTTGACGATGACAGATGTCTGCTCTAAAGGTTCAATGGCCTTCACATCAAAACCAACAAACAGTTTCATCTATACACGATGATGAACAAGCCTGTTTAACAGGCTTCATTAGCTTTCTTTCCCACATAGTGATATCTTAATTTCTTTTCCTCACTTGCAATGTATGCGCTCATATCGCGACCGACGATAGCAGGAAACTAAAATGCTGAAGGAATTTATTGTCTTTTTCCACCATGAAAATAAAGTTGTCACCATATCATCTTTATAGTTTTATCTCTTCCCATTTAGAATACACAAGTTTTGCATTTTGTAATTTGTACCACTTCACAATGGATAAGATTCCTTTGTAACACATATTTCTTAAACAACAAAAGGTAACATGATTAGGCAATACTTTGCAATATAACCAAAGAAGAAGGGGTATATACGTAAATAACCATAAACCAAAAACCATTTGTCAACCAAATTTGGATCTCGACCCGACCCGACCCGACCCATCTCAATCACAAAATCGTACGCCATGCCTTCTTCTTCCCGGTCTACAGATTTTCCGGTTTTCGTCTTCCCCAAATTCAACCTCCATATCCATCATATAAAATCAAAAACCCTAACCCTCCAATACTCAATCAAATCCACTGAATTCCATTACTAAAATCACTCAATTGATTCAATCACAACCATGGAGCATCAGTCGTTTCACAATCTCTTCGAACGCCGGCCCTTAATCAAGTCGAAAACCCCTGCTGTCAAGTGGTTCAAAGAATGGTATAATCCAATCTAACAAATCTCAATTCTGTAACTTTTCTGTTCATATATTTGATTTATATCTGTGATTGTTAGTTTGTAATTCTCAATTTGATAAGTTTTTGGTGGAAATCGAAAGGGGGAAATTTGGTAGGTTTAGTGAAATAGATGTGAATTATGCACTGGATTAGTTTTCTAATTTTAATTTGAATTTGAAATTGAAATCTGTAGAAGCATTTGTTTTTGTTCTAATATGTTTTTATGTAACTATTAGAATCAATAATTATGAATGAAGTTAAAGATACTGTCTTTTCAGGATGTTGAGGATTGGTTATGTGCATATTATCTGTTAGATTGTCGTTTTTTTCGTACAGAGGTATCGGAAAATGGATTTGAAGTTTCACTGAAGGTCTCTGCATTTTGTTGTATGCTATTTGTATGCGTTTTCAGAGAAGATCGATTTGAGATGGTCTTATGTAAGGAGGTCGTTCTCGTGACTTGAATTTCCATGACCTTTAGGAATCATTACAGCAGGGCATAGAGGGGGAGGTTATAAGTGTCTTTACCGTAAAGTAGATTTTTTGATGGAATGAAAAAGACATATATGGCAGAAGCTAATCACAAAGAGAGTAACTTTACTGGTTGACCAAGATTCAGCTTCTGCTTTGGCCATATTACAATTATATTAAAGGCACCAAAAGCAGCTGAAATTGTTTAGCAGTTTGGTTTTAACTTATACGATTAACTTATACGATTCAGCTGCGTAATGGCTGCATTTTCTCCTACTGAAGAGATTAAAAAGGTATCTTGATCCACTGGTGAGGTCCTTTGTCCATGAAAGAGGACTGTCAAAATGAAAGAAAAAACAGAAATCCTTGCAGTGGATGATGTTGGGCTAGAAGCCTATTTAAGACTGTAACACCTTAGGCATATCCCATATCGCTTCTGGACAGGAGAGATGCTGGGTTCATAAGTAAACCTTGGTCTCCCAAGACAACAACGCGTTTTGGGGCCAAATGCACGGCAGGTTCTTGGAACGCTGCAATTAAGCGTGCTTGGGTGGGAGTAGTACTACCAAGATGAGTGACCCCCTGGGAAGTCCTCATCAGGTCGCCAGAAACAAAGCCGTAAGCCAGTGGGGCAAAGCGGACAATATTGTGTCAAGGTAGGCGGGGTGTTACAAAGACTGTATACTGGGGCCTGGGTCACTACTTTGCGTTTCCAATTTTGTCAAAAGGGGGTTACTTCATATGGTTGGGAAAACCGTTTGTTTGTCTTACCTTCTTGTGTGTGAATTTCTTCAAATAAACTATGGAATCTGGCTATTTGGTTTTTTATGCACTACCAAATCCATGAACTATATGATAAGAATGCTACTGAACCATGTGAAGTCCGTGTGTTTGTGTGATTATTAATCCAAACAGACATGATATCATTTGATGGTCTGGCATTTTTTATCTTCTGGTTATTTATTGGATTTCTGTATAAAAATGTCATGCAAGCAATTCAGTAAATTTCTGTTCCAGTTCTTCATGTGCTGGGTGTATATCTTCTTTCAGTTACTGCCGACCTTCAGATTAATCTGGTTATTATTCGCCCAGGGTACCCCAAGATGTCGTAGCAACAGGCGGGAAATGCTTCGTCATGAAATGGGTCACAGGTTAGCAGTAATCCATTAAACTAGCAATACTTTCAAACAAATTTTCTAAGGGAATGAAATATGAAGGTTGCTCAAAAATTGTTTTTTCAACTTCCAACAAGACAAACAAAGTTCTTCCAGTTTTTCGAATTCTGACCTCACAAGTAGTTTGATTAAGTGTGCATGTGCGTGTGTGTGTGTGCGTGTTATTGCATTATTTGTAAGTTTTCCCTTGTGCTTATTCTTGTGTTGTGCAACCAGAGGCTCAAATGAAGGCCATGAAAGAGAAGTCAACGAATCCAGAGGCTGTACTTGAACCCGAACCCGAACCAACTACTGAAGTTCTTTTCCTCTGCAGCTACGAAGGCTGTGGGAAAACATTTATCGATGCTGGGGCTCTAAGAAAGCATTCTCATATTCATGGAGAAAGACAGTATATATGCCATTACGAGAATTGTGGAAAAGTAATCTTTTTTTGCCATCAGAATCTTGATTTTAGTATGTGGTTTTCTTTGGTTAATTAATCTCCATCAGCCATTGAAACTTTGGGGTTATTCTGCAGAAATTTTTGGATAGTTCCAAGTTAAAAAGACATTTTCTTATCCATACAGGCGAGAGAGATTTTATTTGCCCACATGAAGGTTGCGGTAAGGTGATTAATTAGTGCTCCCTATCAATTTGGTTTTTGGGTGGTGGTAGTAAAAACAAATTTACGACCTTTATAGATGATACCAACTCGGGGTGATTTATTTATGTCACGTCTCCGTATTTTTGCAGGCGTTCTCGTTGGATTTTAACTTGAGGTCGCACATGAAGACGCATTCTCAAGAGAACTATCATATTTGCCCGTACCAAGAATGTGGCAAGAGATATGCTCATGAATACAAGCTAAAGAATCACATTATGTCTCATCATGAAAAGGTTCGATCGTGCTTTAGCTTTGTATTTATAGTTACCATTGGTCGTATGCATCAAGGGTGCATTTGGTACACAATACAAAAAAGCTGGTGTCCCATGTTTGGCACAACCGTGGCAGCCACTATCAAGTTCAATATGCGATTATGTTGACATTAATGCAGATCGAAAACTAGTCATAGGCATCTCAGCATAATGATCGTTGGTGGATTACTGGATTATAGATATTATTTTGTGTGATTATTGATCTTGTATGTATGTAACTAATTATAAAGGATACTTTATCTTTCGAATTCCAGCAGAACGGCAATAACAACTTGATCGAAGTGGCGCCCAAGTACGTCCACGTCCAACCCGTCGAAAAACCTCCACCCAAGCCGCCAAAGGCTGTGGCAGCCGCCACCTACGCCACCGCATCATCTGACCGCCCTTATGCCTGCCCATATGAAGGATGTGAAAAGGCTTACATCCATGAATACAAGCTCAACCTCCATTTAAGAAGAGAGCACCCCGGCCATTTCCCGGAAGATAATCCCAAAAACGCCCGTAATACTGACATGGACGCCGGCAGTGACCATGACGGATACGCAGTGAAACGTGGAAACGCGAAGTCCCAGAAACAGAACCGGCCGAAACCCAACGTAAAGCTTCCGCCAGCGAAGGCGGTGAAGCGCAAGCAGCCGCCGCCACCACCACCTGCCGCCGTCGCTAAGAAGCAGCCGTGGCCGGTGGTTAAAGAGGTGCAGGAGGAAGAAGATAGTGAAGAGACGGAAGAGGATCGTGGTGATAACGGTGAGGATGGATGGAGGTACGGCGGTGGTGATAACGATGACGACGATGAAGAGACCGAGTACGAGGACTAGTTTCTTAGCATGGACTGTTCTATAGGATTATATATATATATATATATATATATACATACATATATAGGGTTAGGTTTATGTGAGACCAAAATGTTTTTGTGAGAACCGTGAAACCATATCATTACACTTGAAACTTCCCAGCAAGACATTGTGAAGACAAAATAAGTTCCAAACCTTCACTACAAAAAACCGTGAAGGTTACCGTCACAATGTTTTGTTGTGAAGTTTCAAGTATAAAAACTTGGTATGGGTCTTATGAAAACAACTTAGTCTGACATGATCGGAAGTCTCTATATATATATGCTTAATGGAATGGAGACTAGAGGTTAGAGGGTAAAATTGTTTTTTGGTTACAATGGTACTAGATTTGTTTATTTTTTTGTGTTATTTTGTAAATGTTAAATAAGGATAACAAATTCATCACCTGTTTAAATATGTTGGTTCTAGTCAAGGTGTAAACTGCTAGAAATTGAATTTTGGTTCCATATTACTCTATGTATTTTGGATCATTTTATAAAGGAATGCATAGTCTAAGTTTGTGTGAGAAGTGGATCTGAAATCTTGATCACTTTTAATATCAAGTCGAGTTAAGTTAAAGTGAGATACATGAAAAGTGAACCTGAATTCTTGATCACTTTTAATATCAAATTCACCCATGAATTGGGCTGATAAGGGATCGATCCGATGCATCTCATATTCTGACCTGTGTATCTCGTGCTTCTCATGGTAACTCAACACTCTTACTGAAGCGAAGCCCAACCCTATATATACACACATATTGTTTCCATGAGATCATATTTTTACACTTATAACTTCACAGCATAACACTATTAAGAATTGAAGGCAACCTTCACAATGTTGTCATTGTGAATATTCGATTATTTTTAAACATGATATCATGAAAACATGTTGATCTTAACATGAATTTACACGGTTTACAACCAAAAACTGGTTTATAAAATAACTTGACTCTCTCTCTCTCTTTCTTTCTATATATATATATATATATATATATATATATATAGGGGTGGGTTCAAATGTGAACCACTTTTTGGTTGTGAACGTGAGGACAACCGAGAGCGCGACACGTGGCGGATGACTAGGCGCCACATCAGATCCACGGCGGATGACTAGGCGCGATTCATGGGAGGGCATTGAATTAAAGGGGGGGACCACATTCAAAGACGCCACGTGTCGCGCTCTCGGTTGTCCTCACGTTCACAACCAAAAAGTGGTTCACATTTGAACTTTCCTCTATATATATATATATATATATATATATAATAGAGAGAGAGAGAGAGAGAGAGAGTTCAAACGAGAACGATAACATTTTAAGAAATTACAAAAAACTTCTTTTATATACAAAATCATATATGATTCACCACTAACTGGGCATGGACGAATTTTTCGCAACTTAAGTTGCAGGCAAGTGTCGTGAATAATATGTGATTTTGTACATGATTTTTTATGTGAATCATATATGATTCTGACCCCCCCTCCCCTCTCCCTCTCTTCTCTCTCTCTCTCTCTCTCTATATATATATATATATATATATATATATATATATTGTTTAATGGTCCTTGTTGTTTAGGTGACACTGGTCTTTTTTGGTATTAAATCAAAGACGCGTTCATAAATGACTCAAAATGTCCTTTTTTATTCTAGTTTGGTGGGTTACATTGAATACTATTGTAACACTCGTTTCTTGTTGTACATCAATAATTGGCTGTGAAATGACCTTTCTACCCTTCACAAACAGAATAATCAATCAGTCTTCTAAACAGCTAGCTTGTATGAAGCTGTCTATATATCTATATATACATATATATATATTCATTTACTTTTGTAGTACCAATTGCACATAAACTTGTACCTTTCTTGTCGATTTGAACGATTCATCAATGCCAATAATTCCCACCTTCTTCCGTGTCATAACCAAGCGCATTACCAACCGTACGTACTTCTCATGTAAAATGACTAAACTACCCTTCAGAGTTGAGAGTACATTTACGAATAAAAAAATCTCGAGAAGAAAAAGACAGAAAAAATGGCAAGCTTGAACTCAATATTAACATGGTCTTTTACAAGATTAATATACATGTTATGAATCAAATTGTAAGTAATTAAATTCTTTCTTGAATTAATATACATATGCTTATTAATTAATTTGATCTTGATGATCCACTCTCAATGACAAAAAAGATATTGAAGTACCATCATGATGAACTACTAGCATTATTATTTGTGCAAAAAGTTGATTCCTTTACAACTTTAACAGGTTTCATACAGAATCTGCCTCCAAAGACATTTATGTAAATGGGCATTTTTTGGCTCGCTCAGCGGCTGAGGCTAACGAGAGGACTACTGGCGTAACTATTAGTAGCCTCTGAGATACTTTGCAGAGATGGCCTCCATGATTTTGATCTCGAAGCAGCAAATATCGACGACGATCCAGATCTTTGTCTAAACGTTCTTTCGTGTACTCCTTCAACCTGATAATAATTAATCAACATTATTAATTACAATTAGAAAACCCTTTTAGACAAAATTATGTGGGAATAAATTAAGGGAAAATGGCATAAATTGTCATTTTACCAAATCAAATTACTCTTTTAACCTTTTCTCTTTTAAGTTTTCAATAAGTCACTTTCTCTGCAAGTAGCCATTCTCCGGCTTGCGCATGGGTCAAAAAGTCAAAGAATTTTTTGAACATGGTCCGTAAGTATCGAGACAAAATCTGTAAATTTGTCTAAATTCTTCAGTGGATTGTTACTTGGCGGATTTAGACAAATACAGATTTGGTCCATATACTTGGAACCATGTTCACAAACTTCGAGCTTATTTTAAAATAAAAACTTTTTTGCCCCCACGCAAGTTGAAGAATGATTACTTGCAAAAGTATTGATTTTTCTCGAAACTTGGAAGAGAAATGGCTAAGAGTTGAATTTGGTCGAGTAAAATGGTTATATCTGTTAATTTCCCGTTAACTACCTGCTGGTTGTTTGCGTTATCGACAACCGTAGTAGTGTGGTTATCCGCCATTGTTTCCGGTGGGTTTTTCTTCATCTTTGCATGTCTTTTTGCTCTCAAAACCTTCATTACCTCTGCAAAGATATAATTAATTAACTAACTACAATAACTAAAATTGGTTTGAATTGAAGAACTCGTATATAATTAAGGCGATGGCGTAACAAAGGATTTGGACCATTGATCATTTTTAATCTCACTTTCATCCATGAATTTCGCTTCTCGTGGGAATTGATTCAGTGCACCTCAGTGCACCTTAATTAATGTTTTTGATCATCGATTAGGATTGATCCAACGGTGGAGATCCCTTCTTATTCTTCTCACCATAACTTTCTTCTCACAAGAACCAAACCAAACCATAGGGTTGGGTTCCGGTGAGAAATACCAAATATAGTGAGTATCGTGATCAGAAGTGATTATCAACCGTTGGATGAGAAATGAACAAACATTAAGATAAGATGCACCATGATAAAATGCACCGGATTAATTCCCTTCTAAGGCGTAATTATGGATGGCATGAGATTAAAAAAAATCAAGGGGTTCAGATCCAGTTCTCACACTTCTCACGTTTAACTCAAGTTCTCACACGATTCTTTGCATATGTGTGTGTATATATATATATATATATATATGAAATTTGTTTATATATACCATGAGTGGTAACAAGGCGATAAGCTCGGCCGAGAACGAGGGTGTCGGTGGGACGAAGGAGCTTAACGCGCGTAAAGCGAATGGTTTGACCATCTTCAGGAGGCAATGGGATGATGATTGAGACATGGTGGCCAGGGTTCATCTTCATGATCTCACTTGCACTCACAGACCAATACATTCTTTCTAGTTTTCCATCTGGATGTTGTATCACAAGTGCAGCTGCATCTATAGCTTGGCAATTACCCATTTTGCCCTTTCTCTCTCTAGATGAAGAAGATGAAGATGGATGATGAAGAAGATGAAGATAAGAAGTTGAAGTGAGGAGGGATATTGGTGTATTTGATGTATAATGTTGTTCACCACCCCTCCCTTATCTATACCTCTTCTACTTCTTATAGGATTATAATTTACAATATAATAAACTATTAGTTTACACCTTTGTAGTTGTGTATATAATTGATAGGTGTTATTTATTAACCCCTATTTTGAGTCTTTTAGTTCACTTTTTCACCATTTTGGTAGCCCGTTGTGTCACTTGTGTCCCATTTCATGCAAGATTAGTATATATTCGTATCCTAACTAGTTTATAGTTAAATATGCTTAATTTGATTTAATTTTGGTACTTATGTAGCTTAATTGCAGTTTTTGCAGAAAATGGCCCAGTACTACAGGATGCTATAGGAGCGCTGTAGCAGTGTGCAGTATTGTTGACAGCGGATTTTTGGACTCCTACTCATTTGGGCCGGGCTTCTAGGGACTGTTTTGGGCCAAGGGATCAGCAGCCCACTTTTGAAGATTAAGGCCCAAGCCTTTTTACAATATTATTTTGTATTTGATGAAACTTGTTCCCTAAGTCATTAATTTAGTATAAATAGATGGTTTAGGCTAGTTTATTATTTACCAATTTAACCAACTTTCACTACTTTTCTCTTGTTTCGTGTTCTATAGTCGTAAGTAAGTTGTTGGCGAGTTAAGTGGTGCTTAGAATCATCCCGATTGTTAAGCATTAGTTCACTTGCTCTAAGTTACGTTTCTAGTATTAATACCAATTCCGAAGTATTTTAGTACATCTCGTGTTCAAGTTTTCACTTATATCTCTCAAAGTGCATTATTTCATCATTGTACGTGTTTTTAAGTCTTACAAAATTCTCAAGGTTTGATTTTTCTCACGATACTTCATCTTTGTTCAAAACGGTTCTCGAATTTAATCATCAAGATTTTTCGGTTACGTCAAATTTGAAAGTCTTTCATCTTTCGTAAAATTGCAAGTCTTTCGTCTTTTCAAAACAAAGTTCATCTCAAGTTTAATCATTCATCAAGTTCACGTTTTCACTAGTTTATGCTCGAAACTTGTCTTGAAAGCAACCTATTTCTAAAACTTCCATCACAAGAAACAAAAGTTAGTCAAAATCTAGCTTTTGTACCTTTTTTGTACCTTTAAGTACTTTTTAGTACTTGTTGAAGAACTTTTCATCTTAAGTAGCTTTCATTCCAAGTTACTAAATCGTGAGCCACTTTCATACTGATATTTACTGTTATATTGAGATTACTTGCACCCTGTTTCCTCCAGATTAGATTTATTTCTAATAGTGAAGAACGTATTGTGTGATAATCAGCAAAGTATCGTTTTTTTCTTCCAAGCAAAGCTATTTTCTTGAACTGTTATAAATCTGTTTACTACTGTTATTTATATAACTGCTAACTCATAATTATTTTCACTCTGTTTCTCTCATCGAAGAGAACGTATTGTGTGATAATTATCAGTTTTCTCTACCGTGCATTTAATTATTTAACTGGTCAATTTTCCAGTGTTTATTATTCTGCAAATTTACATTTCAGTTATTTACTTTATTGCAGTTTACTGGTCATTCTTCCAGTATTTATTTTCCCACAATTCTACTGGTCACCTTTCCAGTATTTACTTTCCTGCTCTCTTACTGGTCAACATCCAGTATTTATTTTTTAGTTATTTACATTACAGCAATTTACCTGTTTTTATTTTCTCGGGTTATCTACACTCTGTTTCTCTCATTGAAGAGAACGTATTGTGTAATAACTACCAGTTTATTTTATTTCAGCAATTTAATTACTCGCAATTTAATTTACAGCAACTCTACTGGTCATAATCCAGTGTTTACTTTCTAGTACTTGTTTTACTGTCGTAATCTAACTGTTTATTGCAGGTGATTGACACTTCATTGAAGACTGTACCTAGTTGATTGACGCCCAACTTAGTACATGAAAGTGCACTAGCTTTTAGAGTTAGGATTTGTGTTAAACATCCGTAATAGACGTGAGAAGGCTAAAAGTAGCTTTAGTACTTAATTGTGCTATACTCATCTAGTGAGATTGGTAACACTGTGTTGTGCTAGGATTCGTGACTAATATATCACCTCTGAATGCACGTTGACCTGTGTGTACTCTTAAGAGGCCGGTCAAACCAGTAGTTGGACCTTCAGTAGGATTATTGCTAGACCACTTGTGTTTCATCAGATCCTTGCACCCTGTGCTTCTTGCTCTGATAGCTTTTATAACCAATCATTCACCATTTGCTTAAATAGCATCGGTTAAAATCCTCGAATTCGCCATCTGAAATCATCTTTTACGAACTGGACTTTACTGAAAAGACTTTTGCACAAAACCTTCCCTGAGGATCGATATCTGGTATTTACTTACCATTATTACTTGTTACGGGACGACAGTAGTTCAAGGTGTATACTTGCGCCTGGTTCTATTTTATAGTTGAATCTCACAGTTCACGGTCGTTTTCGTTTGTCCTTCCTTGCTCTTGGGCAAGGAAAATTTGCCTATCAAGTTTTTGGCGCCGTTGCCGGGGAAGGTAGCTAAGAGTTCTTTTCTGTTTTAAGTAAAGCTTTTAAAATTTGATTTTTCTACCACCTTTTTGAAACAGAGGCGTATGCCAAGAAAAGTGCGCGGGGAATTTTTCGATTTAGATCCAGAGATTGAAAGAACTCTCCGTTGGCAAAGAAAAGTACAAAAAGAGCTTTTAAAAATACTAATGGCTGACCAAGAACACCCTCCCTCTGATGAGGAAGATTATAGTGATGAGGAGGAACTTTACCAAGAGCAGGATATCATCCAACTGGCTAACTCTAAAGATGGCGGGATTATGGATTATGCCGTTCCTGTTTTGAGGCAACTCCATTCAGGAATACTTAAACCAAAAATCAAAGCCGCCCATTTTGCTCTTAAACCACTGATGTTTTCTATGCTTCAAACTAATGGCCAGTTTGGTGGTACTGCACTTGAGGATCCTCACTCTCATCTAAAATCTTTTATGCAAATATCAGACTCTTTCCGTATACCGGGAGTCTCATCAAGTGCCTTGAGGTTATCTCTTTTTCCATTTTCACTCAGGGAAAGAGCCAGAGCCTGGTACGATTCACTCGAACCAGATTCTATAACCTCATGGACCCAAATGGCAGAAACGTTTTTGAAAAAGTACTTTCCACCCACCAGAAATGCTAAGTCCCGCCTTGATATTTCCACTTTTAAACAATGGGATGACGAGGCAGTTCCTGATGCATGGGAAAGGTACAAAGAGCTTTTGAGAAAATGCCCTCACCATGGCATTCCGTACTGCATACAACTAGAAACCTTTTACAATGGTCTAACCCCCACTGCTAAAGGAATGCTAGATGCTACGGCAGGCGGAGCTTTCACAGGAGTTACATATAATGAAGGATTCAAAATCCTAGAAAAGATATCCAACAACAGCGGACATTGGGCTGACCCACGGGGAATCCCACCAAAAAGAAATGCTGCTAATGTTCAGGATACAGATGCCTACTCAGCTTTGGCTGAGCAAGTTTCCAATATGGTTGAAATGATGAAGAATCTGTCCAACCCTAATGGAAATGAAAGGGCACCTAAAAAGCAAGTTCGCTTTGTTACTTGTTCATACTGTCAAGAGAACCATTCATTTGAGGACTGTCCTGGAAACCCAGAGAGTGTCAACTATGTTAATCATAATAATTACACACAGACCACCGGGGCCTTCTCTCCCACTTACAATTCTAAGTGGAGAGATCACCCAAATTTGGGGTGGCATAGTCCAGCACTCAACCCACCAATGCAAAAGCCCCATGGACAGACCAATCATCCAAGTCAGAATAATAACCACCACCAACAACAGAGACATGTTCATTTTCAAAACCAGAACCATCAGTCTTCTTCTTCATCTTCTCACCATAGGCAAAACAATCAAAATGATGCCCCTCCTACCTTGGAGGCAATGCTGAAAGGGTTCATGGCCCAAACACAGGCATCAATCAAAAATCTGGAAAACCAGGTTGGCCAGATAGCTCAGGAGATTAAGAAAAGACCTGATGGGACTCTGCCCAGTGATACTGAGACCCCTCAGAGACCTGGGAAGGAACAAGTCAAAGTTATAACCTTGAGGAGTGGTAAGACTTTAATAGAAAACAATCAGGTGAAATCACACACACCACCTGAGAAAAAAGATAAAGAAAAAGAAAAGACAAAAACAGAGCCCGAGAAGAAAAAGGTAGAACCTGAAAAGACCTTTGCATCATCATCTTCTACTGATATTCCACAATCTTCTAAAGAGAGCAACAAAAGACCTCTGACACACGCACCACTTCATGAAAAGTCAGACCTTCCACTATTATTCCCAGATGAACCTAAGAAGGTACAGAAAAGAGACAAGACCCTTGTTAGTGATATGTCACAATCTGGTGGCAGTCCTAAGATTCATCATACACCAAGCAGGCTAGATACAATCCCTGAGGAAGAGCCTGTCATACAACAAGTAGTAGAGTATGATGCTCTACCTACTCCACCACCTGCCCCTGAAAAGACTACTACTTCTGCTTCAGTCGGTCGTTATATTCCTTATCCCGAAAGGTTGAGGAATCTAAAAGAAGAACAACAATTTAAAAAATTTCTGGATGTTTTCAAACAACTTCACATAAACATACCTTTGGTTGAGGCTATTGAGCAAATGCCAAGTTATGCGAAGTTTCTTAAAGACATCTTGAACAAAAAGAAGAAACTGACTGAATATGAAACAGTAGCTCTGACTAAGGAGTGCAGTGCCTTGATTGCCAACAAAATCCCACCAAAGATGAAAGATCCGGGATGTTTTACCATACCTTGTTGTATAGGTGGAAAGAATGTAGGGAAAGCCTTGTGTGACCTAGGTGCTAGTATTAACCTGATGCCTTTATCTATTTTCAAATCCCTAGGCATAGGTGAAGCTAGGCCTACCACAGTGACTCTGTCTTTAGCTGATAAGACCATAGCCTACCCTGAAGGGAAAATTGAGGATGTCTTGGTCCAGGTTGATAAGTTCATCTTTCCAGCTGACTTTATCATCTTAGACTTTGAGGCTGACAATGAAGTTCCCCTCCTTCTAGGTAGACCCTTTTTAGCAACTGGTAGAACCTTGATAGATGTCCAGAAAGGAGAATTGACCATGAGAGTCCATGACCAAGAGGTGACCTTTAATGTATTCAATTCTCTCAAGTACCCTGATGACAGAGAGGATTGTTCTACTTTAAGTGTGATTGAGACCTGGTGTGAGAATGGATGTAGAAGGGGAATGTTGGGAATAGATGAGTCTGATAGTGAGAGTGATGAGGAGGACTGTGAGGAGATAATGATGCCTATGGAGGTTCTTGCCTTTGAGGCTTTAGAAGCTGAGGATAGGAAGATCCTTGTCCCATCCTCAGATGTTGCCCCAGACCTGGAACTGAAACAACTTCCCTCACATTTGAAGTATGCCTTTTTAGGAGACTCAGGGAAGTTGCCAGTCATAATTTCATCATCATTAGAATCTGATCAGGAGGAAAAGTTGGTCCAAATGTTGAAACAACACAAGAAAGCTATTGCATGGACCATTGCTGATATCAAGGGCATAAGCCCTACCATTTGTCAACACAAGATCATTCTTGAAAACAAAAATTTCACCTCAGTTGAGCCTCAAAGGAGACTCAATCCTGTGATGAAAGAAGTAGTTAAAAAGGAGATTTTAAAATGGCTTGATGCTGGTATAATCTACCCAATTGCAAGTAGCACCTGTGTCAGTCCAGTTCAATGTGTACCCAAGAAGGGTGGAGTTACTGTTGTACCAAATGAGAAAAATGAACTTATACCTACCAGAGTAGTGTCAGGATGGAGGATATGCATGGACTATAGAAGACTTAACAAAGTCACTCAGAAAGACCATTTTCCTCTACCCTTTGTAGACCAAATGTTAGACAGACTGGCAGGAAAAGAGTTTTATTGTTTCTTAGATGGTTACTCCGGTTACAATCAAATAGCCATTGCACCAGATGACCAGGAAAAGACCACTTTCACATGTCCCTATGGAACCTTTGCCTTTAGAAGGATGCCCTTTGGATTATGCAATGCCCCAGCCACTTTCCAGAGATGTATGATGTCCATTTTCTCTGATATGCTAGAAAACTCCATGGAAATCTTCATGGATGATTTTTCTGTGTACGGGACATCATATGATGAATGTTTGCAAAATCTTGAAAAATGTCTGGAAAGGTGTGAAAAGACTGATTTAGTCTTGAACTGGGAGAAATGCCACTTCATGGTTGAAGAAGGCATAGTTCTGGGACATCTCATATCCAAAAGAGGTATTGAGGTTGACAAGGCCAAATTGGAAGTAATTTCCAAATTGCCTGAGCCAATCACTGTCAAAGGAGTCAGAAGTTTCCTAGGGCATGCAGGGTTTTATCGGAGATTCATCAAAGACTTTTCAAAAATCTCAAAACCCTTATGTGTACTACTTCAGCATGACCAAGCTTTTGATTTTAATGAAGAATGTAAAAAGGCTTTCAAAACTTTGAAAGAAGCTTTGGTCACTGCTCCAATAGTAACCACACCTGACTGGTCACAACCCTTTGAAATTATGTGTGATGCTAGTGACTGGGCAGTTGGTGCTGTTTTAGGCCAAAAGAAGGGCAAAATCTTTCATTCTATATACTATGCCAGTAAGACACTCAATGATGCTCAACTCAATTACACCACTACTGAAAAGGAATTGTTAGCTGTGGTTTTTGCTTTTGAAAAATTCAGAGCATACTTGATGGGTGCCAAAGTCATTGTACATACTGATCATGCAGCCATTAAGTATCTCATTTCTAAAAAAGATGCAAAACCTAGGCTAATAAGGTGGGTCTTGTTACTTCAAGAGTTTGATTTGGAGATCATTGACAGAAAGGGTGTAAATAATCAAGTGGCTGATCACTTGTCTAGATTAGAAAAGCCAAAAGAAACTGAACAAGGGAGTGAGATCTGTGAAGTATTTCCAGATGAGAGGATATTAGCTGTGAACCATTTTTCTGTACCCTGGTTTGCAGACATTGTAAATTACTTAGCTTGTGAGATTATTCCTAAGGAATTTAACAAATACCAAAGGAAAAAGCTCATTTTTGATTGTAAAAAGTATTTGTGGGATGATCCTTATTTGTTTAAAATCTGTGCAGATCAAATAATCAGAAGGTGCATTCCAAAGGAAGAGGTGACATCAATCATACATCACTGCCATTCAGGACCTTGTGGAGGTCATTTTGGAGGACAAAGGACAGCATCCAAGATTCTGCAATCTGGATTTTACTGGCCTTCCTTACACAGAGACTGTCATGACTTTGTAAAAAGATGTGATGAGTGTCAAAGGAGTGGAAACATATCTCGGAGGAATGAAATGCCCCTCAATGGAATTCTAGAAATAGAACTCTTTGATGTGTGGGGCATTGACTTCATGGGACCCTTTCCAATCTCTAACAATTGTTCTTACATACTGGTGGCTGTAGACTATGTGTCTAAATGGGTGGAAGCTATGGCTTGCCACTCTAATGATGCTAAAACTGTTGTCAAGTTCTTACACAAGCACATATTCACCAGATTTGGTACACCACGTGCCTTGATCAGTGATGAAGGCACACATTTCATAAATAACCTGCTTGAGGAATTGTTAAGTAAATACAACATTCAGCACAGGGTGGCCACTGCTTACCACCCTCAAACCAATGGTTTGGCTGAATTGTCAAATAGGGAGATCAAAGGCATTCTGGCCAAAGTAGTCAAACCACACCGAAAGGACTGGGCCTCCAAATTGGATGATGCCCTGTGGGCCTATCGGACTGCTTACAAAACCCCTATAGGAATGTCCCCATTCAGGTTAGTTTTTGGAAAGGCCTGTCATTTACCTGTTGAGTTAGAACACAAGGCCTACTGGGCCATCAAAGAGCTTAACATGTGTTTGGATGAAGCTGGTAAAAAGAGAACTTTACAATTGTGTGAAATGGAAGAGCATAGGAATGCATCCTATGAAAATGCCAAATTATATAAAGAAAACACAAAAAAATGGCATGATCAAAGGATCCTTCCTAAAGAACTCATTGAAGGCCAGAAAGCCTTGCTATTTAATTCTAAAGTGAAACTTTTCCCTGGAAAATTTAACTCTAGATGGACCGGGCCGTTCACAATTGCAAAAGTGTATCCTTACGGGGTGGTTGAATTAATTGACCCGGAGAGAGGTACCACTTTTAAAGTAAATGGACAAAGGGTGAAGCCTTTTCTTGAACCAGCTGAATCCCAACAACAGCCAGACATGGTTGTTGATTCTGAAGATGACCCACTCTGATTGTTGGGTCTGAAATCCCACAAATCTGTGTAAATATTAGGATAGATTTCATGTTATGCAACTTTTTAATAGTTTATTTTCCTTATATTTTTGCTGAATTTTAGTATAACTTAGGATTCTTAATTTTTTTTAATGATTTTATATATAAAAATTTTGGAAAATACAAAAAGATTAAGATTTTGTTTTTAGACTTATTAGGACTTTTAAATTTTTTTTTCAGGTTTCAAGTTTTTAGTCAATTTTCATTTTTAAAATTAAAAACACAGAAAAGATCATCAAGTGCCTCAAAAAGGAAGAACAAAAAGAGGAAGAAGCAAATCCAAGCCTTGGAGAAGGATAGGAAGCAGCAGATTCAGCACAAGAAGAGGAAGGTAGAGTTGCAAAAGGCATGGGAGATGGGCAATCCAACAAAGCAATCAAAATGCCCTCCATGCCCAAATCAGTGTTGGAATCCTCCTTTTCTCCTACTCAATCTGAGTAGGACAGGTTCTGCCATCAAACTCCCTCTTTATTTTGCCATTTATGTACATATGCATGATAGTTTAGGATTTGTAGCTTTCTTTTGTAAATAAATTTTAGCTACTTTGCTTTATTTTTACCATTTTCTGCCACTGATTTGCACACACAGATTCACACAAACGGAGGCAGTCCCTCCATCTCACTTTTGGTTCAATTTAGGTTCACAAATATAGAGGCATTCCCTCTATTGAGCATTTGATGAATTTGGGACTCCAAAACAGGGGCAATCCCTCTATTTTTTCTGCTTTGGTTCAACTGTGGTGCACTAATGATAGAGGCAGTCCCTCTAATGGTGTTTGGTGACCTTACTTACTTCAAATGATAGTGAGTTTTCATGCATCACATTGAACTAGGATTCACTCACAAGAGGCATTCCCTTTTTCTTAAATTGAGTCTTTGTGATCTGTTTGTGTGCATGCTTATGGCTACTTACATTTGTCCCACCATCTTAATGATGCTAACTGTTTTCTTTGGGACTTTGCTGATTTTAGGATCATTGTAGGAACTTTAATAGATTTTTCTTTCTTTATTTGCTGTTTTCACCACCTGTGTGTCACTTGACACAACAGGTTTGGTGTTTGCTGTTTTGGTAGTGCAGAAACAGAGGAGCAGGTAAGGATCTTTGGATCCCACTCTCCTCTTCAATGGTTTAAGTTGTTTGGTCATGTATGTCATAGATCTTTGGTTAAAAGCCCTTGGCTTTAGACTATGTTTGGATCCATTTGCTGATTTTGTGTTTTGAGTTGTATATATAATGGTCTTTTGGTATCATAAGTCTTATTCCATGCTTGGTTGCAAAAAGACTAAGTTGTTTGGATGGTTTGCTGAATTCTAGGTCTTATTATTGTGCATAAGTGTCAATTGGTCACTTTGAACCAATTTTTGGTCAAGTCTTGGTTTAGGAAGAAATGGAATCAGTCCCCTTTTCTTCTTTGCTGTTTTGAGTCAAATTGAGTCTTTTGGGAACTGATTTTCATGAGCTTGTGTATCACTTATCCATCAATTGTGCACAAAAACAAAATAAAAATAGAAAGTTGACTCCTTGGTATTGCATAAAGTGATTTTATAGCCACAATAAGCCTATGATTGCCATGCTTAGCTAAAATAGCCATCTTATGAAATTGTAAACCATTTCTTTGTTGCAAACTTGATCTTTCATGCATTGGGACATTGCAACCATCAAGTTTGAGGATGGAAGGATGTCTATTTAAGCACTCATTTGCTTTAATTGTACAAAATACACACCTAGACCAAAAGTAACATCAAAGAACAAAGTTCTAAGGTCTTGTGTACAAAAGAGTGTCAATGCACACCAATGATACCTCTTTAAGAGATGCATAGTAGGAAAATTGTACTATGGAGTGACATAAAAGAGAGATGAGGTAAAAGACAAGCTTTGAAAGGAAAAAGTCAAAGAACCAATTCAATGCCCAATTTTTTTTTTTTTTTTTTTTTGGAATCTGGTTTTGAAATACAAAATGTTGGTCTTATATTTCATGGGATGGCAGACTTTATGCATAAAACATGGTTAAGCATAGGTTTATGAAGGGCTATAAGTACCACACCTTGTTAAACTTTGGACACAACCTTCTCTTTAAAACACAAAAACATGCACATCTTGGTAAATTGTGAAAAAGCTCATATCTTTTTAGGTTTTAGCACTTTGAGTCTTTATTTTGTCTTTTTCTCGTTGTTTGGGGACAAACAACAGTTTAAGTTTGAGGATGTGATAGGTGTTATTTATTAACCCCTATTTTGAGTCTTTTAGTTCACTTTTTCACCATTTTGGTAGCCCGTTGTGTCACTTGTGTCCCATTTCATGCAAGATTAGTATATATTCGTATCCTAACTAGTTTATAGTTAAATATGCTTAATTTGATTTAATTTTGGTACTTATGTAGCTTAATTGCAGTTTTTGCAGAAAATGGCCCAGTACTACAGGATGCTATAGGAGTGCTGTAGCAGTGTGCAGTATTGTTGACAGCGGATTTTTGGACTCCTACTCATTTGGGCCGGGCTTCTAGGGACTGTTTTGGGCCAAGGGATCAGCAGCCCACTTTTGAAGATTAAGGCCCAAGCCTTTTTACAATATTATTTTGTATTTGATGAAACTTGTTCCCTAAGTCATTAATTTAGTATAAATAGATGGTTTAGGCTAGTTTATTATTTACCAATTTAACCAACTTTCACTACTTTTCTCTTGTTTCGTGTTCTATAGTCGTAAGTAAGTTGTTGGCGAGTTAAGTGGTGCTTAGAATCATCCCGATTGTTAAGCATTAGTTCACTTGCTCTAAGTTACGTTTCTAGTATTAATACCAATTCCGAAGTATTTTAGTACATCTCGTGTTCAAGTTTTCACTTATATCTCTCAAAGTGCATTATTTCATCATTGTACGTGTTTTTAAGTCTTACAAAATTCTCAAGGTTTGATTTTTCTCACGATACTTCATCTTTGTTCAAAACGGTTCTCGAATTTAATCATCAAGATTTTTCGGTTACGTCAAATTTGAAAGTCTTTCATCTTTCGTAAAATTGCAAGTCTTTCGTCTTTTCAAAACAAAGTTCATCTCAAGTTTAATCATTCATCAAGTTCACGTTTTCACTAGTTTATGCTCGAAACTTGTCTTGAAAGCAACCTATTTCTAAAACTTCCATCACAAGAAACAAAAGTTAGTCAAAATCTAGCTTTTGTACCTTTTTTGTACCTTTAAGTACTTTTTAGTACTTGTTGAAGAACTTTTCATCTTAAGTAGCTTTCATTCCAAGTTACTAAATCGTGAGCCACTTTCATACTGATATTTACTGTTATATTGAGATTACTTGCACCCTGTTTCCTCCAGATTAGATTTATTTCTAATAGTGAAGAACGTATTGTGTGATAATCAGCAAAGTATCGTTTTTTTCTTCCAAGCAAAGCTATTTTCTTGAACTGTTATAAATCTGTTTACTACTGTTATTTATATAACTGCTAACTCATAATTATTTTCACTCTGTTTCTCTCATCGAAGAGAACGTATTGTGTGATAATTATCAGTTTTCTCTACCGTGCATTTAATTATTTAACTGGTCAATTTTCCAGTGTTTATTATTCTGCAAATTTACATTTCAGTTATTTACTTTATTGCAGTTTACTGGTCATTCTTCCAGTATTTATTTTCCCACAATTCTACTGGTCACCTTTCCAGTATTTACTTTCCTGCTCTCTTACTGGTCAACATCCAGTATTTATTTTTTAGTTATTTACATTACAGCAATTTACCTGTTTTTATTTTCTCGGGTTATCTACACTCTGTTTCTCTCATTGAAGAGAACGTATTGTGTAATAACTACCAGTTTATTTTATTTCAGCAATTTAATTACTCGCAATTTAATTTACAGCAACTCTACTGGTCATAATCCAGTGTTTACTTTCTAGTACTTGTTTTACTGTCGTAATCTAACTGTTTATTGCAGGTGATTGACACTTCATTGAAGACTGTACCTAGTTGATTGACGCCCAACTTAGTACATGAAAGTGCACTAGCTTTTAGAGTTAGGATTTGTGTTAAACATCCGTAATAGACGTGAGAAGGCTAAAAGTAGCTTTAGTACTTAATTGTGCTATACTCATCTAGTGAGATTGGTAACACTGTGTTGTGCTAGGATTCGTGACTAATATATCACCTCTGAATGCACGTTGACCTGTGTGTACTCTTAAGAGGCCGGTCAAACCAGTAGTTGGACCTTCAGTAGGATTATTGCTAGACCACTTGTGTTTCATCAGATCCTTGCACCCTGTGCTTCTTGCTCTGATAGCTTTTATAACCAATCATTCACCATTTGCTTAAATAGCATCGGTTAAAATCCTCGAATTCGCCATCTGAAATCATCTTTTACGAACTGGACTTTACTGAAAAGACTTTTGCACAAAACCTTCCCTGAGGATCGATATCTGGTATTTACTTACCATTATTACTTGTTACGGGACGACAGTAGTTCAAGGTGTATACTTGCGCCTGGTTCTATTTTATAGTTGAATCTCACAGTTCACGGTCGTTTTCGTTTGTCCTTCCTTGCTCTTGGGCAAGGAAAACTGCCTATCAATAATCAATTGAAATATTTATATAAAAAATAAAGGGTTATTTATTATGATTTAAATATTTATAAAATAATATTTATATTAAAAGTATTTTAAGATATTTATGAAATAAGTTATGTATTATGGTTTGTGTTTGAAAGTTTCTTTGACTATATATTTTGTCTTAATAAATTTATCTTGTCTTTGAAGAGAGTTAAATTGTTTTGTAAACTTTATAAATGTTGTAAATTAATATTTATGTAAAGGATTAATGTTTATTTATTATGATTTGAATATTTATAGAAGATGTTTAGAGTTCATTAAATGTGATAAACGTTATTTGAAAATATTAATTATGTTAGACTTAATGAATGGTTGAGATTCGTTTATAACATTTATAAGATTTACAAAAGAGTACACATCTACCTTTAGAGGCGGATTCATATGAGAACGCTAACTTTTTAAGAAAATACGAAAAACTTTTTTATATACAAAATCATATATAATTCACATAAAAAATCTACGTAGAAAAAATCGCATACAAAATCATTTATGATATATGACACTTACCTGCAATTTAAGTTGCGAAAAATTCACTTTATTTCCATTACTGGTGAATCATATATGATTTTGTACATGAAAAACATTTTTCGTGTTTTCTTCAAAAACTATCATTCTCGTTTGAATCTTTTTATCTACCTTTATATATATATATATATATAATTTACAAACATTACATATCATATTCAGTTTGAATATATAACATTATTTAAAGTGAATATATATATTATTTATAATGAATAATAGCATTCAAAGTAAATAATATATTATTCACTTTAAATATTGTATTATTTATTTTAAATAATGTATGAATATTTTCAATGTTACATTATTTGGACCAAAACTAATGGAACTATCGAATAGTAAATTGAAATAATGATTATAAACTGAATCTTTTTAAATAAATTGTCCAAGATTTTTGAAAACAACGTTATTATCTATTGATATTATAATCATTTAAAAGAAATAAATAGAAGAGGGTCTCCTTCAAAGAAAGCAATCTATTAATTCTTTTATAGGTCCCTCTCTATTTAATTATTATTCTTGCCATACATAGTTTATAATCAAAATGTAGAATAACAATAATGCCTCCATAATTAAACTAAATTAAATAATATTTTTAATTCCAAGTTTCTCCTCTATTATTTTCTTAAATAGTTAATACAAATCGAAATCAAATATGACTTACTTTTTCCCATTTAAAAAAATATTTTATTAAAAAATTAAGACTTGTTAATTAAAAGCTATTTGGGTTTAAAGAGTCAACTCACTTAAGTCAAACATATAATACATGTGGAATAAAACTCAAATAGATAAGAAAATATGTGTAAATTATGAAATGACCCATATTAAATTAAAACTCCAAAATTTTCATATAATCTTTTTTACCTTCATCTAATTTTATTTAATCTTTTCAATGTACTAAATGGAGTTAAGAAAACAAAAATATTATCCAATGAACCCTTGATTAATCCTCAAATTATTCAATTAGTCCAAAAACATTGAGAATCTAGGCTAAGTATTGTAAACCCATGTGAGGTGTTGGGTTCACACATTAAATTTGGAAAATGACTAGATGTGGTGTTCAACAATGGGTTATGTAGGGGACTATGTTGTGTTGCAAAAAGAATGATATATGGTTTTTTACTGAATAAATTCACATGACATCAGTATACGATGAGATGTTACACACATATATATAGACACATATCATGCAATAAAAAGTTGAATCATACATGTTATGAAACATCCAAAATCGTATATGTTAAAATATCATTTGAATGACTATTGATGACCTACAAGTGTTAAAAAATAGTTATCGTATTGTAAGGATATTTGAGGGCCGGCCTTAGACTTGTTACAACCACATAATGAACAAACTATTCATATTTGCTTGTCACTCCCTAAATTTTGTTGTTTTTACATTAAACCATCATTTATTTGAACCTGTAATATATTACTCAAATGTTTAAATAAAATAGTTTACATAAAACTCTCTTATGATATGTTATTAGTGTTTCTAAATTCTAAGAATTCAAAGGACATTATGAAATCCTCCAGCATATATAGAGGGTGTTTGGGAGGGCTTATTTTGGAGGTGCTTATAACTTATTTCATCTTGGAGAAGCAAATAAGTTAAAATAAAGTGTTTGGATAGTTATTTTTAAAAGCCCCTTATTTCATCCCCTAAAAGCTAATAAGTCATTTTTTAAAAGTCACTCCCTACTAACTTATCAAAAACTCCTTATCAAAAACCCCTAAAAGTTAATAAGCTAATCCAAACACTTTTTAGAAAACTCCTTTCTCACACCACATAAGTTAATAAGTACTTTTACCAAAAGTCATAAGTTGTTTTAAATAAGCCTTCCCAAACACCCCCATAGTATATCATCGATGCATAAGAGCATCTTTTATAGAATTATATGGCATAATATTCAAGTTGTAACACAAACGAATTAGAAACAACCTATAATAGTCGACCCTTAAGCAGTAAGGGTCGCTATTATTTTATCAGTTTCCATCTAATGCTTTGAAGACTAAAAACGAAAACTAATTTTGATTGGAAAACTAAAAACTAATGAGTAATGTAATGTAACTTATAAGAGATGAAGGTATCAAAATGAAACATTTGAGGGTACAAATGACCTACCTCAATTTCTTTACATCATTATACTCTTAAAGGGGCCAGGGTCCTCTTGTCTTTGCCCAAGTTTTTTGGAACCATTATTAAAACAAGGGAACGATTATGTGAGAAGTTGAGGTTTAGCGTGAGAAGCGTGAGAAATAGATTTAAATTATTGATCAATTTAATCTCGTATTTTCTTATGAATTGCATCTTAGAAGAGATTTGATCTTGTGCATGTCATCCAAATATACATTTACTTGTCATCTAACGGTTGATAATGACTTCTCATTGAAACCCAACCTTATTAAAACAATCATTTAAATAATATGTATGAATTTATTTCATATTAAAACTTTGATTAGAGGTATAAAATCTTGAAAATTTATTTATTGAGTTTTTGTTGATGACTTGATTGATACATATTATCTAGTATTTTTAAAAGGCTTGTCACGACAAACATTGTGTATGTCAAGACGCATCATCGCATTGTCAATACATTTTCAATATGATATAATTTTGTCATACTAAACTTTTAAAATCCTGAATAATATGTATCAATCAAGTCACCAACAGAAACTCGATAAATATATTTTCAAGATTTTATAGCTAAAATCAAACTTTTAATATGAAATAATTTTATTTGTATTATTTAAATGATTGTTATCAATATACTTGTATCAAGGATATATTTTATTTGTTATAAACTTATTATTATTTTATTTTCATAAAAAAATTATATATTTTTTTAATATATCACCATAAACTCTAACATATTATAATTAATTAGACACAAGTTAGAAAAAGTAGTTGCTTTCTCCACATTCTTCCCCCTTTTCATACTAAATCAAATTCAAAGAATGAAGTATAATAATATTTCTAACTAAACATTATATTTTATATTTTAAAATTTAAAGGTTCTAATATAAATAACAAAATATACTTTCATATATATATATATATATATATAATTAGTGACAATTGATGAAATTACCATTTACACCAGGAAAGAATAGTTTAAAGTTGTACCAAAAACTTTCATCACTTTAATCTAGGGGTGAGCATTTGGACCGAAAAAACCATACGATTATTCTAGTTTAATCTCTTTTAACCTTTCTTTCTTTTTCTCATGAAAAAACAATTATAGAAAATAGTTATAGAAAACATACGATTATTCTAAAATATTATTAAAAAGAGTTTTGGTAAAAATTAATACAATAAATCCCATAAGATACTTTCAGAAATAACTTAAATACTATAATTTCATAAAAATTAAGATTATAAATCCCATAAGATACTATGTAATTTATCAAATAAAAAAACAAGGAGAAGCGTGTTTTTAGTGTGGAATTTATTAAAAAATGTCATCTTAAGGAATAATATCATGATAAGATTTTAGAATGATTTTGTTATTTCAATGAATAATTAGTATACATATATAACTTCACTTCAAGATTTTTTTTAATACATAAACTCATATAATAACTAATTTTTATTTCAAAATTCAATTATTGGTTTGGTAGAGTCACACATGAATAAATCGATAGGGACAAAATCGAGGGCCATATTGAATGCCACCCTTCATATATCACATCATTTTCTTAAATTATTTTCCAAAAAAAAAAAAAAACCAAAATCAATTATTTAAATTTTAACCAAATGTTATTCATACATGTTATTGTTTTTGTAATATAAAAATTGATCAAGTCCTTATATAAATTTCCAAACAAAATTTTCATACACAAATAGCTAATTATACTAAAACAATACAATTAATCCTATTTAATATTTAAACAAATTGAATCATAAAATAATATTTTATTTTAATTACCATATATACATATATTTTTTTGTATAAAACTAATTTGTTATTTTTTATAAGAAAAATAAATAAAATAAGCCATAAGGTTAAAACAACACCTTAATTTAACATTGTTTTAACAAAATTCTTATATATAGATCATGACCAAAACAAATTGAATACTATAAGAATCAAGTTTATAATAAACACACCATAAAAGAAAGTAAAAAAGTTTATCAAAACACCAAGACTAAAGCTATAGTTCACTCCTTAAAATAGAAAAAAAAAACAGTTGAAGCTTGTTAAAATGCTACTTAAAATATCTTTCAATGGGCTAATTTTTACGTCTAACCAAACAATTTTTTTCAACCTTGTTTAATAATAAACTAGCTTATAATTACCATAGCCAAACACGGCCGATATGTTACGTTTAATACGACATGCGTGGATTTCAAAGGCCACAAGGGCTCAAAAAACTCGGTATGCTTCATTTTGATTCAAGAAACAAATCAAGATTCAAGATCGAATGCATAAAGATCGAATGTTTGTAACAACACCTATGCAACGGTAACAATATCCCATTTAGTTTTTTTCCGATCAAACGGAAGGGAAAAACTTGTTGAGATTAAAGGGTAAGGAGTAGAATTCTTCGCTTCTCGTATCCGTCTTGAACAATCGGTACTTGTCCCACCAATGCATTCCTCGATCCTTCCTTGTTGCAGCGTCCTTTTGCCTTAGCGTTACGTCTAGAAAGATGGCCAATACTCCGCCCACAAACGCCTCTGAAGAGAATGGTACGTTTACCATATCGTTCCACTGAAGAAATAAACAAAAAGAATGAATCACGAGAACAGATGACCAAAGGGTTATTGGCCTAGCAGTATCCAGACAGACAGATTCCAACCTTTTTGGAGGTCAGGAGTTCAAGCGTTGCAACAGAGTTAAAAACTTATGTATGAGTTTTGCAGTGTATAAATATTATTATTTATTCCAATAAAAGGAAAAGAAAATGAAGTTTGACCTTTTTGAGGTCAAACTTAGTACATTTTTAGTGGAAATAATGTAAGATTAATATGATTATATGTGAATTAATGCTTTTTTTAAGAGTTTAATGTAGTTAGAAAATATGCTAAAAACAATGTTTATATGTGAATTAATCCTTTTACATGTCTTCTAACAAAGGAACTCCATTTGATGTTTGACTTTTAAGGTCAAATCTAGTACTTTCCGAACGCAAAAACAACAGACTCCGCTATGAACATCAAGTTAACGTATTTCCAAGATTATCATTTGTTTAGAGTTAAATCCGACCGGAAAATACACTAGAAATTTTTTAATTCGGGACTCATGGCGTTTCGGCTATTAAAAGATTCATACTTTGACCACAAAAGTCAACTTTCTTTCTTGGGAAAGTTTGGCTTTTGAGGTCAAATCCAGTGCTTTTCAAATGCAAAGCTGACAGATTTCGTTATGGTTGAAGTCATTTACAAGTTAAGAATACTCCATTTTATGTTTGACTTCAAAAGACAACATCTTTCCTTCTTTTGTTTTTAGAAAAGTTTGACTTTTAAGGTCAAACCCATTACTTTTCAAATGCAAAATTGCAAGATTTCTTTATTGTTCATGTCATTTACCAATTTAAAGATCACCCATTTGATGTTTGACCTCAAAAGTCAAACCTTTCTATTTCCGGGGAGAAAAACGAACGATTTCAAACAGATTTCTTACCCATCTGGCTTTCGTGTGGACCGGACCGTAAGTCTTGATGGCGGTGTACTCATTGAAGTATTGTGGTATTGATAAGCCCATAAAGATCGAGAACCCGAGAATGAATTTTACCCGGAAGCTGTTTAAGTTGCAAAACTGGAGGAACCCGAGGCCAGCTGACCCTGTTTTTCATGCAAAGATTTCAAGAAATATCGTGAGAAATGAACACTTTGATTAAATCGAAACCCGAAATGAATGCAACCGGAAAATATGATTTTATCTCGTACCCACGTAGGCGAAGAACAAACAATACAATCCTGCTACAATGGGTGCTGGAATCGACGCAAATACGGCCCCGAATTTTCCTGCAAATCAAGTTCAGTGTTCAAGAAATCAAGAAAAAGAGAGACGGATGAATACAGGAGAACGTATGTGTGATCGAGAGATTACCGAGAACGGAAAAGAATATCATGAAACCGGCGGAAATCTGGACGACCCGTCTGCTACCAACGCGTGTTAAACCGAGCAATCCTGCATTCTCGCTGTGATTGACCGATATAAGAATCTTGGAAAGAAATCTTGATATTACTATGAATTCAAAATAAGAATCTTGAAAAGAATTTTGATACTACTATGAATTTGATAAAAGAATCTTGATACTACTATGAATTTGATATAAGAATCTTGAAGCTACTATGAATTCGATACAAGAATCTTGATACTACTATGAATTCGATATAGGAATCTTGAAAAGAATCTCTTAAACTACCATGAATTCGATATAAGAATCTTGAAGAGAAATCTTGATACTACTATGAATTTGGTATAAGAATCTTGAAAAGAATCTTGAAAAGAATCTTGATACTACCATGAATTTGATATAAGAATCTTGAAACTACTATGAATTCGGTATAAGAATCTTGATACTAATATGAATTCAATATAAGAATCTTGAAAAGAATCTTTAAACGACTATGAATTCGATATAAGAATCTTGAAAAGAAATCTTGATACTACTATGAATTCGATATAAGAATCTTGAAAAAAATCTTGATACTACTATGAATCGAATTCTATGTCGAACTTACACGGATACGGAAGAGCCATTTCCTGTCCCAAAGATTCCGGAAAACAGAATGCCAACTCCCTTGCAAAAGAAAAATAAAAAACACGAATCAATCGGCATTCGGGGTTACGGGTTGGAACGGCACTACAATAAAGTTGGCTTTACAGGACGTCAAATATGAGTAAACTGCTAACAAATAGACCCTTAGACATATTTTGCGTCCTATAAAGCCGATTTTCTTGTAGTGTGGGATGGTGGGCTTTGATGAAACGATTATGCCAATACCTGCCAACCAATGCCACGGCTAAGAACCGAAGGTGGCATCGGAGTTGCACTCGCATACCTAGCTACCGCAATGAAAGCGCCTGTAGACTGTCAGACAAAACCAAAAAGAGCGTTAAGAAGAAAACTAGAAAGCAGATAACTTTAACCCGTAAAAGAAAACATTAAACAACCTCGACCAGAGACACAAATGAAGCAACCATCATAGCGAAAGCTTCGCCGGCATCAAACGTAGGAGCTCCCCATTGAAACGGATATGGAACTCGGATCCTGTAAAACAAAGCAACTCGTAAAATCTAACAAATCATCATATACCAAAAGGATCAATGGCCCACCAGTATCCGGATGACTAGTCAGGGACGGATCTAGAACTTTTTTCAAACGGTGGCACCATTTAACTATAAATATATATATATATATATAGAAAATTTTCACAAAATCTCTATTGGTCTAGTGGTTGGTTCATTGCTTTTCAAATGTAAAGTCTCAAGTTCAATTATTGGTACAAGCAAATTTTTTTTATATAAACACTAAATTTAGAAAAAAACAAAAATCTTAAAAAATGTCTCTAACAGGACTTGAACCCATGACCTCATGGTTATAAGACAAATAACTAACCAACTCAATCAAAGAAAACTTGTGTCCTTATTGTAGTTTCAACATATATATGGTGGCACACGACAAATTGATATGGTGGCACCGTAACATTTTACACTACGACGGAGGAATTTTGACGGTGGCCCGTGCCACCGTGTGCCCCTCTATAAATCCGTCCATGTGACTAGTAGAGCCTAGCCAGCCTAGCCTCCCAGGAGGTCAAGAGTTCAAACCTCACCAAAGATGAGAAGTATGATTAGGGTTGGGTTTCGGTGAGAAGTTGAGGTTAACATGAGAAGTGGTTATCAACCGTTAGATGAGAAGTGAATGCACGTTAGGACGAGATGCAACGAGATGTACCAAATCAATTCCCCTCTAAAGAGCAATTCATGGGAGGGCATGAGATTGAAAGTCATCAACGGTTCAGATCCACTTCTCAAGCTTCTCACGTTAAACTCAACTTCTCATATGATCCTACGTCAGTATGATTATATGCCATATATAAATGTGTGTATATATATATAGGTTGGGTTCCGGTGGGAAGTGCCAAATTTGATGAGAAGTGATTATCAACCGTTGGATGAGAAATGGACGAACATTAGGATGACATGTACCGAAATAATATGTAACGAGATACACGAGATCAATCCCCTTTTAAGCCGCAATTCATGGAAGGGTATTTGACTAAAAAGGATTTAAGAAGACTTCTCACGTGATCCCATGCCTATATATGCATATATATATATATATATTAAAAAGAATGATCGTATACCATGGTGCGGCACCTATGATTCCAGCACGATCGGTTCTACAACTCAGTTGAGTTGTATCAGATTTGTTCTTGTATGCCCCACCAACGGTGAGTAAGTGAGCGTAAATCCACACGATTACCACCGAAAATAAAACGGCAAACCGGTCGAAGATATGGCTCTTTCCGCTCATAAGAGTGGGTATGTACTACAAAAAGAAACATCATCGTAGTTTAACATCGGTATCTACTGCAAAACTTGACCATTTTTCTCGGAAAACAATTTGATAGGTTTACGTTAAAAAGAGCGTTTACCTGTGAGAAAATTAGCAGAACAACGAGCTGTGGCAGTCCAATCTCGACACATTTTGCAACCTACAAATACTTTCTTTAGTGTTTTTTTTCGTAAAGATTTTGTAAGATGTAGTTAAGAAGTTAAGATAGATATAGATGAATACCAACGGAAAACCAAACTCGTATAGCCCAAATCCGGCTAACGTAACCAGTGGAACAGCTGATAACGGACTCATGAACCTGAAATCAAGAAAATCAAAACGTGTTACCGATAACAAAGAAAAGATAAGACAACGACAAACCCACACACAAAGAGATTTATCGTTTGATCAAATGAACTTTTGTCGATATTGTAAACTAAGACCATGTTTGGCAAACCATAAGCTAGCTTATTTTCTGAGCTTATTGAAAAAGCCCCGTTTGGTAAGCCATAAACTAGCTAGCTTTTGAAACACTATTTGAAGCTATGTTGTTATGGCGGTCAACATACAAAATAGCGGTCAAGACTAAGATTTTAAATAACGGTTATCGTGGTGGCATAGCGGTCTAAAAATAGCGGTTCATGGGAGAACTCGGTAGTTTGTGAGAACTGTGAGAACCAATATGGATCACTCATTTTAATAGTTAATCATTTAAAAGAAAATAAAAAATAGGAAGAAAAAAATCTCTAAAATACTCCCCGGCAGTTATCGGCATATTTAGTGAATAAAATGATTAAATTTAGTAAAATAAGTGGTCCACATTGGTTCTCACAGTTCTCACAAACTACCGAGTTCTCATTTGATTAAGCTCCTATATATATATAGGGTGTTAATATGTATGCATACAAAATATATTATATAGATTAATTAAAATGAAACAAGGGCCAAGATCAAATAAAATAAAATGAGGGCCCAAATCAAAATAAAAGCCCAAGTCAAAATAGAAGCCCGAAAAGGGACAAAAATCTAAGCATTGGATTCTAAAGAGGCCCAGCTGAGAATATCCCTATTGCATATCGCTAGTTTACCCAAATATTGGTGAAATGGCGCTAAATTGCGCTGCTATTATCGAAACAACAATTTTCAACGCCGTTTTACCACCACTATTTTGCTTATGACCCATAGCCGCTATTGCACCGCAATTAACAGCAAAGACTTGAAGTAACATTTCAATTAGCTTCGTGGGCTTTTTTCCTCTTTTTATCATTATGCCCCTAATATTTTTCCACATCATTTTACATTATCATCTAGCTCTTCGGCTAGTATTCTTTTTATACCAAATATAGTTTATCAGCCAGCTTATCAGCCAACAACTAGTTTGCCGATCATGGCCTGAGTATAGCATGGATCCAAACTAACCTTGTGATATTGCGCCAAAGTCCACTAAACCCAAGAACAATCTGAAGAGTCGAAGCAACGATAAGAGCACCCTGAGTCCCTCTCATAATCCTCTCAAATTTCTATATAATCATCAACAATTAGGGGATCACATTAGCTTAAATCTCGAATACAATGTACCTATAAAGGTCGCAAAATGCCAAAATGGTATGCAAGCATCAAATGCGGTTATCATGCAGGATTTGAGTCGCTGCCACTTATAGTTTGTACAATTGTTGCTTGCAATTTGGTAACCGTTAGAGAATTATAAAGGGTTGATGGTGTAACCACCTCTTGAGGGTCCAAAATGTCCCTATATCGACCAGCCAACACGATCGAAATTGTGGTGGGCACAAATGTAAAAGAGCCTCCAATGACAGCCGGCAACCGTGTCCCAAAAAGTGTTTGTGTTAGAGTATTGATACCGGCAACAAAGAGTAGTGTCTGAATCATCTTTGCCTTTTCTTCCTAAGAAAAGCAAATAACCCATGTCCCCAGATCAAATTGGAAAGACAAAAAACCAATATAATGAAACATTATAAGATATATATATATATAGGATCAAGTTCAGGAGAATGCCGTAAAAAATGAAAAACTGAGAAAACACTCTATGACAATTCATTTGTAACAGTGTACACATTGTGAATACAGAATTTCTTCCGTTATACATGTGCATAAATGCATAAGTTCAAAAAACCAGGAACATCTTCCATTACTTGTATGCACATGTGAACAAGTAATTTGTTTGCTAGTATGCACATGTTGCTTAACATGCATACATGGATAGAATGCATAGAAACCAGGAAATATCTTCAATTACTTGTATGCACATGTGCATACTGTACATATGAATGGCTACTAGGGTGTTCCTCCGTTTTTCATTTTTTTGGAGGATTTTCTCGTGAACGTATATATGTAATCATAGACATTAGTCATGTGTTCTTTATGATTCTACATCCATGTGTTCTTACACAAACAAGGGTAAAGTTGTAAAAGAGCAAGACTATGTCTATGAATAACATGTAGGACTTTGGAATTCTGGTGTTCTGTTTTCTTGATATCAGTTATCAAGATGTTGTGAAAAAGACTTACATTCCCTCCACCCATTTGAGGAACCAAAGTAGTAGGAATGAGAACTGTTGTTCCAAGCATCACAAGATAATGTTGGAAACCCAAAAGTATTGCCTCAGCTGCATCAAAAGAAAGCTCCTTTAAGGTTCAGAATGTCAAGTTACACCAAGAAAAAGGATAAAGAGTTGTGGGTTTTCGGTAATTTTTGTCAATTTACACCAACAAAAGGTTTTTTTTTTTTTTGTCAATTTACACTAAGAAAAGCATCAAGATCAAGAATTGAACTAAAGGGATGAAAGTCCCTTGTTGTAAATGTTGTTGGTTCTCTAAATTTGATCTACAAATGTTTAATGTAAACAAAGGGTAAAATAGTCATTTCATTTCACATACCATTGCAAAGTGCTACATTAGGCTTTGGGTTATGTTATGTTTTTGTTAAATCTAAAACTTGAAAAGTAATGTATTTGTTTTGATTAATACAAAATGTTGTTAACAAATTAAGTAGTAGTTATCTAAAGTATTGTTTTATTTACAGATTTACCAAACAACCACTTCATTCAAAAGTAAATCATACAAAGGGGTAAAATGGTAATTGTTGTCATTCAGACTTTCTATTCACAACCATTTCATGCTAGCCATAACATACAAAGTCTCTTAAGCATTCCAACCACTCAACCATATTGCATCAAACGATTCGCAACCTGTTTGGCAGATGATTGCTGTTTGTTTGCCTCTTAACAGTTCCTTAAGAGGCAACCTCTGAATCGTTAAGAGGTAAACCTTGTTTGGCATAAAAACATGAACGCCTCTTAATGGTTCCAAAACCCTCTGAATGATATTGTATTCTGAGCCCTGATTTCATTCTCAACTATTCCAAACCACGATATTTCATTTGACACTATATCATAAAGCCTCTTAATCATTCAGACCACTTAATCATCACACTAACCATTCAGCAACCGCCAAAAGTGGTCAGAATGATTAAGATGAAATGTTTTTTTACTTTTTACTGAAGTAAACAACCCACTTGGAATAACACAAAAACAAGCAAGAAATCCATGGTACCAATGAGAAAAGTTGGTGTTTTCACACAGTAAATATTATCAATGTGTTTAAAGATATTATATACATAATATATATATATATATAACTTACGCCAAGGTGGTGGACTAGTGATGCAATAAGAAACATTTGGAAGTTGATCTTTTGCAGGGTGTGGCATCAACTCATCTTGTTTAGGTGGTGCTGCTTGCCCTCCTCCTGCCATTGCTTCTCTTTCTCTTTCCCTCCTCTAAAACCCTTTTTTTCTAAAACCCCAAATTACCCCCAAAAAAACCAAAACCCCTTTCTTTCAACTATATGACACAAAATCCTGAAAACTTGTCATTTAACTCAGTATCACACTCTCTCTAAGTAAAAAAGCACAATCAGAAGTCAAATGCCTCTGCAAATAAAAATGAAAACTTTTTCTTGAAATCTTGGTTTCTACACAAATGGGGATAATGGGTTCAAGAAATCTTGAAAGAAGTCTTCAAGAAAACATGAAGGTTGATGAAATAGAGAAAAAAGGAAAAGTGGGTGTGAAACAGAGAATCAAGAAAGAAGCAAAAGAGAAATCAAAATACCATCTTTATGAAGGAATCTTTTGGTTCTTTTTTGAATTAAATTTGTTTAGGGTTTAGAGGGTGTTTTGCTTTTTCTTCTTTAGTGTAAAGAAAAAGTTGGAAAAGCATCTCTCTTCTCTCTATCTCTATCTCTCTCTATCTTCCTCACTGTCAAACTTTACTCATCTCTGCACTTTGTACAGTCATGCACAAGCAAGCCATTGATATCCCCCTCTTGCTTTAATGACTTGTACTAATCCAATCACCTACTTGCATAGTAAGTTTCAAGAAAATGTAAAGATTCCTCTTTTTAAGGTGCATAGTTAATGACCATGTCTTTTAAACATTACAATCTTGCATTTCATTCCATTTGTATTAACAAAACATAATGACAACCACTTTGGGTTTGTTTTTTTTAACATGGGTTTTTGTTTTGGGGGACACCTACTAGTCTCTTGGACCACGGACGACCATAAATGATCTGGAGTCATTACAGTTGAATCCTCATAGTTACAGGGGTTTTGGTAACGTTTGGATTTAAACCTAGATAAATGAGATTTTCCACTACATCTCTATGGATTTGAACCATTGATTGTAGCGCACTCCTAAGGTCTGGAAATACAGTGAAAATCTCTTCTTCTTTGGGTTCGTATCCAGAGCTACCAAAACTTTTATGCCCATGGAAGCTCACCTACGGTTACAAGGATTAGTTGGTGTATGTAAGTTATCCCAAAAATGCTATTAAGAACTCATCATTTCTTTTGTACTCAAAATATTGGTTCCTTCCTTGAGTGGTATGTCAATAAGCACATAACAAGTGTAAAAATATTAGAAAGAAAAAAAAATTGATGTTTGTTATGTTTTTAAACGAGTAATTGTCTCATCATATGTTCGTGTTTTGTGTTTTCAGTGAAATATCATTGTTACTTGTTTGTGTGGAGTTCTGTTATTACCATATAAAGAAATCTGATTTGGCATAAATAAATTAAAAGCAGATATAAGATATTGTATCTTACAGGAAAACTCAAACAAAGAAAACATATTTCAAATAATAATATATGTTCTTAATCAGTTAATCTTAGTATCAAAATCGGTACTCTATATCACTTTGCAAGTCTCACATGGACCTTGGCTACATGGATAGTAGTTCAACAATTAGGTACCCAATTCCGCTCATCGCTAATATGCAAAGCTCGTTAAGATGTTGGTATTTCTTTGCTACACAACTTTACTAGATGTTATTGATTTTGATATTTCTAGAAAAAAAAATATACATGTAGATGGGATTATATATTTATAGCTAGATATGGATGGGAGCATTCACATTCAAATGTGCCATTCCATTAGAAAGAGAATAAGATTCAAAGCAAAAAGGTTTAATAGATTGAAGTGATGAATGATGCTTTTACTTAGTCGGCAAGGATAAAGGAGAATCAATAACTTCATCTTTGGTTTATACTCATTACCAAATTATAGCTTTTGGTTTTAATTAAACCAATCGTAATCAGTATATTCTATTTAGAATATAACTAGACTATGATGAAAACAAAATAAGTATATTTTTGTAACGTAAGAACTAGGAAGTACGTTAATTTTTCATCTAAAATAATATGCATATAAAAACATAATAACAATGTTTGTTTTGGACATATGATATGAATTATGTCTTATGACGTGTATTTTTTGTATAAGTGTCGACTATATAAGACTTTGGAAATGGGTTTGTGCTAAAACGTATTTCAAATGACAAATTGACAACATGTTGTGATCACTTTGTCTTCAAGACAAGTTAGCTGATTTGTAAAAGCAGGAGGATAAGTTGTATAAAAATTAAGATGTATCGTGATTTGCTTTTATTTTCAAACATACATACAAAAGTTACATTTTATTTTTACAACAATATACTTTAAACAAAACAAAAAAAAAAGTTCAATAAGATTTTTCTAAAAATATTTGTTTTACAAAGTTATAGTATGTTTTCTATCCCCTTGTTTGTTGTAAGTTACATATTATGTTATTATTATGTTAAAAGCATAACATGTTAGTTAATTAAAACAAAATACGTTACATTTAACACAATTTATAGTATCGGTAACATAAATTTTCTATTTTTCACTTGTGGGGTCATCATGTGAAGCTTCGTGACCTAAAAAGGAATGAAAAAAGCAACAAAAACAAAACAACATTTTTTAACTTTATTTTTTTGAAAAGGAAACATGAATGAATAATCAAATTCAAATTCCCAATTGGACAACACAAAAGCATCAAGATTAGTATATTCAGTCTCAATCTATTAACATTCAATCAATCAAGTTCCAAATATTGAGATATGATAATATGTATGGATGTAAGTTTGAATTCGTATTAAAACATTAATGAAAAAGACGTTTTTTGGTTGATAAAACTTATTCACATGTAAGATGCAAGCTTAATGACCAAAACATTAAACTCATAGATTGTTTGTTTGGCTTGATCCTTCTCTAGCATCCATTGATGTAACACATATAATTCAAAGCGTATTATGTCGTAACTTTTATTGTATTATCATAGTTTGTATTTTTGTGAAATTGTATTATACGGTTCAATTTATGATTTTGAATTATAAAAGAATATATTTAAAAACTAAAATAATAGTAGAACTTGAAGTTTGATGAAATACATATAGCATGATTGCTTCTTTTTTTTTGCTCTTTTTTCGTTTTAGGCTAGTTTGGCAAGCATAGCTTATAAGCTAGCTGTAGCTGATAAGCTAACGGATAGCTAATAAGCTAGCTGTTGATTGATAAGTTTGTTAGTAGCTGATAAGCTAGCGTATGAACAAATTATGTTTGGCAAAAACTAGCTTATGAGTATGTAAAATGACCAAAAAGGGTGGTATATTGAATTTAATTATTAATATTAATAAGGGTATAATTGGAAAAAGCTACAATAAGCTCTTCATAAGCTATTCAAAGTAACGTTTCAAAAGATACATGTTTGGATGGGCTAGCTTATCAGCTAGCTTATGTTTGCCAAACACAGCCTTAGTTTTGCTTCTAAAGGTTTTACTTGTTAACATAATGGATTCAAGTTTAATTATGTCATGTACTGGAACTTTGTATTATATAGTTCTAAGTGTTTCTTTTTCCAGTTCGTCATTCCAGCATTGAATTGCATCATTTATGTCATATGTCGACTAGCAAGGTAGTTTTAGTTGATTTATTAGTCATTTTGAGTGCCCATGATGCAATCTTGGTACGTAAAAGTTGATATTTGAGATCATAAAGATGACCTTAGAATCCATAAAAAGGTGGTGTCATCCATGACTTTAGCTTTAAGCTTGGGTTACATTTAGGTTATGTCATTATCACATAATAACATTTGTATATATTGAACTTATATTATGATCTTCCGTCAAAAGAATATCCAAATACACGGTAAGAAAGCAAGGCAGATTTTTTATGCAATAACAAAATTATGAGTAAGCATGTGTCAACATGATAACAATCTTTAAACGATGAGTTATAATCATGTACTGAAGACCCAAGTGTTGTCAGGTGTGCAACAAGGTCGAAACGCAAAGATGGCACTAACATATTTGTCTTTAGCATACTTTTGAAAACTTACTTGGTGTGGTATTTTGATCGTATCTCACCCATCTTAGCACATTTTGATGGGATTATATGGAAAGTTAAGAAAAAGACATACAACCTTAACATCTTACACAAACCATATCGGATATTGTCCACTGTTTCTATATTTGGACCCACGGTTATAAAACACATCTGAATCTGATAAAGGGGGTATCAAGTCCCCATATAAGGCAACATTTGTTCCTATCTAACCAACATGTGTAAAAAAAGTGATTTTAAATTATTAACCTAAATTCTTAATATCAAACTTTGAAGTAATTTTTCTTCTTCAAAATACTTATGCATTGCGAAAACCGACTCATGATTATATTACGTGGATTTAGTAATTTCATTTTTTTTAAACATCTAGTTTGAGTTATATTCTATTAAAAATGGATCAAAATCAGACATATAAAACCAAAAGACAAACGAAAAAAATAAACAAATTGAATGATTTACGTATTTTCCCATCAACAAAATTTTGACATATTTTGCAACATCTTTTATTTCAATATTAAAACTTTTATATACTAGATTTATTATTGTATTTGATATATTAATTTTTTTTTAAATATAAAATAACAATAAGACTGGTAGCCTGGTAATAATAAGGCGATGTGTGTATATTTCTTTATCCATTGTATCAAACTATCAATGAGGTGTGGCCCTGTTAGTTATTCTATATAAAAGAAATTCAAAGTATATTAAAAGGAAAGTTTTATAAAGTATTTTTAACAATAAAATCAATATTAAAATCTTTAAAAAATGTATTTAAATTAAATTTAATTATTTTTATATATATCTTTTAGTTATCTAAGTAAGAAAATACAACACTAGATCCATTTAGAGATGGTCAAATACCGGTCCTTAATCGGTCCGGTCCTAAACAGTAACACACCGGGACCGGTTAAGGAGTAACCGGTTACGGTTCGGTCCAGTCCTATGATTCGAAGGTGAGGATTGGTTAGGCTACTTCAGATAACCGGTTAACCTTAACCGGTTAGAACCGGTTAAGGGGCCGGTTATGGATCAAGACCGTTTTTTTTTTACAATTATATAAACTTGCAAAAGAAATGTCACGTTCGTTACTTTAAAGATACGTTTTATTACTCTTCGAAAATATAAGCTAAGTACATTAATTATATATAAAATAAAATACATCGTTTAACGAGAGAGAGTTGAGAGAGTAGAACTTGCAAAAACGAATACGAATTATAACGAGAACTTTGCGTTTTTTGCGTTTTTCGTAAGTTTGTAAGTTGGTATTCATCCCAAACCCCACACCACTTATTTATATGGCAAATGGGGTCAAAAGGAGCCAAAAAAAGGTCATCTATGCTGAAAATCGAAGCCAACGTCTATATTAACGGTAATATATTTTGAATGCATCGGTTCGGTCCTTAACCGGTCCCGGTTCGGTCCTTAACCAGTCCCGGTCCGGTCCTAACCGGCCCTGTGAAAAACGCCAAAAATCGTAACCGATGGTGTGGACCGGTTGACGGACCGGTCCTTAATCGGTCAACCGGTTATGGCTCGGTCAAGTCCCCGGTTAACCGGCCGGCCCGGTCCGGTCCGGTCCTTTTTGGCCATCTCTAGATCCATTCATGGATGATATCAAGTTTTGGGCTTCCAGGTAAACCCATATAGAAAAAGTGGGCTGGGCCATGACACCAAGTCCGGTGGGCTAACATATCTAATCAAATCGACATATATTGACATTGTTATTATATTTACAAAAAAAAATAACATCAATAAAACTTTAATACTAAATAACCCAAATACAACGTCACATATTACAAAACCACTAAACCAACCGAACCAAAATCAAATCTAACTAAACTGAAAACACATCACTGGTCTCAGCCATATCACGACTCGTAAGAGAGTCCGATATGTAACAAACAATGTATCAGTCTACTTAACAAATAGCTACGACATTGATCATGTACCGCTGCAACAAAGATCTACGTACTACCCAAGTACAACCACCGACAAAAACCGAACCAAAAACAACCAAAACATTCCCTACACTTCTTTGAAGACTTACGATGCTAATTCCACCTATTTTTTTACGACCCAAATAGATTACCAAGCCACATTCTTAAATCCACTAGCGAATCCTTGCATTTCTGCGTTATCCACTCGAACACTTATGTTTGGAACTCGAATAGCAAGTCTATGATTTATCCCTTAGCTTGGTTGAACACTACCTTATTCCTGTTTGTCCACACTAGATAAGCCACGCACCATATTGTCGCTTCCCATGTTAATTGCCCCTTCTCATTTACAGTTGAAATGAATTGTTTTATAGGAAAAGGAAAAGTGAAAGTATTTTTTTCCTACTTTCTGGCAAACTTTCAACAAAACAAAAAAAAATGGCTTTTGTTTTTTTTTCTCTTTCTTTTATTAATTGAAGAGCGCACACGCACACACACGATGGGTGTGCGTGTGTGTTTTGTTTTTCTCACTTAGTTGATGGCAAATGATACACAAAGAGAAGAAAAAAGTAGGGTATGGATTCACACACCCTACTCTATGGTTCAATACACCCTACTCTACATCATTTAATTCAGTCAAAGCATAAAAGTTTGCATTATCATTTAATATTTTTTTCTATCTCTCTTATATTGTTGTTATCTTTCTTTTTTATTGATAAATATTAATAATAATTTATGTATAGTAGTTACTATCTTAATCATAAATAAAAATAAAATAAAATTTATATAAATAAATTAAAAAGACAAATATCTTTTTTCTTTTGTATAAAGAACATATAATTTATTTTATAACCTTACACATTTCAGTGTGTGTATAGATATGGTTTACACAATATAATAGAATATATTATTTAAAAACTAAAATAGTAACTGATACTTTTTATTTTATTAATATTTTGATAGAATATATCATCAATTATTCTATAATCTTAAAAATTCATAAAATAGTTATTATATTTTCCAATTTAAGAATTCTATAATAATCATATTTTTCATTTCCCATAATTAGTAAGAAGTAATATTCCTATAAGAAAAATACAAAGACAAGTTATTAATAAAAGGTTACATGAAATAAAAATTTAGAGCATCTCCAACAGCATCCCCAAAATGGAGAAAAGTAGGGAAAATGGAGATTTTGGGGTATTTTAGTGCTCCAATAGCTTCTCCAAACCTATCCCCAAAATGGAGAAAGTTGGAGAGAGAAGATTTTTTTCTCCATATTTGGAGATCACTCCAAATATGATTACACTTTGAAACAACCAATGAAAATCCATGAAAAATAATAATTGAGAGAGAGAAACAATTTTTTAATTGATTGATAAATATTTTAATACAAAAGTCAATGTTGAAATCTCTAAAATGGGGAAGCTATTGGAGATGGATGCAAATTATTTTAGGGATTTTAGTTTTTAATTCTCCATTTTAGAGAAAATTTGGAGAAACTGTTGGAGATGCTCTTATAAAAAAGTTATATGAAAAGAAAAATAATAAAAATAAAAACTATAAGTAAAATATAAAATCACTTAATGATGGTAATGATTACATTTATAATTAATTAATGAAGGGTATTAAAAAGCCTACACTAGAGTAGGGTGATATAGAGTGGGGTGTCTCTCTCATCACCCAAAAAGTATCGCTAAATACGTGACTGGTTTTGGGGTTTGCACCTGATACAGAGATTATTGCTATTATAATCTTCTTGATCATCATAATGTTTTCTAACCCTCATGATTCCAATCATGTTTATCTTATTTGTTGATTGCATCTAATTGTTTACTATCTTTATGAATCTCACTAAATTCGTGAGAGAGAGAGAGAGAGAGATAAAGAGAGAGTTATGAGAAATAATTATCACACACTTTTAAATGATGGAAAACATGTTCATGTATCCCATAAATAATAACTGTCCCATTATCTTCAAAATCCACGTGATGGCCACATGCATAATATATATGAAGCCATAGATTGAAACGAATTTGGTAAGGACGTAAATATGTAAATTGCATTCATTTTTTTCACGGGTATTGATCTTTTGGTAAGGGAACAAATATGTATCCTACAAGCTACAACAACTAATACTAGTTTGCTTAACTACCCGTGAAACTATGGTTGGCTAATGAAAAACTGTATTTTTTTGGTCCTTCTAGCTATAAGGAATGACAATATAAATCATATAGTATTATGTACGTAACGTACTATTCGAATCCACTAGATGCATAGTAAACCAATATTGCCTACTTTGAAGAGTCACCTTTTTATAATATTTTATGTAAATCGGAATACTAAAAACGTGATTGTTTGAATATCACCCGACGTAACGTATGGTCTCGATACATCTTGTTATATTCAGTTTCCGTTATTGATCTACAATAGTATTTATCTTTTAAGTGGTGTGGATGAAAGTACAAATATCTATAACACAATAAAAATAATTAAAATAAATAAATAATGTAGAATAATAATTTATTTGATGAAATAAATAGATCTAAAACACATGGAGTTCGTCAACTAGCGGAATTAACGGAAGCGTGACCATGTGAAAAATAATCGTGGATAACCACTTCTCTTTTCCTTCCGCCACGTGTCATAATTTCTATATAAAAACCATTAACTACGCCAATTTCTAAAGTCTTCGAAAGATTTTATAATTCGTTATTTTAAATTTAGAAATCATGATGATGTAAAAGTTAGGTGTAAATGAGCCGACATAACTCACGAGTTATTCGAGATCGACTCGGTCAAAACTTAATTTGAATAAACTCGGTCAAAACTCGACTCGAATAAAACCCGACTCGAGATACTAACGACTCGACTCGAACTACCTAATACTCGGCTCGACTCGGCTTAAGCCAATACAACTCGCGAGCTACTCAATATCGACTCGGTCAAAACTCGGTTAAAACTCGACTCGATCAAAACTCGGTCAAAGCTCGACTCGAAAAAACTCGACTCGAGATACTAACGACTCAACTCGAACTACTCGGCTCGTTTACACCCCTATGTAAAACTACAAGTTTTAATAGAAAACTTGTTTTTAGTGATTGACAAGGCCGTGAGTAGTGGCACATGGGGTTGGGGGGACTCGGCATGAGCGGGCTCGTCTACGACCCCAGCGGGCTGGGCGATGGGCTTGAGCCATGGGCACCAACCAGTCATAGCCGTTGGGTGTTGTGTTTAAAATAAAATAAAATAAGTGATAGGAGTTGTGGGTTCGGGTATTAATAGAGAGGGCTTCAGATGACTTATAATGGGTTTATGGTAAATCTGATATGGTGCAGATGTGACACATGTTTCAGAGGGCTCAGGTGTTGATGGTCTAATAAAGTGAATTGTATTGGTGGTCCCAATGGTTTAATCAAATTTTGAATCTAGTTCTTGAACTAAATTATCCCTACTAATAGTCTCTAACTTTTCATTTTTATGACACCATTTCTCTATTCAGTTAACAATGTTAGTTAGTTAGTTACGAAAGTTTAACTTTGTCTTAAAACAAATTGTAGGGACGAAAAAATGTAATCTACTCTGGAATTAACTAGATTCATGATCTATTTTAACTTTTCAATTAAAAAATATTTTATATATTCAATCACAAGATTAAGTTTATCAAAATAATTAAGTATTAAACGAACTCTTTTAAATTTATTTAAAAATTATTAAATTCATATAAAAGTTTAACCTTAAAAATCTCAAATTTAAATATAAATAAATTACATTTGAAAAGAACTAAGGTTGTGTCATTTGCTTCATTTTTGTATATTTCTTTACCATGTGCATCACATATCTTTTTTGATGTATCTTGCTATAATCTTCAATTTTATTTTTAACGTTATGCCACTTTAAAAATATATATAAAAAGCCATCAATAATAATAGTAGTAGTGGTAATAATAATATAATAGCATAACAATAGTAATACTAATAGATAATAATAAAATAACAATAAAGCCATGTGAATGTCGTTTTTGTTAAAAATCGACATATCAAATATCAAACCAACTTTTATTTTTTGTTTATGCAAAAATTAATTTGATTTTGACATAAATAATAAACGATATACCAACATCATGCATTCAACTTGCCCTCTATTATTATCACTTGCTTGCTTTATGTATTAATAATTATCATGTGAAAATAATCACTTTAAAATCTACTAATTTCCTTTTTCATTAAACTATGACTTAAATTTAAAAATGTATTGTTTATATTATGGGAGAAGGTTCAAACGAGAAGCACGTCAATTTAAGAGAACGTGAAGAGCAATCTTAGCCACTCATCTCGCGGTTACAGTAGACGTTATCACAGATGATTAATGCGATTCATGGGAGAGTACAGATTATTAAAGGGAGGCCGGTCAAAGCCGCATTTCTTAACCGGATAAGTGGCTGAGATTGCTTCTCACGTTATCTTAAATTGATATGTTTCCTCGTTTAAACCTCCATATACATCTATGTCTATTAACTATAAGATACTTCTAAGTCAAGTTATTTGTTAATCACTTACCATGTTTTATAAACATACAAATATATGCATATTTAGTGGAAGTTTAAACTTTAGATAACAACAAACTGAAATACAAAGCACAAAAAATATACTATTAAATAGTTGTAAAATACAATAAAAATTAAAATCAAACAAATTACTAAAAAACACTAAATATTTTATTATCTTTAATTTGATAATTATATTGTTATATTCTTTTTTATGACATTTTGTAGATATTCTAATGATTTTATGACACCCATGTATACATACGTGGGAAGATACCACACCGACAAGGAGGACGATTTATTCCATTAATTGAAATTTAAAGGACCGAAGTTGACAAATCTGAATAAAAGGTCAACTGCTTGATTTGCGGGTACAAACGTACGGTTTCGCTCTTTTTGCTATTTTTACCCTTCAACCTTTTATTATTGCTATTACAGGTCCCTCGACTTTTACACTTTACAATGGTAGTGATTAATGTGAATTCAAGTAGTTTATGCTAAAACCTTTTATTTTTATAAATAATATAAAAACGTTATTGTTACCTCCATAAAATTATATATTTTTATATTTTTATTTTATTCAAGTTATTTAATGTAACATTATTAGGTTATAACGGTTATAACTGATAAATGATTGTGCGATATCGTAGTTTTATTATAAAGTAGATATTATTAATTTGCCCATCCTTTAGAAACAAGTGCACTAAATTGCTACATAAATGGTTGAAAGTATCTATCTTGTTTAGCATGGTTGTCTAGAGTTATTCAAAAGTTGTATCTCATTGTCATCAAATGTGGTTGTTTATTTTTTTTAACGGTATGTTGGTGCAACGGAGTATCATTGTGCTACCATGACACAAAGTCACAATGACCCGACTTCGAAACCTCTTCAAAGATAATAACCACCCCTAGCCTAGCCATGGTTTCCATTTAAAGGGCTTCAAGGCATCATCTGCGATTCGAACCCGACACCTATTCAAGGAAAATCCCCCACAATGGGCTCTAGTAGGAGTCGAACTCCTGACCTTCACCATATGGGAACTATAATCCAAGCATCAGACCAACTGAGCTAGCCATCGTTTGCAAATGTAGTTGTTTATTTATTTCTCATTTTAATATTTGTACTACCAATTCGTTTTCAACAAAAGAAATAAACAATCTATGTTAAAATAGGGTTGGGTTTCAGTGAGAAATTGAAGTTGACATGAGAAGTGGTTATCAACTACTAGATACATATGAATGTACATTAGAACGAGATGTAAATGCACCAAGATGGATCAGTTTAATTTTTATCTAAAGCACAATTAATTAAGAATATAAGATTAAAAGAAATCCAAGATTTAAATCCAGTTCTCATTATTAACTTAGTTTTTTACATAGTTCTTTGTATGTTAAAATATACACACAAATATGCATATAGCAATTAATGAACATTTGACCATGTTGTCATGGTGATCTTTTGATTTATGTTTTAAAAAATGGAAAAGTAAAAAAAAAAAAAAAAAACAACTTAGCAAAACTCTTTAAAGGATACTAATTATACACATATACATTGCTATATGGACCTTTATCAAGTAATTCTCTTGTCATACATATAAATAACAGTACTATTTTTTTACATTTCAATACAGTACTTTGAATTGATTTTTTTTTTTTTAACAACAAATCTAATCTATTGCTAAATTACACCTTTTACCCACTATGGATTTCGAACCCCTGACCAAAGGCCAAAGGGAACACCTTACAAACTCCTGAATACCGCTCGGCTCCTTTGAATTGATTATTACCTTAAAAAGGTATAATCTTAATTGATTAAGTCTCTTAACTCCTTTTTAAGTAAATAAATTATTAATTTTTATTATTATTTAAATGATTACGTTTTTAAAGACTTATTTTCTAAATAAAATGAATATTGAACTTTTAGAAACTGATTACTTACATAAGTTACATGCTTTTAACCAAAAAACTATTTGTAATTGGCTACAAAAGTTATAAAAATTTCTTAAATCAAATTTATTATTCTTAAACCCCTCATACTCAACCTCGTGGCTCCCTTGTCGTCTTATCATCAGCCTCTCTCTATCACTTGCCATTGCCCCGGTCAATTGTCATCAATTTCCCTTTTTTTTCTCGGAGTTTTTTTTAATTATCATGTATATTCAATTAAATTGTTGTAAGAAATGATAACTACAAGACAAATAAAGAAATGACAAAAAAACATATTGATGGAGTGGTAGACGATAGTAGGGACCAATGCAAGTGATGGGTGGTAGAGAAAATGGACGAGATGGGGTAAGAGATGGCTAAAGGGAGCATTGTTGTTGGGTATAATGGTCTTGGAACTCTGAATGTTGTTGAGTTTGAAAATGATAAAACCGACTTAGTTTTTTTTTTTACTTAAAATATTCCTAAACGGTTATGGATGACTTATTTTGGGTTGAAAATTACGTATTCAACCAATTAAGAAGTTTGATAATTTATATTTAACTAAAACGTTCTTGGACTTGATAACTTAAAATGAGAAATTTATATGATTCAAAACGAAAAATGTTCCCTTGTTTTTTTTTGGGAAAATTAATTATTCTAACCAAATTTAAATAGTAAATGCATCTTCTAACCATTTTTTTTCTCAGTTTTACCAAACTAACCATATATGCTGCCACCACACTTGTGCCAATGCCGAATATACTGCCACCACACTTTGTGCCAATGCCGAATATACATTTTTGGTCCCTATATGTCAATAGAGGACTTCATTAAAAAATGAAACTTACAGTTTTAATTAATCCGTCTTTGCTATTGATCGAGGTGTTCCTTGATGGTAAAGTATGTATAGTAAAGTATTTAAAATTTAAAAAAAAAAATATATGCTTTTTGGCGCATATGCATATATTATCAAATTAGTTTAGTAACGTGTTAAGAAATATATTAGTACACGTTTAGTATAAATTAATTATCAAATTTATTTATTAACATATTTTTAATTTCTTAACAAAAATATATGCATAGTGGAGTATTTAAATAATATATATTTTAGGCGGTGGTGCTATTGCGGCCCATGACGAAGGTGCTCTTGACTCTTGAGTCTTGAGGGCCATTATATACACACCAAAATAAAGTTAAATCATAAAAATTGTAAAAAACATTTTTTTAAGGCATAGCAGCATCAAATCAATGAACGACTACAACAGTACATACACATATGCCTTTCCAGTGGTCTTGGACATCCCGGCCCAACTTACGTTGGACCAAGTGCTCATCCATAGTCTATGACTGGACCAACCCAATGACTGGGTACTCCTCTGCTCCTCAAGCCCTCAATTGACCTCCCTTGAATTTAAACTGGATAGACTAAAATCCCATTCAGTGTCCTCCAAAAATATTACCGCTCTTAAAAAGACCAAATGAGGTAAACATAATTTATAGCAAATATTACATATTCAACAATATACAATTTATTACTTATTAATGTTCACTGATTTATGTTTTATTGTATATATACATTTTGTTATTTTATAATGTGCTATTATGAAGCCATGTTATTTAGAGATAATTTCAATCAATGCTTGAAGCAAAACTTAAATACCAAAATGGCTAAAATCCTTCAAATTAGGCATGTAATAACTTCCTTACATCTTTCCTTTTGAATTCACTCATATAAACTTTTATCAACCACATGGTAGGTAATATTTATTAATGTACTATTAAAGTTGTAACAAATTTCAAGATATTTAAAAGGAAAGACAAGTACAAACAAAAAACTTATACGTATTGCATAAGCAACAAATATTGATATTAATTAGTTCGAATGGACTGAAGTGGAACCCTACCATATCTGATCCATTCAACACTCATAATTTCATTTTTGTCGATGTATCTAGTATTTTCACTTGTACTGATTTGCATAATAATACAGTAAAAATATCAAAAGGGGTTAATAATATTCAATCTAAAACCTCTTGATATTCAACCGATCAAAAGTTACTACATCTATGGTTATTTATTGGACAAACTTTATTTGTTGATGTATATATTTTCGAGAGTCTATTTTGTTGGGTTAGGCTTATACAGAATACTAACTATTAAGAAAAGAATAAAATCTATATATCTAATTACGTATACAATCATATATAATTCATGCAACTTTACCCTACGATTTAAGTTGCAACCAAAGTTGTTTGTGTCTAACTTTTTTGCTGTTAATATCAAATTATATGTAATTTCGTACCTCAATGAATTTACTTTGTTTTTTTCTTTAATAGCTAGTATTTTTATTTGAACCTTCCTCCTATCTTGTAAAGTTCATCTATATAGAAACATACTCTAGTTTATGCAATTAACAAAATAAATAAAAACTTTGACCAGTTTATAAAATATAATATAAACGTTATAATAAAAGGAACATAATTTGTAAAATCACTTTACTAAAAAAAATATGCAAGCTTTTTATTATTTGAAACATGTTGTCCTATACACCAAAATATAACTTTTTAAACAAGAACTACAGTTTTAAAAACAAAAATTTTACAAAAACAATTAATTACAAACATTAAATAAAGATCATATCCAATAATAGGTTCACTTTAAAGAATATTTAGAAACACACAACTCTTTTAAAAATCCCTGTAAGATCTTTATAATTACATACATATATTGTGTAAATTAACCTCCTTTTCTTTAAATTAAGAAATCATAATAATATGTGAATATACAACTATTTTAGGGATTTAAAGCCTTTAAGTCAATGGTTATTTGTATACGTGGACCGTAAGGGCTCATTTTGTGAGAGGAAGTAGGGTTACTACAAACCTATTTTAATAATAAAAAAAGAAAAATAAATAAACCCAAGTCAAATTTATTGGTAAGAGAAAGATTCAATCAAAAAGTACACATGGGCCAATAAGAATTGGAACACAACTTTGTTCTCATTCTCAGTTCTCACCACCATTTGTTTTGTTTTCTAACAAAATAGTAGTTGGCAAACACTTCCTTATATATTGCTTTTCTCTTTTGCTTCTTGACCATTTCCCTAACCCCAAGATCCAAAACCCTTCACTCTTTCACCTTTCACAATAACAAAGATCCAATCTTTGCCTCAATCTTCAACACCCACATCATAAAGATTCATAGAAACAAGAAAGTTGGTTCATTGATGCAAAATGGGCACTCAATCCCCTTTTAAAGATCATCCTCATTCTCTTAGAAAGAAAGTGTTGCCTTATGCTCTTTATGCTCTGCTTTTGATTGCCATCATTCATTTATACTTCTTCCTTCACCCACTCTCTTCCATCATCACCCACCACCACCACCACCACCCCGCCCCACCACCGCCGCCGCCGTTGATCATGTCCTAACTCCCAAATCTACACCTTCTTCTTCCAAAGGTATGTTCTTTATACACCATTTGTACTATATTTGGGATTGTGTTTGTTTGTAAAGTTTGTTTTTGACTCTTTAGGTTGGTCAAAATGTGATAAATTTCAAATCTTTTTACTATTTGGAACTTGGGTTTCTTGGTTTATGGTAAGAATCTTGATTCTTGTATTGATTCTAAAGATTGTTTTTGAATCTTTAGGATTGGATTAAATAATGATAAATTTCTCATCTTTTTACTATTTGGAACCTGGGTTTTATTGGATTGTATCAATTCTAAGGATTGTTATGAATCTTTAGGTTGGACTAATTAATGATAAATTTCTCAACTTTTTACTATTTGGAACTTGGGTTTTATTGGACTATAAAATCTTGATTCTTGCATTTAATTCTAAAGATGGTTTTGAATCTTTAGGTTGGACATAATAATGATAAATTTATCATCTTTTTACTATTTGGAACCTGGGTTTAATTGGATTACAAAATCTTGATTCTTGTATTAATTCCAAAGATTGTTTTTCAATCTTTAGGTTGGACTTAATAATGACAAATTTCTCATCTTTTTTACCATTTGAAACATGGGTTTTCTTGGGTTTTATGCTACAAAAACCATTGATTAAAATATCTTGGATCTTGGTTTTATTTGGTTTCTTGTTTCTTGGTTTCTTTTTTCAGTTTTTGTAGAAGAGAGAGAGACCAATGGGTGTGACTACACAGATGGCAAATGGGTGTATGACCAAATGGGTCCCATGTACAACTCAACTTCATGTGGTACAATCAAAGATGGTCAGAATTGTGCTAGCCATGGCAGGCCAGATATGGACTACCTCCATTGGAGATGGCAGCCTAACAAATGTCATCTCCCCAGGTTTGATCCCAGCATTTCCTCCAACTAATCAGAGACAAACACCTGGCATTTGTTGGTGACTCCATTGCAAGGAAACCAATTGGAGTCTCTCCTCTGCTTGCTTGCCACCACCTCAACCCCTAAGCTCACTTCACAAGTGGTGAAGACAACAAGTTCAGAAAATGGCACTTTGCTTCCCACAATGTCAATGTTTCAGTCTATTGGTCACCTTTTCTTGTGAAGGGTATTGAGAAATCTGAAGAAACCCCTTATAATAGGCTCTATTTGGATTCTGTTAATGAGGTTTGGGCTAAAGATTTGGGTGAAATTGATATGGTGGTGTTGTCAATTGGGCATTGGTTTCTCCATCCAGCTGTCTTTTATGAAAATGGTGAGGTTTTAGGGTGTCATTATTGTGATGGCAAGAATTTTAGTGAAGTTGGATTTTATGATGTTTTTGGGAAGGCTTTTAATACCACCCTTAAAGCTTTACTCGATAGGCGAATTGATGTGATTGTAACGACCTTTTCGCCCTGCCCATTTCGAAGGGGATTGGGATTCTTTAGAGGCGTGTTCGAAGACAAAACCGTTTGAGGAAAACGAGCGGGTGCTAGAAGGGATGGATTACGAGATGAGAAAGCAAGAAATGGACCAAGTGGTGGCAGCCAAGAAAAGTGTGAAGAAATTTCAAGATTTTCGTTTAGAGGCGTTGGATGTGTCGAGATTGGCGTTGATGAGACGAGATGGGCATCCGGGTGCTTATATGTATCCGCTTCCGTTCGCTAACGGGATCCCGAAAAGAGTTCCGAATGATTGCGTTCATTGGTGCTTACCCGGACCTATAGATACGTGGAACGAGATTATGTTAGATATAATGACAAGATGGAGTCTTTAAACGAGTTTAGGTTGAGAAATTAGGTGAATCGGATCCAAATAGTTGGATCGAAAGAGATGAGATGACGATTAACCGATCGTTTTTCGGACGGATTGATGAAGAAATTTGTGATAGGATTCTTGATATGGTGTGTTTACTGATGTATAGATAAGATTACTTTCATATTGTGTAACTTTTCAAGGTAAAATTTCAACAATATTCATGTTATTTATTTATTACATTCACATATGAATATGGGCCAGAAGTGCAATTTTGTTTTTATTAGCATTGATCTTGTTTGTTTCTGCTGTCTTTCTTGGCTTGTTTGATTCTAGGCAACTGTATTGTGATAAGATTATTTTTAGAAAGAGTTTATTGAACTTTTTTTAATTAAATAATGTTATTGTTAATCATTGTTTAAACAAAGTCATATGATTATAGCTCACATGAAGAAGATGATAAAAAAGGTCATAAGTTCATGTGGAACCCTCTTTAAGAAACTTTATAAAAAGTGTATTCTCACAGGTCAGCTAGAAGGATCCAATGAATTCCATTGAAACTTGGAATAAGATATGAAAATATAAATAGTAGATGCTACTTAAATGGTGTTTTAATGCATCAATATGAATTCTAGTTCATTTAAATTGTCATCTTTTTCAATAAACAAGAATCAACATTTATTTGTGTTTTTATAGTCTTGATCATGCATAAGATAGTGAGCATATATGTAGAGAGACATTTAAATTAAACCTTCTTAAAAAGTGCAAATTTGTTATTGTTATCAAAAAAGTTAATTTTAAATAAGTAACCATTATTTAGGATTAGGTTCATGTAAGACTAATTGGTGAGACCAACACTTTTTACATAAAACTTTACAGTAAAACAATGTGAAGATTAAAAAAATTTTAACATTCATTGTAAAAACATACTAAAAAACACTATCGAGAACAAAAATTTCAAAATAAGATAAAAACACGAAACATTCACAACTAAAAAAACTGTGAAAGTAACAAATAAATAATTCGAACCTTTACAGCAAAAATGTTGTGAAGGTAAAAACAAAATCGAATCTTCACATCAAAACACACCTTGAACGTAACATTTACAGTGCTTTTACGATGAATGTTCGATTTTTTTTAACCTTCAGAGTGTTTTGCTTTGAAGTTTAATGTAAAAAGTGTTGGTTTCACGAAAACAGTTTGGTCTCACTTGAAACTAAGTCCCGTTATTTATATTCCATAATATAATTATTATATTTTAAATCAATGCTATAATAATAAAAGCGTAAATTGCAATTTCAGTCCTTATAATCTGTTGAAAGAACCAATATGTCCTCATGTGCAAGTCACATGGGACTTTGTCCACATGAGGATTTAACGGAGGCAACCTAACAGTGTTACTTTTCATGAACCAAAGCCGAGCACTTTTGCATATTAGATGGTGCCTTTGCAAATGCAATGAAACATTTGTAGGGACTAAAAGTGGAAAACAACAAACAATAGAGACCAAAATTGAAATTTACTCTACTAATTTTTCTAGAAACACATTGTGACATGAATCCACGTTTCCCCCATTCAAAGTGTCCGCACACAAAGAGTGAAAGATCACTACCTACCACCTTCCACCTTCCACCAAACTTACCAAAACCATATGATTGAAAATGGACCATCTTTCTATACAATTTTCAAGTGTGTTAAGTATTTTAATTTCAAATCTTTTTTATATTCAACAAACCAACACAAAAACAGACCCACCACCAATTTCTTACATATTTAATCCAAGATTCAAGCTTACCAACTCTTGTGATCTCCAAGATTTCAGTAAGTAAGTTCAAGATTCTATCTTCATAAACCCTAATGCACAATTTACAATCTTTATCAAGTTTTAGCAACTGGGTATCAAGATTTTGTTCAAGATTCTATCTTTTATGAATCCTAATGCACAATTTACAATCTTTATCAAGTTTTAGCAACTGGGTATCAAGATTCTCTTCAAGATTCTATCTTTTATGAATCCTAATGCACAATTTATAATCTTTATCAAGTTTTACCAACTGGGTATCAAGATTTTCTTCAAGATTCAATCTTTTATGAACCCTAATGCACAATTTGTAATCTTTATCAAGTTTTAGCAACTGGGTATCAAGATTTTCTTCCTAATTTGGATTCCCAACTTCAAAGTCACATAATTTCCACTTCTTTTTGTGAAAATTAGAAGTACCCATTTCATGAATTTTGTTTAGATTAATTCACAGGCTGTTCATAGTTGATCCAAATGGCAGTTAATCAAGATGAGGAGGTGATCTTATTCTCTTTGCATTTATATTATTTTTGGGTTCTATAAGTTTAGGGTTTTTCTTTAATTGATCCAATTGAACTATGATTTTAGGTTGTTCTTGCTGAAGATAAGGGTAATGTGAGGTTGATCACCTTGAATCAGCCAAAAAAGCTGAATGTGATTTCACCAAGAGTGGTAAAAACTGAAACAACATTCCATTTATATGTTGATTTTGTGTTTTTGGATTAAAGATGGTTTATTTCGTTGTTTTTATTCGGTATTAGGTTTATCTACTGGCGGAAAATCTTGAAAAATGGGAAAAAGATGAAGATGCAAAGCTAGTCATTATTAAGGTTGGTGCTTTGTCTTGATCTTAGTCCTAATCCATAATGTAGCTTAATTTTTTAGCTTATTGAAAAAGCCCCGTACGATGAAAATAGTAAACTAACATTACAACAAAATTGAGTTTATAGGACACCTAGAGTGTTCAAATGTCCTAACAAAGTACCTTACGGCTGTCAATGTTTACTGGACCAAAAAATAAAGCGTCCTATCTAAAAGTGTTACAACAAGTTTACATGACGTTTTTGGGCATTGTAACAGGATACCTTTCAGAAGTGTCTTATAAACCCATCTTTTTATAGGACACCTTTCAAACAACTTTCTAAAAATAGCTAATATGACATTTTATTTTAAGAAGTCCTAAAAAACTTGATACAACATCCAGATACGTTCTATAAACTTTTTGTAACACTTTTAGATAGGATGCTTTACTTTTTGGTCCTGTAAATATTGAGCCACCCTATTAGGACACTTAGAACACTTTACACGCCCTATAAACCCAGGATTGTTTGGTGTAGCTTTTTGAAATGCTACTTGAAGTAGGATTTTAGTAATCTTTCGGTTTTGGCATCAAACAAATTTGTGTAACTCTTTTAATGATCTTTTTAGGGCGCAGGGCGTGCATTCTCTGCCGGTGGGGATTTGAAAGTGTTCTACGAAGGCAGGACATCAAGTAATTTCATTGTTCTCAATTAACATTTTATGGCCACTTTTGCATTTATAGCTTTTCGGGCATTACAATATCGTGTTAATTTTCACAGGAGATTATTGTCTTGAAGTGGTGTATCGATTTTATTGGCTCGCCTACCACAACCATACGTACAAGAAACCGCAGGTGCTTTTTCAATTCAGCCATTGACTTTACAGAACCATCTTACTTAGGGCGTGTATGTTGGCAACTTAATGGGACTCGCAGCTTATTCGATAAGCTATACATGATTGTTAGGTAGTGGCTTAATGGTATAGAAAGTGGCTTATTCAATAAGCTTTTAAAAGGGCGCTTTATGCAGAAAGCCAAGTTTTTTTCTAAACCTGCCCTCCCAGTTAAAAAGTCACGCTTCTTTCAAGTTCCATCTATGAAAAAGACCCTCCCAAGTCCTAAACAAAAACATTCACAAATCTATACATTAATCCACACAGACAACTTTATTCGTACTACTAGACTTAACTGAAAACAAACCAAACAATTCCTTAGCTCCTCATCGAAACAAACCTTTGTTCTTGTGAAAAGTGAGCTTCAAACGGTTCTTTTTTCGCTAGGTTGCTCTCGTCCACGGGATTTCAATGGGTGGAGGTGCATCACTTATGGTTCCTATGAAGTTTTCAGTTGTCACTGAGAAAACCGTAAGTTTTAATATCTCATTTGACACTTGCATTATTATTCATTACATCTCGTCAGGGGTTTCCACTAAAACAACCACTCTACTCTTTGGGATAGATGTCAGGTCTGCATACTGATTCTTTGAACTGTGTAATTATTATTCGTTACTATACTTTAGGTCTTTGCCATGCCAGAAGCAAGTATCGGGTTTCATACCGATTGTGGTTTCTCATATATCCTTTCACGTCTTCCGGGCCATTTGGGTACGTATCTAACTCATTTTATGATGTTTTGGACAAAAAGATTGTTGCTTTTTGAAATTTCTTGACGACCCAATTGAAAAGTGAGTAGATTTATGGAAGAAAACAATGAAAGAAAACGTTTAACGAAAAAAATGTTGTCTTTTTGGTGGTTTTGTTGTAGGTGAATACTTTGCGGTAACTGGGGCACGGTTAAGTGGTGCGGAACTCGTTGCATCCGGATTAGCGACACATTTGGTGCCATTAGATGTGAGTTTGAACTTAAACTCGAAACATACATAAGCTAGCTTATTTTTTGAGCTTACTGAAAAAGCTTTGTTTGGTTCGTCATAAACTTGCACTTTGAAAGACTACTTCAAACAGCGTCTCAATAAGTTTCAGGGTTTTTTTCTCACTTATTTTTCCAAATTCCAATTATATGCCCCTTATACTTTTAGTTTTAGGTTTTTTTTCCACTTTTTTTTTTTTTTTTCCAAATTCCAATTATTTTCTTTATATTTTTAGTTTCAGGGTTTCTTTTTCACCTTTTCCAGATTCCAATTATGCCCCTTATATTTTTTAAACCAATCTTTTAACAATGCCCTTTTTGGTCATTTTATATTGTCATCTAGTTTTTTTTTAATTAAACCTTACTAGTTTTATCTATCTGCTAGTTTTTCAGCTACCAACTATTTTATCAGCTAATTTGCTAAACACAGCTATAAATTCTTCGCCTTTAAAGCGGTAATCTCGACGTGTTTTTCAGAAATTATCGGCACTAGAAAACCGTTTGGTAAGCCTGAACTCGGGCGATGAGAACGAAGTGAAATCAGCCATTGAAGAATTCTCTTTAGATGTTCAGATTGGTGAAGAAAGTGTCTTGAACAAGTAAAGATTCTCTAATCAAGAATATTAGTTTCCATTTTTACAAAACGAAAAAACTAACGTTCTTCGGTCAAATGCAGGCAGTCGATAATCGACGAGTGTTTCTCAAAAGATTCCGTTGAAGAGATCCTAGAATCGTTTGTAGGTTTTCCTTTTCAGGTTTTTTTAGCAACGGAAAATTTCTTCTTATTTACCGTAAAAAAATTATCTTTTACAGGAAGCCGAATCAAGAAAGGAAGGAAATGGGTGGATCGTACCCGTGCTTAAAGGCTTAAAACGATCGTCTCCTAGTGGTTTAAAGATAAATCTAAGATCGGTAATTTTCTTGAAAACACCAAATGGTGAAATCCGAGTGAATTGAAGCAATCTTGTCAATTTGATTCGGTTTTGGGTTAGCGGGTTTAAAAAATGGTTTTCAAAAAACGGGTTGTTTTGGTTTCGCAGATTCGTGATGGGAGGAAGCAAACGCTATCTGAGTGCTTAAAGAAAGAATTTAGGCTCACAATCAATATACTCCGAGCCACAATAACTGGCGACGTTTATGAGGTAATATCGGAACCCGTCCCACTTAAGTAGAAAATCAAGTTAATTTAGGAATTTAAGAAACCCAAACCCACCTATGTTGTGAGTATTCATTATGAATATTATTCGTAATGAAAAATCTGTCACAACATTCATAATGAATATTTCATTGCGTTAATTTACAAGGGTTGTGGTGTAGTGATTGAGGCCCAGAGGGATGTGGTAAAATATATCCCTTTTGCCTAGGGTTCAAATCCAGGCTTCTAATTGTGGCCATTGACTTTATCAGGGCTGATTTCTTACGGTCAGAATTTTCTAGGATTAGTTTGGGCATGGGACACCTTAAAAAAAATTGTATCACGTTATTCATCATGAATACTCATAAAGGATGGTTTATGGGTACTTAAAATATTTAAGGCTCCTAAATGAACTTCTAGATTTATAAGCTTTTTATAAAGACCACCTTGTTTCAAAGTTGATTTGGAGGTTATTGGGCCGGTTTGCTATTTTGAGAGTTACGGATTCTGAAACTGAATCTTTCCTTTTTTGGCAACGAATAGGGTATTCGAGCTCTTACCATAGACAAAGATAACTCCCCAAAGGTAATAGATCGATCTTGTTAGATTCTTGAAACTTTTAGGATGATCCAAGAATCATAAAGTTTGGATCTTGAATTCTTGAAATTACAGTGGGATCCTCCAAGACTCGAGGAAGTGGATGACCAGAAAGTGGATCTTATTTTCCAGCCATTCGAAGAAGATTTTGAGCTTCGGGTTCCTGAAAACGATGAACAAAGGTTTGTTTTTGTTCGTGTTGTGATTGAATTCTTAAGTTTTTGTGAATGAACGAAGAAGGTGATGATAGTTTCTTTTTTTCGAATGTGAATTGTTTGATAGGTGGAGTGGGAAGTACGAGGACTCGGTGTATGCTCGATAAGAAGTTTGTTAGGTTCGCGATTTTTCGGCCGAAATAAGGAAAATGAAATGATTTTATGGTGGTTTTTATTGGCATGTAATGAGATGATATGTTTAAGGTCAAGTTTATTGTGTTGTTATGTGTACCAATTATTATTAGTGAATAAAGAGGGATCTTGTTATGCCAAATAAATCAAATGATTATTAGATTATACTATAGAGTCAATTTCTTATATAGAATATTTAGACATAAGAAATACTTGTAAAAATGTAATATTTTTATAATGTTGTTTTTTACATAAAACAACATTAAAAGTTTAGTATAAAAAACAATACTATATTTATCACATTTTTAAATAAAACAAACATATAAAAATTGGTTAATTTTATATACGAAATGAAACCCAAAAATATATATGTGAGATAACTTATATTTTAAATATGAAATAAGGTTTAATTAATTAAAAGAATTATGATAGTCATATTTTAAAGGCTAAATTATACTTTTTGCTTGTTTGTCAATTTTATTATGTTATCCTTAAACTTTAAAAATTTAGATTTCATAATTCATGTTTGTAATTTAATAATAATTTTAATTCTAATATCATTAGGTTTTATTTTGTTACATCTAAGGAATATTTTAGTTATTTTAAACAATTTTCTATAAATCCTTTCACCACCTGGTACTATAAAAAGTATTTGTCATCCATAAATATTTAAAATAATTAAAAATATATTTCATTTAATTGAACTTAATATATAAATTAACTATCGGTATAAAAAGATTAAGGAGTCATTCATCAAATTCTTATCAGGTAAATGTTTACCAATAAAAGATTCACATTCAGTTGCCTTATCGTGCAATTATTGACCTTGAAAATGGGTTGTCGGTAAGCACTTTAAACTCAATAGACATTTACCGGAAAAGAGTCATTTTCCACACTTACCAAAACAAGAGTCTTGATCTTTGACTCTTTGCCTTATTTCAACTAATAATATAAATAGCATTGGTAAGCGCTTATAAGAGCATTTAATAAAAGGATTCCTAAGATCGTTATGACAAACGTAAAAGACATTTGTTCATTCTTAAAGCTTAAAGACGATAATCATTCAAATTGAAGTTGTAAAGAACCAAGTGTAGAAAATTTGCCTAGAGTTGGAATCCAAGCGTTAACAAACTTGTGGCTTTGAAGATTTTCTCAGAACTACATGTCTAACGGTTAAAAAGATTACCAAAATCGGTCTAGATCACGAGCTAGGATACCCATAAAAAAAAGTTGGTTAATGATGATGCAATATACTTATAAAACTTATTTATTATTCTGGTATGGACCAAATTTCAAAGATTTTCTACCAATTTCCATATCAACAAAAGAATTCAAGATCTCAAAAGGGTCATATTTATCCACAAATAACAACCAATTTCAACCTCCTCTCTCCCACCACCACCATGGCAGGAGCCCCATTCTCCCTTTCCTCCACCACCCACCACCACAACCTCCACCAACCTCCACCACCACCACCACCACCACCACCACACCACCACCACACCCAAAAACCCACATCTAAACCCCACTTTCACCCCCAAAATCCCCCCCAAATCCACCCACCTCACCCTCACTTACTCCTCCCAATCACCACCATCACCACCATCAACCACCGTCCAAGAAACCCCACCTCCCACCGGAAAACCCATCTCCACCACCGACCACCAAACCCTCCAAACCCTCCAAACCTTCAAAGTATTCCACAAATTGCCATCTGGGTCCATGCTATTAATCCGGGTTATGCAAGAACAAGAAGTGGACATGACTGTTGAGTTGCTGGCTGAATCTTTTGCTGAATCCATGATGCTCCCTAAAGCCTATGTGAAATTATTGGGCTTTTTGGTGAAACAGTATCTGATTGAAAGAAGGGGCTTAATGCCACATGCTGCCACTTTGATTGCATTCCATAGAAGGGATACTAATGAGGATGAAGATGAGGATATTGAGTTGGCTGGGACTGTGGAAGTGAGTTTTGATCAATTTGGGGCTAATGTTTCACCTCCAACACCAACTCCTCCAAAGAATGCACCTTATATTTGTAATATGACTGTCAAGAAGTCTTTAAGAAGGTAAAAAAGCTCATATTTTTTTGTGGGTTTTTGAATCTTGATGTCTTTTGTTGGTAAAGTTTGTAGCTTTAGTTGTATATGTGACACTATGATGTGAAATAGTTCAGGGTTCTTGGTCTTTGAGGTGGAATGGAGTAACATTCAACTTCAAGATTGATTGAAATTTGATAGAATACATATAGGGTTAGGTTAAAGGAAAACCATAAAAGAAATATCGTAAAGAAAACATGAAAAACCGAGGAACACCATGGTAATTGTAAATTGAAATGGTATGCACATGTGCATACAAGTAACTTGTAAGCAATTTGTCTGATATGCACTTATGCATAATATACACACGTGTATAAAAACTAAAAAACAACTTCAAATACTTGCGTGCACATGTCGGTTTCTTAGTTTTTCATTCTTGATTTATGAAGTATGTGTTTTAGAGATTATTTAGATCCTTTCTAATTAGCTTAGGATTCTATTTATGTGTATCTATCCATCGACTTTTAGGTTGTCAAACTCCTTACTTTTCAACCTTAAGTATGTGGTAAATCATCAATATTGATATGAATTCATAACCAAATATCGTATAAGAACTTAAGAAGCATAAAAAATATCGAAAAGGGTGTAAATATGTAACCATATTCTTTTGATTTTTGGGTTTGAGATCTTTCCGAAATGTAAAACTTCCATGTTAGGTCAAAACCATTGTTACTTTTCCAAACCTAAATCAACTATAAGTGAATGGGTTAGATATAAGCATCAATTCTTAACATAATTCGCTTATTTTCCTTGTTGTGTATTTGATTATTTCAACTTAAGAAACCTTAATCGGTTCTTGCAATCAAGATCATGCAAATTCATACGATTTTTATAAACTTAATTCAAAAATTCACAAGTGAATATGCATTGATGACTAATTCACATATGATTAACTTCAGGCAAGGCATTGGTTGGCATCTCTTGAAAGCAAGCGAAGAGCTTATTTCGCAAATTAGTTCCGTGAGAGAGGTGTACTTGCATTGTAGAATGATTGATTCCGCTCCATTCAACATGTATTCGAAAGCAGGATACAACGTCTTCAAGACCGATAGCTTCTTGATCCTCTTAACGTTACAAAGACGTAAACATTTAATGCGAAAACAACTTCCTCCGGCCTCAGACACAAATACGTCGTATTCCGACGACAAAAATCTCGCATCTACGACAACTGTGTCATGAGGTACGATCTCTAAGGCATGGGATCATGTGAAAAGTGCCATTTTTGGTGAGAAGTGTGAGAAGTACTTTTAAACCGTTGATCACTTTTAATCAAATACCCTTAAAAGGGATTTGATCTGATGCATCTCATCCTAATGTTCGTTTATTTCTGATCCAACGGTTGATAAACCACTTCTCACAATTCTCACTGTATGTAGCACTTCTCATTAGAACCCAACCCTGATCTTATAAAAGCTCTAAGATTAGTGTATCATAGTAACACGTGTATTTCTTGTATCTTTTTTCTCATATCCGAATGTATATTTGTTCGACAACAATACTAACATATCAAAGTTTACTCGAAACCAAATCCAAAAAAAAATAAAAATCAACTACTCAATTTTTTGTTCGTTTTTGTATTACGATTTGTGGGTTCTTCAAGTGTCTTAGAAAAACGCCAATATCTCCGATGGAAAATAATTGTTTGTAAACGAGTCTTTAGAGTGAATTTTTATAACATTCTAAATGCGTGCATTGCCATGCCAACGCCTTTCGAGTTTGTATAAATGATGATTTGGAGTTCTTTCACGCATTCTTCCATCGACGGCCTTTCGTTACTATCGACACGCACACATCGAGATGCTAAGTTTGCGAGCATTGCTACCGACTCAATTGTGTACGAGCTTCGGCTCATCTCTGGATCTATGACCTTTCGGAGCCTCTTTTTGTCGTTCAATATGTGCCTAACCTGCATTTTTACCAAAATACCCTTGGTAGTATCTTGACGTAGGCGCTTATAGGGTTTTGGATAGTGAAGGAAAAAATGGTACCTGTAGGACAAGATTTTGATCGTTGGGTCCTTGGTTGAGGTCCACGGCCCTACGCCCGGTGATAAGTTCGAGAAGAACGACTCCGAATGCGTACACGTCGCTTTGTAAAGTGAGTTTTCCCGTCTGTTAGGAAAGTAGTTTGTAAAGTATGTTTGGTGAAAATTGGCTGATACATTAGATGACAGTGTAAAATTACCTAAAAGGACATGATGAAACATTAACTGAAAAAATAGTATAAGGGGAAAGAAATGGAAAAAGAACCCTTGTAGCTTATTAAAACGCTTACTTGAAGTAGCCTTTTAGAAAGCTGGCATATGACTAACTTGAAAGGGGATTTTTAAATACGCTCAAAAAATAAGATAGCTTATAAACTAGCTGTGGTTGTTTAGACATGGCCTTAAGTAACGTGATGCCACATTATTCTTGTTTGTTAGCAGCTTAATGAGCTTAATGGGACTTAGCTTATTCGGGCAGTTATACATGAGTGTTTGGTAGTGGCTTAATGGTATAGAAAGTAGCTAGCTTAATGCCTTAATCCACACATACAACTTTATCGGTTTATCCACACAGGACTTGGGGAATGTTCATTTACATCTTAACGAGCTTAATAGGATTTACAGCTTATTGTTTCAGCTATATATTAGTGTTTGGTAATGGCTTAATCTTATAGAAAGTGGCTTATTCAATAAGCTTCCAGAGGAGAGCTTTATGCAGAAAGCCAAGTTTTTCCAATCCTGCTTCTCCCAATTAAAAAAACACCTTCATTCCATCTACAAAAAAAACTGTTCTAAGCAAATATTTTTTCAATCCATACAGACAAATTAATCCATACAATTGACTTTATCTATATAGGACTTAATGAGAAACTAATCGAACAGCCCCTTAATTGGAAATGAACCAAACAGCCCTTAAGTTTCAGGTGAACATGATACGTAAGTACGTAACATTTGTTACTTATTAGCTTAAACTCGACTTTCTTTATCGATTTTAATGATAATTTACATTAATAGAAATGTCATTATGTCACTAATCTAGTTAACCCATAGCAGAAAACGAAGAACTTGAAGATCATAATCCTGATTATTATATAAAAAAAGACAGCAACGACTGCTTACCGATGTATATTCAGGATCAAAATAACCAAACGTACCAAGCACCTTGCCGTCACATGGGTTTCTTGACCCTCTGGCATTAACTTGGCTAAACCGAAATCTGATATCTGCGAAAGCCCATTTGATTACTAACTTTAGAAACCGAAATCATAGAGAAATTAAAGATTTTTTATACCTTTGCTTCGTAGTCGTCACCCAGAAGAATGTTGGTTGATTTGAAGTCTCTATGTACAACAGGAATTCCACAAGCAGAACTTGAATGTAAATAAGCAAGTCCTCTTGCAGCCCCAATTGCCACTTTTAGCCTCACAGGCCAATCCATCTTCTTTTCCCCAATTCCTGAAGAAAATTATAGACATATATATTCTACCAAAATTTCGCAAATTAACATAAGAAATCGTTTGAAGAGTAGAGGAAGGTTTCAGTGAAAACCCCAAAAATGAATAACTGAGGAACACCCTGTAATCGTTCATCTGGACGGTATGCACATGTGAATACAAGTAATTGAAGTTGTTTTTTGGGTTTCATGCACGTGTGCATGTTACGAAATACTTGTATACACATGTGCATACTGTTTAAATGAATGATTACCGGGGTGTTTCTCGGTTTTCTATATTTTAGTGGTTTTTCCCTTAACCTGACCGTACCATTTAAGTGATCTTGTAGGTTTCCTTTGTGCATGTATTCATAAACCAGAAACCTATGCTTCCCATCTGCACAATACCCTATCAGTGAAACAAGATTTGGATGATCCAATCTGCTCAAAATATCAACTTCAACACGGAATTCCCGCTCCCCTTCTGCTGCTTTAAATGGCGGTAACTCCATTTTCTTGATTGCGACAACCTTTCAATACGAAAAATTTCAAGATTCTTACTTTTTTTTTATTGGGAATTGGTTCTTTTTTTGTTTTCCTTCCTAATTTGATTGAATCCCATCTTTTATAAAGATGGTATTTTTCGATTCATCCGGTTTTCTTTAGGAAATTTGACGCAAGATTATAACTTTCAAGAATACTTACCTCACCAGACTGCAACTTTCCCTTGTAAACTCTACCAAATCCTCCTTTTCCCAGTAGATATTCTTCGCTAAACGAACAAGTCGCCTCCTCCATTTCCTTCAGTGTAAAAACCGACGATCCATAATGCTTTTTCGAAGGCGGGTTTTGAATTTTTTGATCATTTTCAAGCTTCCAACACTCCACAGGTCTATAAACCCCTGAAAATTCATTATTGACAATCAAAACTTCTAGAAATCTTGTGGTTTGGAGGAATATCCCATATGTCCAAGGTTGAATTCCAAACGTATACAACAGTGGTGGCCATTGAGTTTATCGGAGCTAATTTCTAGTTTGGGCATACCCTTATAAAAAAAACTTGGAGAAACTGGAGAAAACTTACATGGATCAAGATGATCATCCGACTTGCTTCTCCTTCGCTTATTCCAAGCTGAGACTAACCCAAATGGCATGACGACGTTTAGTCACTGAAACACATCGAACCATGTTAGTTTCTTAAAAACCCATAAATTTTACACTGTAAAAAGGGTCGAAAATGAAACTAAGAACTTACAAATGAGAGTAGTAAGATGAGAGAAAATGAAGACGACTGAGTAGAAGAACCGTATTCGGAGTATGTAGAAAGCAAGTGTAGGCTTTCTTTAACAACAACCTTCTATGGGATTTTTCACTTGAAGTAGAAGAAAAAGCAATGGAATTAGAAACCTTATAACAATTGGAAATATATGTTTATGGAGTAATGAATTTCCTTCTTACCAATGGAAGGTTGTTTGTTTGGTTGGTGATGGTGTTTTGACAATGAAAGAAGAACTAAAATTTCCCTCCAACTTCTACCCTTTTCTTCCATACAAATAATTGCTCATTTAGGATAATGTACAACTTTTATTGCAAGATGTATGACTCATTGTACCATTTTTGGCCTCAATATGACAATTCTAGCATGATGAAAGCATTTTGTCTGAATTTTGAATTTCTTGGTGGGGGATGGTTGTGGTTGTGAAGTCGTTTTCGGAGTTTTGTATGATCGTTTTCCTTCCTTACCTTTTAATCTTTGATTAATTTCGTTTATTTGTTCATTATGTTATTGGAACGGTATCTTTGGATGATTGGGTGCGTTGATTCTTTTAACAATTTGTACGTATGTTTAAGATGTTACGTTTTCCATCGGGTTGTAAAGATTTAGTTGATGAAATATTGAGATTTTGTTTCAATGATTGAATTGAGGTTTAATAATTTAATTATGAGATAAAAACAAAGGATTACATTTATTTAGCTTATTCTCAAGATTCAAAATTGAAATTTCAAACTCAATCATTTGATGTATTATTTTTTTGTTAAAATGACATTTAACACCCTAATACTTATACTATATCTTGTACATTGAGAGAGAGGCACAGAAAAGGGTGATATGGTAATTAATGTAAGATAGTTGCTAGAGCTATAACGACTAAAATTGGTTGCATTTATTGAATTAAAAAGACAAAAATAATGTATTTATTCATTAGGGTCCATCCAAAATTTAGATAAAGAATAACAAAGCAACTTTTGGAAGTTTTACAATTAAATAATTAAAAATACAAACAAATAAATTTTTATAAGATCTTAGAAAAAAGAATGCTAATTTGGAACGTAGATGTATATTTCTTTCTTTTTTGTGTAAAAACGTTCAAATAAATTAAAAACCAATATTTGGATTTCTTTTTTCTCAAAAAGGGAGAAAGTTATTTTTTTAAATATTGTGGATTGTTTAAAAATCAACGTTTATAATTAAATTCCAGCGTCGGTGTATAAAAATGTTTTGTTTGCAAGTGTCTGTACACTTGTAAGGCATTTGTAATTTTGTATAAAATATACTTTTAATTGGTATATAAAAATATTAAACTTAGGAGTCTCTATAGACACATTTATGTATTGGGTTTTATAAAGAACAAAGACCAAAATAAAAACAAAATAAAAAATAAGGTCATGATTTGAGTCTATGTCAAACGTGCACCCTTGCGTCGAAAGCGTAAAATCATATGTAATTTTATACGTAATTTGACTATTTTTGTATTCTCGAAGTAAAAAAAAAGGTTAAAAATCTCTTAAAACAATGGAATTAGACTAAAAACTTATCAAACAATCATGAATGTTCGTATTAAAAAAAAAAACATGTCGATAAAAAAAATGCCTTTTGTAATTATTTCTAATCTATATTATATGGTGCTACTGTATGAAAAAAATTTCAACGTTGATCACATGTGATACTGATTTTACAATAGCAGTACAAAATTTTGTGCTAACGACTTTAGCAATCTCTTTAGATCACAGATCAAAGTCGCATGAATCATATACGATTTTTATACGAACCGTATTTTAATTTCATTGTCTTTCTTTCCGTAGTTTTAGGAGCCGACAAATTGATATCCAACCAACCAATTTGCAAGGAAACCCTTCAAACTTCTTCATAGTTACCAAATGTGGATCCAGAAATTTTCTTTTTTATTCTTCAATTTTCATACAAACGTCCAAATCTTCTGGTAGAGTTCATTGTGTCTTTTAGAAATCTTCTAATATAAATGTTAGATTTACTAGAGAGAGAGAGAATATTTTAATTGTAAATTTTTAATGTGAATTTGTGAACCGGATACTAGCCGTCATATGCAAGATCAGAGAGAGAGTTTCATTTGTGCACCATGTTTTTAATGTGAACTTGTGAACGAGATCCTAGCCGTCCACATGCAAGACCGATGGTCAACATTAAATGGGTGGTTTATTTTATATAGGGTAGTTATTTTCGAAGAAACTACCTATTTAATCTTGACCATCAATCTTCCATATGGGCGGCTAGGATCTAGTTCACGCTAAAAACATGATTCACAATTGAAATGAACTCTCTCTCTCTCTCTCTCTCTCTCTCTATATATATATATATATATATAATGTTTGTAGAAGTAGGTTCAAACAAGAACAAATTCATTTTGTAGGAATAAAGGAACAATTACCAACCACACAAATCTATTTAGGAAATCAAAAGTTAATTGAATATATATTTAATTGGTTTAAGGGTATTTTGGGTATAAACTTACTTTTTGGAAAGAATACTATTCATAATTTGATTTTCCCTCTCTTTTGCTTCATATCTCTAAAATATTTCAAAATAAAATATCTAACTAAATTTATTTATATATTTGATTTTCCCTCTTTTAACATAAACTATTTTAACAAATTGTTGATTTAATGGTTTTACTTGGTTTAAAATCACTTGTGATCATATAATTTTGCTAGTTTAAAATCACTTGTAAAATCGTATTTGATTTTAGTATCATATATGATTTTATACAAAATGTTAATGGTTTTACTTGGTTTAAAATCACTTGTGATCATATGATTTTAAAATACCTTGTATGTTAACAAAATCACATATGATTTCAGTATCATATATGATTTTATACAAATGTTAATGTAAAATCATATGTGATTTTGAACAAATATTATTGTAAAATCGTATTTGATTTTGAACAAAAGTTGTTGTAAAATCATATTTGATTTTGTACAAATGTAAAATCATATACCATTTTGTACAAATGTAAAATCATATATGATTTTGTACAAATAATAATATATTAGAATAATACTAGTATATTAGAAATATATTATAAATAATATATTAAAAATACATTAGAATAATATTAGAATAATACTAATATATTAGAATACTAATAATACATTAGAATAATATATTATTACTTTTCAACACTACCAATTTTACCCCTAAAAGTAATAACCCTTGGTGGAAAGTAAGCAACTTTTCCCATTAATTACCATGGTGCCATTCAATATAATACAATTTCTTTTAACTAAATGTGTGGCTAGAATAAGGTTCCTTTGTTCCTACATATTGGGTTGTTCTTGTATGAACCTCCCTCTATGTTTGTATGTATGTATGCATGTATATTCCATCGGATGTCAAGAATCTCTATCGTAGGCTACGTTAATTATCCGTGAGGAAGAATTTGCCTAATACGAATGTAAGTGGTGCATATTGTAATCTTTTAAACTTTAGTCGATCAAAAGTCAGATAACTTAAATATAAGAGGCCGTAGAATGATAAGAGGCTCTTATGATTTAGTGTACAATGAAATATGGTTGTTTGTTAATTGTTTAGAATTAAATTTGGGTGTTGAATGGTTAAGAAAGACCTAAGGATACAAAGTCATTCCAAGAGTTTTAGAACCATTAAGACCATCTCCAACCCAACACTATAAGCACAACAATAGAGGCGTTCTTCTCTCCAATCCAACACTAATATAATTAAAAAAATGGAGGCCAATAAAATTGCTCTCTATATTTGAAGGCCAATAAAAGCGGTCTCTATATTTAAAGGCCAATAAAGTTGGCTTCTAAAACCAAATACTAATATTTTATTAAACTGTTATAATTAAATATACATATATCAATTAAGAGTTTAATATATTAAGATGATTATTATTATTATGATAATATAAAAGTTGATTTTAGTATTAGGTTAGAGTTGTCTTTTTAGTGTTGAATGGTCTTATCATTTTTAGCATTTTCAATGATTGAATTTCGAGATGTTCCAACTTTCAAGAGACATGTTTTTAGTCAAACAAGATTCACCTCTTAACAGTTCACGGTTTACCTCTTAATGAAACTATTAAGAGGTACACAAACAGCCTTATAGTTATTATAAGTCCAAGGGAAGGTATCAACAGACCTTGGATGACATAGGGGTTAGGCTTCAACTGCAAGACTTTTGCAATCATATATTTCACCAGCATCCTTCTTTGTATCTGCATCAACAACAAATTAGTTGTTCACATTTCACAAACATTTGGTGTACAAATCTAACAACTTTGCCACAAATCTTGAACAAAACCAAATCTTTCATTACAAATTTAACCAAACAACCAATTACATTTTCCACATTCGATCTTAACCATCGAATCATATCGATTCACTGATGCGAATCCGGTGATCTCGGAGGGGAAAACAAGTACGGTTTCGGAGGGATTTGTATGGACTCTAAATCTCCTTCTAACATATCCAACACCTTACTCATCGACGGTCTACTCGAAGGATCACTTTGAATGCACCATAAGCCTACGAAAACCATCTTCGTCACTCGTTCTTTATCCTCATCGTTTAAAACACCGCTAAATCCAAGATTTTTGTTCAACATAAGTTGTTTATACATCCAATGTGGGAAGAACATGTTACTAGTGTAATTAGCTTCCACCACAACATCTCCACGCCCACCGACCATTTCTAATACCATCATCCCGTAACTATACACATCCGACTTATGAGAAACCCCTCCAAAGTTTCTAGAAAACACTTCCGGAGCAATGTACCCCGGAGTCCCTCGCATACCCGACATAGAAACGACACTCCTTTTTTCAGGACAAAGCTTAGCAAGCCCAAAATCGGAAATCTTGGGACAGAAATCTTTGTCTAAGAGAATGTTATGTGGTTTTATGTCGAAATGTAGGATTTGCGTGTTGCAACCGCGATGCAAGTACTCTAATCCTCGACCAATGCCCACTACGATTTCGTATAGTTTCTCCCATTCTAGTTGGCTACCTACTGTGGAGCCTCGATCGTAAACGAACTTCTCAAGGGATCCGTTAGGCATGTACTCGTAGATCAAAGCTCGGTGACGGCCCTCGAAACAGAATCCCAATAGACTTACTATATTCACATGTGAAGTCTTGCTAATGCTCGCGAGTTCATTAACTAAATCTTCCCCGTTACCTTTTAATTCGTTCAAAAGTTTTACCGCGACTAAGTTACCGTTTTGTAACGCTCCTCGGTACACGGAACCGTAACCTCCTTCGCCTATTTTGACTTTGAAGGACTCTGTCATCTTCTTCACATGTGAATAAGAGTATCTTTTTGGAGCAAGAGCTTCATGATTCTTTATGAAAGTTTCCAGATTGATATAATTTTCTGTTTTATGTCTAGAGAAGATCTTGAGTCTAAAGCAAAGGGTCAGCAAGATCAAGATTATTACTGTCCCAATGCCAAAAGTTGCTGCAAGAGTGAATGAGATAAGATTCAAGTTTCGCAGCCGAAAAAGATTTTTCAACCGTTATAATCACGGTATATGGATGGAAATTTTTGATAATTATCGAAGAAATGAAGATTATATTACCTAGTGCAGACTTGATCACAATGTTTCTTCGATTTTCTGCAAAAAAACATTCTTATAAGCCTCAAGTTATGGGCTAACGATAACTTCCACCATGATTTTAATTGAACTAAAAGTTATTCGGCCAACCTCTTGCTTTGAGCTTTGGGCCGTTACAGTATAACTTCTAGAAGCAAATTTCATCGCAAAAATCATATTTTCTGAACTTGTTACAAGTCAGAGGTGTTTCCTAAGGCTGTGTTTGGCAAAAATAAGCTAGCTTATAAGCTAGTCTATTCAAATACTACGTACCATAAGCTAGCTTTTTGAAAAGCTACTTTTGGTAGCTTTTTGGGAGCTTTTGTAGCTTTTTCCAATTATACCCTTATTAATATTAATTATTAAATTCAAAGATACCCTTTTTGGTCATTTTACATACTCATAAGCTAGTTTTTGCCAAACATAATTTGTTCATAAGCTAGCTAGATGTGCGATAATTGCTAAGAAGCTCGTACCTTTATTCATGATGTGCCTAGCGTATGCACACCGAAACTCTTGGTTGTCATTCGAACACCGCCCCCCTCTCCGGTAACACTCCTGACAGGCATCAGACACTTGCAACACAAGATTAAGCTCGGGTCTTAAAAGCGTAAACAGATTGTTGAAATCTGTATCGTTTCCTTTCGGGAGCGTAGATGGAGAATTTCCTGGCAGAAGAATCACCGAGCACTGATTTGGCACATCGGGGTTGGCTGAAATATAACCATTCGAATACGTGTAATAGTAGTCATAATCGTTGCACCCCTTAAACCAGTAATATTCACCTTCTTGCTCAAAATACCGGTCTATGTTTCCCGAACTTTTTACACATCTTAATAAGGTGAGAGTGGGAGGATTGATGATATAAGAGATAGAGGATGAATTGGAAGGAAAACTATACATCAACGAATCACAGCTTCGACTGTTTATCTGATTTGCAAAAGCGTTATCTCGAACTAGAACAGAATCGCTACCGCCCGGCATGACCTGAACAAGATCATAAGACGGGTAGTTTTCTCTAAGTTGAATCTTGGGATCGGATTCGTTGCAATATACCTTGCACAACCCACACGATGAATTCTCGGAAGCGTAGAACGGAAAGCGTAAGTTACCAAGGTTACGACACTCGAATGAGGTCGGACACATAGGCTGGTAACTATCATCTTCATAAGAAAGAGGCAGGCTATGTGATAATAGAGCAAATAAGATCAGAAAAGCATAATAGTTTGCCATTTGACAATAAAATCAGCTTCCAATTTGGCTGCCAAAATGGGGCTTGAAATAAGAATTAAGAATAAAGATTCAAGTTGTAAACAGTTATTCAGATTACTTCATGTTCATAAAACATGGCAAGTTATTGACAAATAGAATCAAGAAAATTCCTTCTCAGTTTCCTTATTCAATTAGAATGATGGATTTTGTGTAGTAGTTAGCAAAGTCAACCATAAACTTTTGAACTTGAGTCAAGAAGTTGACTATTCTTGAGTCAATAAGTTCATGCTATGATCTTGGCCAACTGTCCCCAATGTAGCTACACCATACATTTGCATATCAACTTAATGTTTAATCTAGACTTCTAAATTTCAGAATTCAGAAAAGATACAAATTTGTATGAATCAAGTATCACATGTCACAATCTGTACATCTTAATCTAATTATCAATTTTTTAAAGGACTTTGGCTGTGTTTGGCAAAAATAAGCTAGATTATATGCTAATACATGTTTGAATGGACCATAAGCTAGCTTATAAGTTATAAGCCATCTTATTGAAACGCTAGTTGGAGTAGCGTTGTAGGAGCTTTTTGTAGCTTTTTTCCAATTATACCCTTATTAATATTTATTATTATACCTCAAAATACCCTTTTTGGTCATTTTTTACATACTCATAAGCTAGTTTTTGCCAAGCATAATTTATTGGTACGCTAGCTTTTCAGATACTAGCTAGCTTATTAGTCAACAGCTAGCCTACCAGGTAGTTTGCCAAACACAGCCTTAATCAGATACTAGCTAGCTTATTAGTCAGTAGCTAGCTTACCAGCTAGTTTGCCAAACACAACTTTAATCAGATACTAGCTATCTTACCAGCTAGTTTGCCAAACACTACTTTAATCAGATACTAGCTATCTTACCAGCTAGTTTGCCAAACACTACTTTAATCAGATACTAGCTATCTTACCAGCTAGTTTGCCAAACACTACTTTAATCAGATACTAGCTATCTTACCAGCTAGTTTGCCAAACACTACTTTAATCAGATACTAGCTATCTTACCAGCTAGTTTGCCAAACACTACTTTAATCAGATACTAGCTATCTTACCAGCTAGTTTGCCAAACACTACTTTAATCAGATACTAGCTATCTTACCAGCTAGTTTGCCAAACACTACTTTAATCAGATACTAGCTATCTTACCAGCTAGTTTGCCAAACACTACTTTAATCAGATACTAGCTATCTTACCAGCTAGTTTGCCAAACACTACTTTAATCAGATACTAGCTAGCTTACCAGCTAGTTTGCCAAACACAACTTTAATCAGATACTAGCTAGCTTATTAGTCGGTAGCTAGCTTACCAGCTAGTTTGCCCGACACAACCTTAATCAGATACTAGCTAGCTTATCAGTTAGTAGGTAGCTTACCAGCTAGTTTGCCAAACACAACCTTAATGGATTCTCATCAATTTAGTTAGGCTATGTTTGGCAAACGTAGCTATAGCTGGTAGCTGATAAGCTAGCTGTTGATTGATAAACTTGCTAGTAGCTGATAGCTGATAAGCTAGCTGTTGATTGATAAACTTGCTAGTAGCTGATAAGCTAGCTAATGAACAAATTATATTTGGCAAAAACTAGCTTATGAGTATGTAAAATGACCAAAAAGGGTATCTTTGAATTTAATAATTAATATTAATAAGGGTATAATTGGAAAAAGCTACAATAAGCTTCTCATAAGCTACTCAAAGTAGCGTTTCAAAAAGCTAGCTTATAAGCTAGCTTCTGATACATGTTTGGATGGACTAGCTTATAAGCTAGCTTCTGATACATGTTTGGATGGACTAGCTTATAAGCTAGCTTATCGCTGATAAGCTAGCTTATTTTTGCCAAACACAGCCTTAGAAGCTGAAATTATCCATTCAATGTCAAAAGTAAAAACGGCCTCATTTTCCCCCCTATTTGCACAAACTAGTTTTTTCGTCTATTCTGCTTTCTGCCCTTTGAGATCGTATCAAACTTCCTTCAATAATTCATCGAGTACGTAATTGTTGCGTGTTAGAATGATCAAACATCTCTATACAACAAATTATCGTATTCATCAGGTAGAATGAACAATTATCGTAATTAATCGTACCTTAATCGAATGTACTCCGATGAACAACCTCCATTGATACTGACCTCTGAACAGAACACATAAACCCTAAGTTTTTCCACTGAGCCAAATTGCTAGAAACTGCAACAATTGACAAAATCTAGATTTCATATGCATCAAAATCAGATGTAATTATCACTCATGTTTAGGGGTGTTAGCGAGTGGAGCTTTTAACGAGCTACTCGACCTCGAACTTAATAATACTCAACCTCGAGTAGGTCTCGGACACAAAATCGAGCTCGTTTAACATAACGAGTCGAGCTTTATAACACCAATGTTCGACTCGACTCGTTCGAGAACTCGATTAAATTTTTCGAGTCGAGCCGAGCCATTCAAGCATTACCTTTTTGAGCCAAACATGCTCGTGTATTTATTAATAATAGTAAAAAAGTATAAAAGTTATCGAGCTCAAGTTGATAAACGAGTTAATAGATCGCGAATTCGAACCCGTAAACGAGCTTCGAGTCCGATAACTCAAAAAATATTCGAGCTCGAGCTCGAGCCCTACGTTGAAAAAGTTAATCGAGCTCGAACCTAGTGTTATTTTTTGAACTCGGCTCGATTAACCTACTACTCGACTCGGCTCAGCTCGTTAACACCTCTATTCATAATCAAAAAATCAAAATGAACACATTTCGGATTTCGTTATAAAGTAAACTAACGATTTACCAAACGATTAATCATGATTTCAATGAAGCAAGAACAACAAGCAATTATCCTTGAGAACTGAAATTACAATTTACAAATCGTTTGAAACTGAAATCAAAACTGAATTCAAACTCTAGAAATCAAAATGAATTTTTATATATATATCATGAAGATTTATAATTTACATATTGGAGTATATTTACTTGCACACATATTCTCTCTCTATAGGGTTTTTTCTAAAACACACCCCCAGCCATTATTGAATTGAATTGAATATCAAACTTGGTCCTCTTGTTGCAAAAGAGGGGCTTTCTCTTCCGATAACTCCGCTTTGGCCCTTCTACTTTCGTCTTCTCTCATTTGGCCCCACATCATCGTGTAATATCCGATTCCGGTCACCGCCGCGCTCATCATACTGTATTCACATCTCGAGAATATAAGTGATTACGAAAATAACGACCGACGATAACTAAACGATAACCAGATCAGCGGTATATAGGTTATTGATAGATTCAAGCTTCTCTAGAGGTCAACGGTTTAATGCTCACTGAAGGTGAGGTGTGTGTGTGTGTGTAAGTTTTTCGTGTAAAGGTACCAGTGGGGTTTCGGGAATTTTTTTCTAATGGAGGAACTTTTAAGGTAGGAAAGATGTCCTAAAGTCGTTCGATGTGTTTTTAGTCTAATTTCACAGTCTCAAGAGATTTTTAAAGTTTTTTAGTTAACTATAAAGGTTTTTTTTGGATTAATTCAAAAGTTTTTTGTTTCGTTTTTTGGTAGGTTTTGAGGTACATTTTTCGGTTTTTGGGTGGTGGGGGCTCTGATGAAAAATTAATGGGGGGAATTAAGCTAAGAGGTTCAATTTTTTTATGTATGTAGCCTAAAAAAATTGTTTTTTTCTTATTTTAGTGGGGCTGATGCCTCCATATTTATTACATTGAATTTGCCCCTGAAAGATACTGAATACTAAATAATAAAACTTAAGATGAAATGTGCATGATTACCTTCCGTAATGAAAAGTGCTGGCGAAAAAGATGCAACCAAACGTGCTAGCAATTGGAACCCCGAGAGGCTTGAACATGGTCACGTAAAACTGGCCTTTTCTTCGTATGCACCACATGTGTACATGCGTTCGGATAAGACTTGCAAATATTGCCTGTTTTGGAAAAAGTTATAATCATCAAAATGGCAGTGTGAGTTTTATTCCTCGTTAGATGATGCGTGTCCAAGTTTTAAAACATATTTAAAGCAACTTGTGCATTATTATTTTTATTTATAAAAGTGCACTTTCATATTGAAAGTGACTATTTTAACCTTGAATCTATATTGGTATTTGCTTACCGTCATGACAATGACAAGGAGTCCCATGTCAAACTGCAACCTCCAAGCAAGAGGGTCGTTTTCTACTACTATAGCCACTAAAGCCGATTGAACTGTTCCAAATAAGGTGTAACTGGAGGCCACCGTCATCACTTCTGGGCATTTTTCAACCGTGTCCACCTATCCAAATTAAAATAAAAATATTTTAACATAAAGAAAAATTCTCAATTATTCCATTCTAAAGATGTGGCAAGGGCGGCTTTATAACCAGACTGGTCAATGAAATTTCAACCATTGTTTACAGCTATAGTTTATTTGGTGGCCATAAACCATCTTTCAAGTTAGTTTTTAAACTTCACATAAAATAACATTTAATAAAAGTAAAACTTGCTATATTTCTTCAGTATTTTTTTAACATGTCATTTTGCATCGTTGTTTAGTTTATCAGTGTTTGTTTTTATCAAACGTGATTAGTTTATCAGTTAAAACCTACTTCATCAAACATAGCATTAAAATGTAAGCGATGGAGGCATTTTTGCAAATTCAAGTATCGGAAGGTTTTGAAAAAAAACCTGAATAATGTTCCATATCGCGAAAGCCAAGGAAGCACATGCAAAAAGAACGCAACCAATAGCCCAGTGTTCATTCTTGGCTAAGAAAACAAACAGTCGAGGAGCCATCCGCAGATGAGTCGAGGAGTCTTTAATCACCGGACCTCTGTATAAAGCCAACGACACAGCTCCGATAATCGATATCAACGTACCCATTAACTTTGTCCGAGTACTTGAACTTTTCAAATCCACGTTTGTTCGTCTGTAAATCATAATGAAAAGATATTAATCACAAACCAAAAAACAACTAAAATTATATATTAGTTTAATCATAGACTATTACACTTTATATATTTTGTCGAATAATGATTTGTCATTTTTTGCTTTTTATGTTTTTTCTTGGACGCCTTAATTCACGGCCACAGGCAGCCAGACAAAGCATACGTCAAATTGTCTTTCCATGGTGCCTTTGGAGCCATTAGTTTTCGAGGTTTAATTTTTTAAAATTAAATTAATTGAATAAATAAAGTTTTGACTTATGAGTTTTCATATTAATTATATAAGTATAAATTATATAAGAGCATTTTTAACAATTATGTTAAAATAGAAAAAAAAAATGTTGACATGTTTGTTATTCCAACAGACAACAACTAATTAGTTATGCTAACATAGATAAAAGAATAGAATTATCGCAAAAACTTTAAACTTAAATAAACCTTTAAATGGTGAGAGAAATAATTATTTTAATGGTACAACATTGAAGTAAATATTTAAGAGAGAAAAATTGTTATTTTAATGCTTCAATCAACAGAGAAACAATGTTAAAGTTGCTATCATAGAATAGGTGTTGAAGTTGGATGCAATTTTTTTTGAGATTTTATTTTTTTACTCTATTTTAGAAAATATTTAGCATAGCTGTTGGAGATGCTTTGATATTGTAAATATTTAGGTTGTGTTTGTCAAACTAGCAGATATAAGCTAGTTGTTGACTATTAAGCTAGTTAATAGCTAATAAACTAAGTTATAAATAAACCATGTTTAGCAAAGACTAGCTTTAAATATGTAAAATAATCAAAAAGTGAATTTTGAAGTATAATAATTAATTAAGGTATAATTAGAAAAAGCTACAAACAACTTTTAAGCTGCTATTTCAACTAGCTTATAATTTTTTATATTTTTATCTAATATTTTTGTTAAATCTTATGGATTTTATACTTTAAAGTAAAGTTTATGTTAGTTAAAGTGATTACACCTTACAAATTTATAATAAAAAATATAAATATGTGGTTGATAATTAAAGATTCATTTATGTAAATCAAAAAGTTCATAATTTGCAGTAATATTGCAAATGCTTTTCTTTGTATGGGTCTTTTTTAATGGAAATATGATTAGTCGATCCACGGCTTTTATTATATACATAAAGTTAATCAATGTAGTGCTTGTTAGCAATGAAAATTTTCTTCATCTTAGTTATACATATATTTATATATCATCTATGGTTGGGTTACGGTGAGAAAAGAAGTTAAGTGAGAAGCGTAAAAATAGATCTTGACCTTTGGATCAATTTCAATTAAAGATTAACTATAATGATATGCATCAGATATAATTTTTTGAAAACGCAATTCATGGATTGGATTCATAGACGGACTTGCTTTGGTGGCCGTGGTGGCACGGGCCACCGTCTAATTTGTGTGCCGAAGGGTAAAATTTTCGAATTTTATGAAGGTGCAACCGTATTATATTGGATGGTGTCATCGTATCGTTTTTAAAACTTGAAAGTGTGCACCTAAAAACCAAAAACTTAATTCGGAATCAACAAAAAAAACCAAAAACTTCCCTCGGAATCAACCAAAAAACCAAAAATATCACTCGAAATCAATCAGAAAACCCAAAAAATTTCTCGTAATCAACCAAAAAACCTAAAAATTCTTTCGAGATTAAAATAAAACCTAAAAGTTCTCTCAAAATCAACTAAAAAACCAAAAAAATCTTTCGTAGTCAATCAAATAACCCAAAAAATTCTTTCGATTTAATAAAAAATTCAAAAAAAGCCCATTGAAATCAACCAAAAAATCAAAAGGAAAAAATCTCTCGAAATCAACCAAAAACTTTTCATATGGTGCCACCGTTTGAAAACCGTTCTAGGTCCGTCCCTGATTGGAGTGAGATTGAAAGTGATTAACGGGTCGTTTTTAAACAAACCTTTTAAGTGTGAAAATTAAGAGGTTTACAAACTTAAGACTGTTTATTTTATCTTTAAAAATATGTTTTAAAACCTTTTATCATCCTTTAAAATTTTAACACCTCTTATTTTTTGGATGTGAAATTAAACTTCAGATTTCAGGTCTTTTAAAAAGTGAACACGCCTAAAGGTCCAAATGTTTTTTTTTATCAATTGATGGGTTAGGGTGAGATTTAAATTTACTTAATACTTTGCAAGCTTTTGATCTAAAAAAATAGATCTATTGCCAAAATATATTCATCAAAATATCTATTAACTTTACATTTAATTACTCTAGATAGATAGAAAAATGAAACATAATATTAATAACAAAATATGTTTTAATGTGAAAAAAAATAAACGAACCTGCAAAGAGCGGCAAGAATGAACGAAATAGAAGGTATTAAATTGCCCATACCACAAGCAACGATCGGGGAACTATAACTCAATCCAACATATGCTAGATTTTGTGCCATTGTCACTCTGCAATAACGAAAGCTCGAATTATTTTTTACAAATCCCAAAAAATTTATCGTTTTTGAAACCAAATTCTAATTGTATAACATCACTTCACATGAAGTACATATACTTTATGTTATGTTTTGTATATATTTCAAGTGAAATTATATCATAAATAATTTCAAACTCCTCATTAATTATTCCAACGTCCATACCATGTCGACTATTAGTTTTAACGTCATATTAATTACAATGCTTACTTCTTTTATTTTAAACTTCAGTTCCTTTGTTGGTCACTCATAATGACCAACTCCAACTGCTTCATTTACATCAAAATCCGTTGTATATTTTTAACAACAAATTTTTTATATCATAAGAAAAAGAACCAAGTATTTATTTTGATTGTCCAGTGGTTTATACAAGAGAGAGAGAGAGAGAGCACAAACCCTACGAAACCGAGGAGAAAAAACCGTGAGATAAGATCGTCTCTCCTACAAAAGAATTAATCAAAAAATAATCATCAACTATTTCAAAATATTCTTCATGCATGCAATTTATGATTAAGGATAATTCACATATATTCACATGTGAACTCATCCACAATCAAATTAGTTAGTCATATGTATATATACATATATATATATATATATAGAAAGAGGGAAATTCATTTGTTCATTTGGATTATATGCACATGTGAATAGATCAATCAAACGTACTCGTTTCTGCGAACGACAAAGGAGTTGAAAGGCAGGAGAAAGATGGAAGAAAGGGCATTGGTGTAGACCACGAATACGAACGGGCTAAGTCCTTTCGATATGATGGTACTAGCCAAGATGGTTAAACCGATAGTCGAAACCTCCATTAACACCATTAGCATGCATGGTACTATTTCACTTAGCACCATAATCATCTTGGTCTCCATGGATGATGGCTAACTAACTAGATCTTAAATGGATATATAGATAGATATATAGATAGATATAGTGAAGATTTTTGTTGTAGACAAGAGCATTTAAAGGAGTGTTGAATTTGTGAAGGAGAGAGAAAGAGAGTAACCCTTGAGGAAATTGTGAAGCTACTCAAGGGGTATAAGCAGCTACTCGTTAAGTGACCCAATCACATAGAGGGAAGGCAATCTATATATAAACATTATTTTATTTTACTTTCTTTATTTTTTAAATTCTCATGTTACATAGTAATAGGTTTATCTACTTATCTTATGAATAATGTTATATTGAATTCATTAAATCATAAAACCCGGTAGCGTTATGCATTAAGAATGTAAAAATAATACTTAGAGGGTGTTTGGTTGGGGGTATTATAGGGTAAGGACTGAGAATGATAATGAAAACTGTTGTTTTGTCTGATATTATATAATGGAATCATTCTCGCAGATCCATTAATTTTCATTCCTGACCAAATTGGGGGAATGGAAATTTTCTTTATACTAAGTTCTTTTTTCCATGTGTCATTCCATCTTTTGATGTTAAATGAAATATCTATTGTATTTTCAAAGTAGTGGAATTTTTTTTAATATGAAACAAATTTTCAATGATTATTTTTTTTTCGAACGGCAAAATTTTCATTGATTATAGTGGGTTAACCAAGAATCAATGCAATGCTCATTTTCATTCCATTCTTCTGCATTCCCATTTTCATTCCTATTTCCATTCCCTAAAATAAACCAAGCATCCCCTTAGTATTTATATCGATGTTTTATAATGAAAAAATAGTGGCGGATGGAAGATTTTTTCTTGATGAAAGCATCTTTTAATCTATCTCGCAAAGTCGTCTAAGTATATTTTTAGCCTAATTCTACCATTTCAGAGGTTTTTTTTTAGTTTTATTGATTGATTTCAATTTTCAAGGAATCTCTTAGTTTTTTTTATGTTTTTTTTTGTGTGTGGATTTCGATGGACTGTTTTCGGAGTTTTTATGGTTGATTTTTAGAAGTTTCTTTGGTTTTTTGTTTAATTTCGAGATAACCTTTTTGTTGATAGGGTCTCATATGAGAAATCACTAGAGAGAACGAACAATGCTATAAATTAAAAAAATGATTCAAGCCTAAATTTTTTACTATTTCTATTAACGGCAACCAATCCAACCTAACTAATAAAATAAATCCGCCCATATAATGAAATTAAGAGCATCTCTAACAGAATTTTTGTAATTTCTCTAAAATAGATAACCAAAAATTAAGATCTCAAAAATGAATTACATTTAACTCTCAACATGTTCTTTTGTTTAAATATTTTCTATAATTTTATGGTGCCAATACACATTTCAAAAAAAATCAAAAAATGTTCTCTTTCATCTTTTTCGAATTTAGTATAAATATGAGTTTTCTCCATGATTTATGTTTTTGAAGATGCTCTAATACAAGATTTTCTTAGGCCATCCTTAACCGTACCCCTCATACCCCTCATTTTTGTTGCCACATCAGCGCCACATCAGCTTTACCAACACCTTACCAACACCATACCAATCCATCCTTAACCATACCAATACCATACCCATCTAAATTAATTGAAAAAAAAAATAGAAAAAGAAGAGAGAGAGAGTGAATGAAGAGAGAGATAGAGAGAGATGGGGGGTAGGGGGGTGGGGGCATGGACGCGTTTTCAGTCGGTATGGTGGTACCGGCTCTCACCACTGCCGGTCCGGTACCAGCCATCCACGACGGTGTGCACCGTCGGTACCGGCGGTACCGGCCACCCATGCCGACGCCGTTAATGATGGCCTTAAGCAAAAATTGTATCTTTTTGTAAGAACCAACATTGTACAAAGTTCTTATAACAAGCTCATTAATTTTAAGTTTTTGTACAATTACCTTGAATCTTACCTTAAGTTGGTATGAAACGATAATTTAGGTTTTTTTAATGTATTTTATTGACTTTTATACCTAATAATCTAATATATATGATAATTAATATGTATATACATTTATTTGACTTATATTATTTATATATAAGACCCATACAATAGTTTTTATAAGAATTAGTATTGTGAAACTTCATGTAGATTATTAATTTTTGTGAATTAGAAATGATTTGTCAAGAAAGAAGTACAAAACGTGTGTTCTTATTAAAACCTCTATTTTAAGGATATTTATCAATATATAGGGTTTTAGGTTGTATGTACAAGTTAATATTTATTAATTGAAATACTTATGAGTATAACTTTGAATAATATTAAATATGTTTTAACAATAATGCAATATGTGGATACTAAAGATGAATTGAGTTCAAACAAGAACAATAACTATTTAACATAATAAAAACCCGTTGAAATGTTGAATCACCTGTGATTTTACACTAACATCATATAAAAATCACATGTTATTCATGCAACTTTGGCAAAAGTTTGTAAGAGACGTGATTTTGAACATAATTTAGTTTTTCTTTGATCCCTCCCTCTATAAGTAGATTCTCTTATTGCAAATAAATCAATGCTATCAATATTTTGTAATTAAATAGGTAAGCTGGTTTTAGAAAATCGCAACTATTTTTTTTATGTTTAATCCAATTAAATATATTTACATTTTGGTTTGGATTAAGTTCATTGGGTGATTTTCAATACGAGTTTATCTGACGATGGAATTATGACGGCTATTTGAGTCTTTATGGTTTTTATATTTATGAATATGTAATATTTCAAAAGAAATCCATTATAAAAAGAATAAAAAGAAAACAAACTTATAGTGTAAAATCATATAAGTCTTTTCTCTCTAAAGATTATATTACATTATAAAATTGAAGAAAACTTATAGTGTAAAACCATAGTCTTAAATCAATATATATATTAAAAGCAAAAACCAAGGTTGATGAGGTGGCATTCTCTAAGGCCTAGAATCTCTTCTATCTTTTTTCTCAATTTTTTGATTTTTTTAAATAGTTAATATGTTAAAGACTTTTCTACCCCTATTTGGGAAATGTGTAATTCATAATTAACTTTGGTTTTTTTGTAAATTTGCATATATGAGTATAACCCACAACTTTTGATTTGCTTATTCATTTACTTTCTTTTAATTCTCAATTGATTTAGCTTTTAAAGTTGCAAATATAAATAACATGGAATTCTTGAAATCCCCTTGATGGAGGATGAAGATGATCAAAGTTGAAGACATGGAAGGTCCTTGAAGATTCTTTACAAGTATGTAAAACTTATATTCTTACGAGAATTTGATTTGTTATCATATGTTTGTTTTTCCATATTGTTGGATTTGTCTCAATTGATTTAGCTTTTAAAGTTGCAAATATAAACAATATGGAATTCTTGAAATCCCCATGATGGAGGATGAATATGATCAAAGTTGAAGACATGGAAGGTCCTTGAAGATTCGTTACAAGTATGTAGAACTTATATTCTTACAAGAATTTGATTTGTTATCATGTGTTTGTTTTTCAATACTGTTGGATTTGTTGTTAGTATAGTATATGATTATGATTGAATCGTATATACTATTGATTTGCTTCTTCATTTATTTTTTTATTTCTTAATTTATTTTGCTTTTGAAATTTCAATGATAAACAAAATTAAGTTCTTGAAATTCCTTTGAAGGAGGATGAAGAGTATGAAAGTTGAAGGCATGGAACAAGAAAGAAGATTTTGAACAAGCATGGAGAAATTATGTTATTTAGAGAATGTCATTTGTTATTATATATTCATTTTTTCCATATTGTTGAATTTATTATTAACATGGTACATGATTGTCTTTATGATTGAACATATAGACTCAAATTTAATTTTGATATTTTATGATTACAAGAATTGATGATAATCCATTAACAATTACCATTTTTACGTGATTGATACATCGCATTGAGTTTTAACTACTTTAATCAACATATATATTTCCTATTGACGGTAACAATGACATTGTTGTGACAATTTACGATTGTATATGACCTTATTCTTAAGAAATAAAAAGTCATCTTCGATCTTAGCAAAAAAATTCAAATGATCATAAGGGTTTGATGATTAACGTATGTTTAATCTTTTAAGAAACCTAATAATCTATATCATTTATATATATAAAAATAACAACCAAAGAGGATGATATGGAACTCTCCAAGAGTAGGATTTGCATCTACAAATTTCTCATTATTTTGAATTTTTTAAATACTAAATAAGTTAAATATTACTTTACCCTAAATGAAAATGGTATGTTTTATTATAAGGACTCTTTGGTAATTTGATATATAATTTAATTGCCTTTAACTTCCAAATTTTTTAACTTTCTAGAGACATTCAATTTACCTCTTCATATTCCCATTTATTAATTAGAATAAAACCTACAACAAAATCCTTTATAAATACAACGTAATGCTCCATTAAAATGTAATTTATAACAACCTTTATGTTCTATGCTAGATTTATTGAATTTGTATTGTTGTTTGTTGTTTCTCTTTTGTAGAATTCATTTTCGTCGGTGCTATTACTAAATCTTCGTAAGATTTTCAGTACGGTAAAATTTTTATTATTTATGTTATGATTTGTGTGACTTATATATTGTTTTTGGGTGAATATATGCACTAATAAGTATCATTGTTCTTTTACATGCTATGTTATATTTATGGGATTTGTATGGTTGTTCGTTGTTTTTTTTTTTGTAGAATTTTTTTTTGTCAATGCTATTACTCAATTTTTGTAATATTTTTAGATAAGGTAATATTTTTGTTATTTATTTTATGATTATATGTTGTCTTTTGGTGTACATATGCACCAACAAGTATCATTATTCTTTTTTCTAAAAAAAATTCTATAGACTTTTGGTATGTTTTATCTAAATACATAATGTTGTTAACCAAGTATTTGTTTTTTTATTCAAAGTTTAATCATAATAATCATCTACGTTTTCCATCAAAATTTCAAATAATATTTATGCTTTTGTGTATTATATATGACCGTTAATTAATTTTTGAGGCTTTATTTAATTTTTTTTTTACAATTGTAATTTTTTTTTCCTTCATGTATTTCACTTGATATTTATTTTGTGCGGACGTTTTAAAGAAGGTTTCTCTTTCCAGTTTGTTGTTTATATTTTTGTAGTTTCTTAAAAGAAACTACCTTTTGTTGACAACAATGAAACTCCCAAATATGATCTATGTGAATTGTTTACTTTTTTGTTTTATTGTGGATTATGTTATGATTCTTTTATTTTGTCTTAGTTTCTCAATTTGCAATTTATAAGAAGTAAACACCAACAATGAGATAATATTTTCTATAAGCATTTCAATCCCAAGTTTCTTCAAATTCCCTAAAATATTTCCCTTCTCGATGTAGTTATTAACAAAATCTTTTATTAATTAAATTATTTATATCTTTATTTTCTTTCACATTATTCTATTATTTTTATCTACGTAACATTCAAAAAATATATATAATCAACATATTTAATAAATTATATGAATCGGTAAAAGACTTTTTTGCCCCTATATGAAAAATGTGTAATTCATGTTAAATCGGGTTCTTTTTGTAATTTTGCATACCCAAGTTTTAACCCCCAAGCTCTTGATTTGCCTTTTCATTTACTTTCTTTTATTTCTTAATAAATTTGGTTTTTAGAAGTTGCAATAAGAAATAAATTGAAATCCTATAAATTCCCTTGATGATGAAAAGAATAAGTGCAAGAAAACAAAAAAACTTTTAAACAGGTATGTGATTATACTCTCTAAAAATGTGATTTATTATTGCATATTTTATTCATATTGTTGGTTTTGTTATTAAAGAAATTGTAATTACTTTTGGGTTATATAGATCATTTGATGGCGATGAAGAAAATGATAGTTGATGAAAGGATGTAAATATATCTTTCAAAAAATATGATTTTTTATTATCTATTTTTTTTTCTCCATATATTGTTGGATTTGTTGTTATGAAAACAACATTGTGATTACTTTTGAATTATATAGATATTTTGATGGGGATGACGAAGATTCGAGTTGATGAAAACTTTTAAACATGTATGTAAGTATATTCTCAAAAAAATATGATTTGTTATAACCTATTTATTCTTTTTTATATTGTTGGATTTGTTGTTATTAAAAGACCATTTAAAAATTAAAAAGAAAACTAAATAGAAAATGAACAAAACATAGTCCTTTCAAAATAAATTATCGTTATCGCGCAACGCGCGAGCACGCCACTAGTTTAAATAACTTTAAAATGTGTAGTTTTCATCATACATTAACTAAAATGAAATAGATAGAGAAAAGAAACTTGCGGAATTTACTCACCATTTTTTTATTATTTAAAATACATTAAATTAAATTTGTGAGATTAGTGTATAAGAATTTATTAAGTACATTATATCACCCGTTAAGATAAGATAAGTATATCTACATTTCACTATTAAATTCACATATATTATTATATCTCTACTATTATTATTATAAAAAAAAAAAAAGAAAAAAGAATAGTAATTATATTATGAAGAAATAGGGTCCAATAGTTATATTAGGTAAAGATATTGATTTGATTTTATAGAAGTTTGGTGGCTGTTATTCAAACTGGCCCCACCAAAATCAAATTAACCTGTAACACGTCATTTAAAAATAATAATTTATTCCACTTTTTTTAACCACATTTTCTTTGTCTTTTTTTCGTATTTTTTATAATTAATTAATTTTATTATTATTGTATTTTTGAATAATAATCCACACAAGTGACACAAGCATCGAATCCCATATTGACTGATTGTTATATAAAACGACAGAAATAATAACACGTCAGAATTTTTGAAAAAATATGAACGTCATTAATCAATAACTTTTTTGTAGAATATATGAAATAACAAAGAAAGTTACATATTTAGTCCCTGCCTTATGTCTAAATTTCGGATTAGGTCTTTTAGACACCTTATGGTATATTAGTAATCTTTATTTCATGGTTTATATAGCATATTAGTCTATATATATGGATAGATAAAAGTTCGATTGCAAACTCACTGTGAACGTGAAGATAATCGAGAGAGTGCCACATAGTATATTCACTTTGAATAATTATGTATTATTTAGAGTGAATAACACAACATTTAAAGTGAATAATACGGAATAACACTGAATGTTGTATTATTTACTCTGAATAATACATGATTATTCAGAATGAGTATGCCACATGACGCGCTCTTGACTCTCGTTCGCAAGGAAAAATGAGTTTTCGTTTGAACCTGACCCCCTATATATAGTCGAGTCCATTTGTAAATCATTAAACGTGTATAAACCATGTAAACTAATCATAGTCGTTGATCAACAAAATCAAGTGGGGATATGATTTGTAGGAAATATGGAAATATGAAATATATGGTAAGTCAATAATTATGGAAATATGAGAGTATGAAATAAGGAAATATTTCATAGGATTTTCGTAGGTTTACATGGTTTATTGGTTTATAACCTTTTAATAGTGTATATAACAGACTAGTCCAATGATCTGATGTATCTATCCTAATATACATCTAATGCTAGAGAGATCTCTTCTTACTCTTCTCACAATAACTCTACTATTCACGGGAACCAAACGTTGCCAAATATTGGTCTATTAGACCAGTTATGCACCCCTTAGGCTGTGCGTAGCGGGAGGGCGGCTCAATCGGGCTGAGAGGGTAGGAGCCCGCCGGGCTCAGCGGTTTGGGAGGGTTAGGGGTACACGGCCATGGTAGCCGGCGGGTTGGGGGTTGAGCGGGTTGCCCACACCTATGTGTGTTGTGTGTGAGAGGGTTGAGAGAGTTGGGGTACGAGTTGTAGAGGTTTATGAGAGGGTTATGAGAGGGTTAAGAGAGGGTTGGAGAAAAGCTGACGTGTCAGCTGATGTAGCATGTTAGGTTGAGATGGTTGAGAGGGTTAGAAGGGTTGCACACTTGCGCTACTAATAGCCTCATATAAGGGTATCTTAGTCATTCTTTTTTTTCTTGGTTTCTTAAGTAAAAAACAAATTAGAGCACCTAACCCACTCCATGTCACCACCAACCACTGTCAAACATGCAAACATAAATGGACAAGTTTTTGTTATTTTTCTTTTCTTCTTTTTTCATGCATGTTATATAACAGAAATAATCAAATAAATAACAAATTGAATTCATCATCATCAAATGTACAAACTAATGAATTTTAGATTTGGGGCTGAATTTATGAAGTCATATAGGTTGATTCACCTTTTAATTAATACTCAACTTCTTTTCTATAAATGGTTAACTTTTAACAAAAAAAAAATTATCGGATTTCCAAGTGGGTAGCGTCCGATCATCCTTGTGCTTGCATTTTGTTGTGTATTCTTCTGTCTTGTTCGTTATCTTTTTTGTTTGATTTGTAACTTTTTATAGTTTGTTTCTGCATCTTATGGAAACTATTGTTTAAAGCGGTCTCTTTAAGCTCTTTAGTTTTTATTATTTAATAAAGTTAAGCGGAAAAAAGAAGCCTTGAGAAGCTTCTATTCTTGGATGGAATTTGTGTTGTAAGCCACCAAACCGGATAAAGTTGTTTATTTTTTGTAAACCGACAAACGTCTAAATATGTATAATTGTCTATTTTATGTGTCAATAAGTCAACTGAACTTCTAATTTAAGCATGAAGTTTTAATTATAAGTTTCTATTTAAGCGATTCAAGATGTTTCGGGAAGCCAACAAACATATCTACAATCATCCATGTTTTGAGTTCCTGCTGATTCAAATTGCATTTGGCTAAAACCAACATTGAAATTGAAAGAATGATACTGAACGAAAATAAGAGATCTTTAAGTGGCTAGGCTATCACTTAATGCTTTAGATGACAATAAGAGTTAAAGCTTTTAAAAAAAGAAAAAGCAAACAGTCTAAACTATTTTATATCTGATCGAATTAGTTATACATGATAATTATCAAAACATGTCTAGCATAGTGGTAAGGTGTATTGGAGGGTCAGTAGATGGTATTCCTGACTATCCGTGTTCAAACCTCGTGGAAAGCATGTGACGATATCCATGATCATGGGCTTGCTGTGATCCTTAATTAGGTTGGGTCGTTGTCGGCGGAGATTAATCGGATGCCTTTAAATCCAGATACTTCAAGAACGTGTGTATGTTTACTTACCGTTAAAAAAAAAAGATATACATGATAATTAATAGCTTATTTTAAGAAAAAGAAAGGAGCATTTATGTGGCTTCTTGTATTTCATTTTCAGATGTTAATGCTTTTCCTAGTCATTACTTTTTTTTTGTTTCTCTTTCTGTAGTTTATAGATTGTAGTGGTCGACATTATATTTTTAATATACTTGTTGCCTTTAAAATAAAAGTTAACTATATAATAAAGGGGTAAAAATTAGAGTTTAATGATATAGAAAAATGTATAAAAAAACTTTCTAGAAACTTCTTTAAAAAATAAGCTTGGCCGGAGATTAGCTGCCATGGCGGTGATCGGCGAATGCAGGTAAGCTGAAAGCTCTTCATAAATATATATATATATATATATATATAAAATATAGAGGAAAGTTCAAATGTGAACCACTTTTTGGTTGTGAACGTGAGGACAACCGAGAGCGCGACACGTGGCGTCTTTGAGTGTGGCCCCCCTCTTTAATTCAATGCCCTCCCATGAATCGCGCCTAGTCATCCGCCGTGGATCTGACGTGGCGCCTAGTCATCCGCCACGTGTCGCGCTCTCGGTTGTCCTCACGTTCACAACCAAAAAGTGGTTCACATTTGAACCCACCCCTATATATATATGTATATATATAGTGAATTGTGGATTTGGTCCCTGTATATATATATATATATATATATATAGGGGTAGGTTCAAATGTGAACCACTTTTTCATTGTGAACGTGAGGACGGCCGAGAGCGAGCCACATGACAATCTGACTTGCGCGGTTTAACTTTATTCAATCGGCATAAACCCTGCGGGTTAGCTCATTCAAGCTTTATTCATACCGCATAAAACTATAATGCAAACTGAATAAAGCTTGAATAAAGCTAACTTGCGCGCTAAGTCACGTCAGAGTGCGACTAAGCTTTATTCATGTTGCATAAAACTTTATTTAGTCTGAATAATAGCTTTATGCAGTATAAATAAAGCTTAGTAGAGCGCGTTTCAGATTGCCACGTGGCGCGCTCTCCGTTGTCCTCATGTTCGTAATGAAAAAGTGGTTCACATTTGAACTTTCCTCTCTATATATATACACTTAATACTTTCGTCTTGAATTTTAGCGTAATTTCAGACTTGAATTTTGTAAATTTGTAATTATATGATCTAACTGTTGTTGACTTGATTGATAGAAAGGTGTTCAAAGTTGGAATTAGTTCCTATGATCTTAGAACCATTATAGTTATTGAGATGCTAATGGAAATGTTTTTGACCTTTTTTTTATTTAATTTATGTTTATAGTAGTTGTATAAGGATGAAATTAAGGCTATGTTTGGCAAGCGTAGCTTATAAGCTAGCTGGTAGCTGATAAGCTAGCGGATAGCTGATAAGCTAGCTGTTGATTGATAAGCTTGCTAGTAGCTGATAAGCTAGCTGTTGAACAAATTATGTTTGTCAAAAACTAGCTTATGAGTATGTAAAATGACCAAAAAGGGTACCTTTGAATTTAATAATTAATATTAATAAGGGTATAATTGGAAAAAGCTACAATAAGCTTCTCATAAGCTACTCAAAGTAGCGTTTCAAAAAGCTAGCTTATAAGCTAGCTGATAAGCTAGCTTCCTGGTACATGTTTGGATGGACTAGCTTATAAGCTAGCTTATCAGCTAGCTTATAAGCTAGCTTATGCTTGCCAAACCAAGCCTAAGTATTGCACTCCAGGTGTTTGATAATTTGCCTCTATGTTGTCAAGTTGGTCGGTGGCATACTTGTACCGTACAAGATTTGATGCATTTATGTGGCTTAAGTGATGCATAGTGATGATGAAAAATTGTATATTATATTATATTTATATTATAGGTCGTGCTTTCCATGCCTCTTTTAAGTCCAAATTACCAGAAAATTAAAAGGGTTAATTAGATTGGGTTGTGGTCATCATGTTGAGGCTCTAGGTTTCGCAAACTAGCTAATAAGACAGCTAGTAGCTGATAAGCTAACTGTTGACTAATAAGCTAGCTAATAGCTGATAAGTTAGCTTATGAATAAATTATGTTTGGCAAAAACTAGCTTACGAGTATGTAAATTGACCAAAAATGATATCTTGGGGTATAATAGTTAATATTAATAAGGGTATACTTGGAAAAAGGCTACAAAAAGCTCCTAAAACGCTACTCCAACTAGCGTTTCAATACATGTACTAGCTTATTTTTGCCAAACACAACCTTAATGAAAAACATTTTACAAACAGAAGTAGGTCTCTGATCAGAAGTAGTAGGGGGTGTTTGGTTTAGAGGTATTAAACAATAATCAATGGGAATGATAATAAAGGAAACTGTTTGGTATTCTATAATATAATGGACCCATTCCCTCATAAGCCCAAAATTTCACTCCTGGTTAAACTGGTGGGAATGAAAATTCATTCCCATTTTCATTCTCTGTCAATTTTCATTTTCACTCTTTTATGATTCTCTGAGCCTTGATTAAACTATGGCTACATAACTCATAACTGTAGTAACTAATAACTGCTTTGAGTTGCTCTGATATATCATATGGCTCAAGGAAAATATTGAAACAAGATATCGAGTGTATCAAGTACATTAAGGCGAGTTATAAGTTGGAAGGATTCGTGAGCGTAATAAGGGTGATTCTTGTTGATAGGTGACCGTCAAGTGTATAACTCAGGTAGAAAATACAATGATGTAATGTTGATGAGCGATAAGGATAATAGATATGAGCCAGCATCGATAACTCTAAAGAATATTATCTCACGAAATGTCAAATGTGAGATGGGATTATGATCCTTACAGTGCTGTTCAAATGTCGTTAAGTAGAAAAAAAATACTATGATGTAATTCAAAAGTGCGACTTTTCTTTTGGCTCCAAAGGGTATGGGACAACCGACTCTTCCTAATTGAGAAGCGTCGAATTTAGCATACTAATATTTGGAATATTATACCAACATAAGAAAATTTCAAATAATAATATGTATTTTGCAGAAGTCAGAATGGTTGACTGCTTGTGCGCATGCTGCTCATCGTATCTCGTCAAAGCCCTCTCCATTGACATGAGAAGTTAGTTGAAGTGGTCATCCTCCAGCTAGCTCTTTGTTGGCTAACTTATCTAATGATGTTTGACTAGTGGAATGCAGGTAACTGTTACACTAGGGTGATACTTTGTTTACATTCTGTTTCTAGAAAATGTAGGACAAAGAGAGAGCTAGATTTACATGCTTGTGGCATAGTGTATATATGTATACTTAAATACATATATACATTGCTGATCAACTACTCACTAGTATGCACATCATGGCTAGCATAGAGCTTAATTAACATTCTACATTGCTGGTTAGACTTCATATATGGTCAGATAATTCAAAGAAACCGACACTTTTGACCTAAAATCTGTTAGATAATGTTATCGCAAGAATTATCAAGTGAGTGGCTCCCAAGTAATGGGATTCATTATCTTTAAATTTTGATTCAAATGACACAATATGAAGTGTGACTTTTTAGGTTCTAAAGTAGGAGGCAGCTGACTCTTCCTGCTCAGAATCGTCAAAACATCATCTATCCTTTCGATATGCTAATGTTGTTTGACCATCACACAACACATTAAAGAATGTCGAAAAGGTATGCTTTTGGTTGGAAGTCAAATCCGTTGACAATCCGTGTGCATTCTCATATCATATGTATCTTTTATAATTCTTTCCCTGTTGACATGAGAACTTGAAGAAGTCAGCTTCCAGCTACAGCCAGCTTATTGCTGACCAACTTATCCAACATCAGGACTTGCATAACTAATAACTGCTTTAAGTTGTGCTGACATATGGTTCAAAAGCAATTCTAATCCAGAAGTGTGACTTTCTTTTCTTTTAGCTCCAGGGGGTATGGGACAACAACCGACTCTTCCTGATTGAGAAGCGTTGAATTTAGCTGCTAATTTCTGTGGAATATTATTATACCGACATAAGAAAATTTCAAACAATAATGTGTATTTTGCAAGAAGTCAGAATGGTTGACTGCTTGTGCGCGTGCTCACTCGTATCTCGTAAAATCCCCCTCCATTGACATGAGAAGTTGGTTGAAGTGGTCATCCTCCAGCTAGCTCCTTGTTGATTAACTTATCTAATGATGTTTAGTTAGTGAATGTGGTTAACTGTTACACTAATGGGAGATTAATACAATAGATCGATATTTGTATAGCATAACCTTCTAATTCTAGCTAGCACGCACTTATGTGAATGATACAGGCCTTAATCTCTTTTCATCGGTGTCATATGAATTTGGACACCATTTTCAATTTGCAATAGAAAAAGGGTACTCACTAGTATGCACATCATGGTAGCCTTTTCAACATTCTACATTGTTGGTTTTGAGTTTAAATACGGTCAGATAATCCAAAGAAGCCGACACCGTTGACCTTAAATTTGTTATGATCATAGATGATGTTACCACAACAATTAATCAAATGGGAGACTCCCAAGTAATGGGATTCATTATCTTTTAAATTTTGATTCATATGAAGTGTGACTTTTTAAGTTCTAGAGAAGGAGGCAGCTGACTCTTCTTGCTCAGAGGCATCAAAACATCTTCTATCCTTTCAACATTCTAAAAAAGGTATGCTTTTGGCTAGAAGTCAAATCTGTTGACAATTTGTGTGCATTCTCATATCATATGTATCTTTTATAAATTCTTTCCCTGTTGACATGAGAACTTGAAGAAGTCACCTGGTACAGCCAGCTCATTGCCTGACCAAATTATCCAACATCAGTCAAAACTTGTTACATGCTTTTTACAAATTGTTGGGTAAGCTTTATACTTTTAATTTATCATGTTGAAATACATTTTCTATTTTGGTTCTTGTCCGATTTTCTTTTCTTTTTTAATTGGGTAGATCGTGCTGCTATAGAATAAACATTATATTTTTCCACCAAATGTCTTACAGTAGCCTCCAGCTTGAGTGTATCCATAAATTTTCTAGGATTATAAATGGAACTTTCTAGAACTATGTTCTAGACGAATAGGCGCCTTGTAGAAGCAACCATTTGCACCTTGATATCTTTACGGTAGCAGAACATTCGGTTCTTCAGTGTCGTCTTGCAAGAGAGGGGACTTTGCGCTCTCATCCATGTTGGATTCAACAATTTTATCTTCTTTAGCTTTAGCCAATGTTACACCATAGAATCCGATCACAATGACCACTGATCCAAGTAAACTGCCAAAATTTAAACACAAAATCAACAATATGTCATGATTCATGAATACAAGTATATAACACAAGAACCAAGAAAGATGGGTACATTTCTTACCATCCAAGATAGAGACCATCCCCTAGGAATAAGACCCCCATAATGGCTGCAATAACAATCCCTAACGGATGAAACATAGCGACGAAAAGCGGCCCTTTCATCTTCACACACCATGCTCCAATTGTGATTTGAAAACCAGCTCCAAAGAACCCCTTCATTGTAATTTTAGCCATAAGAACTAATCATTACTCTTTAAAAGGGGGGAGGGGGGATTAAGCTGGGAAAGCTTCTCGACTTACTGCGTACAGAATGGCAAGTAACCTCGTTTTGGACTGTAGACTGAACGCATTCAGATCATGTTCCAATATCAATGAGGCTAAAAGAGATAGGACGGTTATAATGGAGCAGTAAGCTAACATCAAAATCAGCACCGCTGAGTATTTCTTGAGGATCAGTGCCTGTAAATAACTTTCGTAAGTAAGCGACGTATATAAGACAGTAGTTGCTGAATGGTTTGGTACAAAATGATTAAGATGCTCTTATGATATAGTACAAAATGAAATATGGTTCTTTGGTACTTGTTTAGAATGGAATTAGGGTGCTGAATGGTTAAGGGAGCCCCAAGATACAAAATCATTCAAAGGATTTTAGAACCATCAAGAGGCTGCAGGGCTGTTTGTTTTTCAAAAATTACCTCTTAAGTCTGAAAATTAAGAGGTTTGCAGACTTAAGACTGTTTGTTTTATTTTTAAGAAAAGAGCCTGATAACCTCTTACCATCCTCTGTTTTTTAGATGTGAATCAGACTTCAAACTTCAGACCTCTTAAAAAACAAACGACACCTGACTTCATTTTTTGCCAAACAAGATGCACCTCTTAGCGATTCAGAGGTTGCCTCTTAATGGAACCATTAAGAGGTAAACAAACAGCCCCTAAGTACTAATGTAGTAATGTACCTGTGCGATAATGAAGAAAGCAGCTAAGACAGAGTCGATTAGCATCAGAACTCCACCAAGGATCCAGTCTGAAGATTGGCCCAAGAGTAGACGTGGGGTGACTGAACTTAAACTAGGAGTTATTATCGCGGGTCCCGTGTAGATTGTCACGATGATGGCCCCCACAACTGACACCGCTGTTCCGATGATTTTGGCCCACATGGCCCACCCTCCATAGTCTAGTCTTTCGACCCTGAAAGAGTGGTAAAGTTGATATTTTTGTAGTGAATTTCGCGTTCTTTTAGTTATATTTTTAACTTTTTTTTCAAATCATGTAAAGGTGATGGATTCTTGGTTACCCGAAGATGATAGCGAGTACGAAAGTAAAGCCTGGTATGAGGTTGAGAATTGCGGTGGCAACTGTAGCAGGAGCATATGTGATCCCTGCATATCCAACTACCTGTACCAAGAAACTGAAAAAACAAGGATTTATTAAAAAAAAAAAAAAAAAAAAATCTGATTCTTGTAGGTTGGTTGATGAAATCACTCTACAGATGGTTCCAGCGTAAGAGGTGAGGTGGTTTTCGGTTGGGTGTGTGTCAACCACGAGTGTCGATTGAGGGTGTGATTGCTTTGATTATCTCCTCCACAGAAGGCCAGGTATGTATACGTTTATGTTACATATGCAACTATATTTGTGAACATTTAGTAGGTTACGGGCAAGCGAGTGAAAATAATTTTCAGATTTCTAAGTATATAGTAGTATTGAGGTATCCCGCATGATGAATAATGCAATATATCTGGCAACTGCGTACTTGATTTTTTTTAAATCGGCTACATGCCGATTAGGGGTGCTCATGAGTTGGGTTGATTGGGTTGAAGGCATTTGAATAACCCAACCCAATGTTTGTGGTTTGAAAAATCTCAACCCGACCCAAATGACAGGTTCAAGGGAAAAGCTAAAAGAAAACGAAAAACTAAGGAACACCCTCGTAGCCCTTCATCTGAACCGTATGCGCTTGTGAATAGAAGTAATTTGTAATATGCACATGCGCTTATGCATAGAAGTAATTTGTAATATGCACACGTGCATAAAAACCAAAACAGCTTAATTTACTTCTATGCGCAACTGCATACGGTCCAGATGAAGGCTACAGGATCGAGGGTGGTCCTCAGTTTTCCTTTTTTTGAGGTTTTCCCCTGAACCTCCCTCGTATATATACATATATATATATAATATGTGTGTGTGTGTGTGTGTGTGTGTGTGTTCACATATATAGAATGTATATACACGAAGGAGTTATATAGATATGGAGAAGAAACTGAAAATATATGTATATGAAGAGGGTACGTGATGGTGTAATTGTCTAATACACATATTGATAGAGAGAATTAACAATCATATTAAATCCAAGAAATAAAGAAAATTGGGTTCATCCGTCATCGGGTTGGGTTGGGTTCAAACAACCGTAATCCAGTTGCCAACCAAATACATACATTTTGAAGATTTTACAACTCATTAACATTGGCTTTCTTGACTGGATTATTTCACGGTGGGTTTGATTGGGTTGGCCGGGTTTATGAGCACCCCTAATAATGGTCCTTACCGACTGGGCTACCGCATAGTTATCCATAGGGTGTGTTTAGTATGTAGGATATCGTCATAATTTTTTTTGCCCAACCAAAGTAGGTAGAACAAAAATTAGGATGATGGGCATGATTGGTAAATTAAAGTCCCGAAACCTTGCGCAATTCTTTCATCCGTCTACCTGACCCTCATCTATCATGTTGTGTATTAAACTCAATCTTAAAGACTACACTTGACCGGTAATATCAATGATTTGAAAACAAATTATCTAGATTCTTTGAAGATCTAGGAAGATAAAAGATTTACAATTAAGTACAAATTTAAATACCCTAGTATGCCGAGCACAAGAAAACCGCCAGCAACCGAGAGTGTCAGTGCAGGCCGATTCGGTGATCTGCAAAACACACAAAGATTCCGAGCGTAAGTGCTCGTAGGATGCATATAGAAGAACAGGGTTGGATTCCATGACAAGTTGAGTTAACGGTTAGAAGTGGTTATCAACCATTAGGATGAGAAATGGACGCGCATTAAGATGATATGCACCGAGATGCAACAAATCAATTCCCTTCTGACCCACGATTCATGGGTGGGATTGAATTTTAAAAGAGATCAAGGGTTCGGATTCACTTCTCACACCGTTAACTCAACTCCTCACACGAATCTTTCGCCTAGAAGAACAATACCAAGAAAAAGAGTTAGTACCTATGAACGAAAAAAGCAGCAGGAAGAAGAATAAGTGATGCTAAGCCATTGGAATAGAACACATAGGAAAAGTTATGCATCCCGGTTTCTATGCTTTCTTCCCGGCTAACGTTAAGCCCACCTGCGCAACCTGACCGACCACCATTGCCGCAAATGGCAATACACTCTTCACCTTCATCTTCATCTTTTCTCACTGGAACCAAGTCAACTCCAAGATCTTGGAGGTCAAATTGGTATAAAGAACAATCAAGATTGGTTATATTTTAGTCAAAAACTTGAAAACCAGTTAGAGTGTAGTGAGTTTTTTAAGTAGCAGGGACCACTTTGGATGTTACAATTTATGTTAGTTTAAGTGGTGTGCAATTAGGATCTTTGTGTTTCTTAGTAGCAGGACCACCAAACAAAGTATTTTATTGGATATGGATTATTTCTATATGTAAAAGGTACTATCATGTGCTACTTATTTGATTACTTTATGATTTTGACATGCAATATGGGTAAGTTCTCACTAAGTTTCCTAAGTTTTGTTTGGTTGGTTGTTTTTGACTCATGAATTATATTATTTATGTTGATTAAGAAAGATTTTGTTAATCTAAATGACCGATAAAGATTTTGTTAATCTAAATGACCAATAAAGATTGTGTAATTTTAAACGACCAATAATTGATGCCGATGTCATTACTTATGAAACTTGTTTCAATGTATTGACTAAGTTTACTCGGCTTTTATATATTGGGGGTTGTTTGGTTTGCGAAATTCAAAAGAATTTGATGGATTTAGAATGACAGATTTCTTAGTGGTGTTTGGTTTGCGAAATGAAGTTGATGGAATCTTAATTTCACAACTTAAGGAATCTATCGTTCTTTGGCTCGTTAAATTCCTTCAAATACATTCTATGAACCAAATGCCTTTGAGTTTGATTTGTGAGTATGAAGTATCGATAATAAGAATGATATAATTCACACAGTTGTGATGATCAATCTTCAGTTTTGGCACACTGGTTAAGGATTGAAAAGATACAGTGGGAATCTTATCTGGTTGAATGCAACATTTATCTACTACTACAATCATTATTCTCAATTTCGTTACATTGTAAAGGTGCACAACAAGTTTCTTTAAAACCTGCATTTCATGGGGTCGTTTCCATCACGAATAGAATGATATCAAATAAGTAGATGTGCTTCTCTTCTTTGATGGAAAACAAAAGTTCATTTCATAAGTTTACCTATTCGAATCAATGCTTATAAGAACATAGATCACCATCTTCAGATACAATTTGCATTTTGATGATTTGGGCTTCATAGGTCGAAACAACAATCAACCTTCATTACTGTACAAATCATGCCTAGCTCAATTGGTCTTCGTAAGGACGGAGGACTGTGAACGGCATCCTAGTCTACCTCGGTTTTAAATCCTAGGGGGAGTCAATTTGAGGGAATGAGGAGCACCCAGTCCATCACAGTCAAAGACTGTGGTTGAGCTCTATATCCAACGTAAGTTAGGCCGGAACAGCAGCGGATTAGTAAGCTGCCTTTGGATGCGCAATACCGCCGAGGAGGCGGGCGTGTGTGTGTTCCAGGTAATCGTTCATTGCCGCTATGCCTTCCAAAGAAAACCTTCATTACTGTAATACAGTTTGCATTTTAATAGTTTCGGCTCCATATATCAACATTATCGTAATATAATTTGCATTTTGATGATTTGGGCTCTATATATCACCATCTTCCTCGATAAATTCCAAGTTTACAAGCACCGGAGATAAAATTTCCAAGTTTACGAGCATCGAGCCACCATATAGATTTTTGCAAGTGATTTATTCAATTTCTAATTCTTGCTCTATAATTAAAAATCCAAAATGCTCTTCTTATCTCAAGCCAAAAACCATTTGGGTTTTTAAATTTAAACAAATCTAAAACCGCATTTTCTATAACATCGAGAAAACTTGATGCAGTAATCGATATCAAAAATACATACAACTTAGAAAAAACGACCATCTAAACAAACAGAACAATCTCCAAAATCATCCAAAATCATACAACCCTCTTGGCATCCAACACAATCTTATTCCCAAGATTTCACTTTTTAACACAAGTTTGATATGATAAAGACATTTTTCCTGCAAAATTACTATTAGGATCCGTTTCGTTTGCAGAAATGGAAAGGATTTGAAAGGATTTGGAATTCAAATCCCATGGATTTGAAAGGGTTATCCAGATCTGAAATCCAAGGATTTCCTTTGCATCCTTTAAGGGCACGTTCGTCTTACGGGAATGGAATGGAATGGAATGGAATTGGAGGGATTTAGATTTCAAATCCATTCCATTCCCTGTTTCGGTAAGACATAGGATTTGGCAAGGGTGGGATTTGAAATCCGGAGCTGCATTTGAAATCCCATACATGAGGGATTTTGAAATCCTTCAATGTTGGGTAGGATTTGAAATCCCATTCCAAGGATTGGATTTCAATTCAATTCCCATTCCAAATCCCGCAAAGCGAACACGTCATAACAAGGATTTGAAATCCAAATCCCCCATTGAAATCCATTCCATTCCAATCCATTCCCACAAAACAAACGCCCCCTAAGAATAAAGTCTTGAAATCCCAAAAAGATGGCTAAGATTTCAAGGGATTTGTATATGATAATGTTTTATCATATGTTAAAAACATTTGTTTTCTAATGATAAGTTTAATAAAAGATTCCAAATCCTTACCTGAAATCCAATCCATTCCTTTCTTACAAACCAAATGGACCTTTTTTAATTCTCGGCGCAGTCTTTAAAATGAAAGACGACGCAAAGGTCATTGACCCGTTTCAACTGAGCTTAAATATCAGTAAGAAGACAAGGCAAGATCATCTGCCATCATCCAAAACACTTGCTTTTGGGGTAATTGAGTAATTACATCTACTTCCCCACCCCAACGGAAAAAAACTTTTTGCATAAATACTTGTACAACCAGGTACAAGCGTTTTTGCTTCATCACAACACTTACCTTTGTGTGACGGTAGATCATGCATACGACTAACACAAAAGGGGGTGGTAGCAGCTTCAGCAGCCAAGTAAGATGTACTCACTATGACGACATCAGAAGATTTATTTGCAGAAGAAGCCTAGCATTTTTAAAGTGCAGTTTGGATAGAAGGCCCTTCAAAGTAGTCACTAACAACCACAAGAAGCGACATTGATGATGATGATGATGATGGTCATACAGTGCAGAGAAGATTGATTGGAAGGCCGTTCAAAGTAGTCACTAACAACCACAATAAGCGACATTGATGGTGATGATGATGGTCATGCAGTGCAGAGAAGATTATTTGGAAGGCCGTTCAAAGTAGTCACTAAAAACCACAAGAAGCGACATTGATGGTGACGATGATGGTCATGCAGTGCAGAGAAGATTGATTGGAAGGCCGTTCAAAGTAGTCACTAAAAACCACAAGAAGCGACATTGATGATGATGGTGATGCAGTGCAGAGAAGAAGTAACGCTAAACCATGGTGTAGAGTCTAACATGTAGATAGTGGAGAGGGCGAAGGCCGCGATAAACCAAACCTCACAACAGAAGGGAAAAAGTGCAAAAAATGTTTAGCAACAAACTACTTCAAATATATGTCATCACAAAAGCATATTATAAGAATAGTAAAATGAAGTACGAAAGGGACCTCTAAGTTTCAGCCAGCTGAATAGAGCAAGCCGACACAAAAGAATGGACTCCCCCTTTCAGCGCAGTTCCACATCCATATGTCATCATCTTATACCATCAACTAAAACAAAACCCTACTCCAGTTTGTTCACAATTTCTCATCACAAATACATTCATGATGCCCTTTACCAGCTCAGCTATTTGCTTCCATCCTTGCTCCAACCGCTTACACTCTGAAAATAAAAACACATATCACCTTATAATGGAAACCAAATGTACACAGAATTGCAAGATAATCAGTATAGCTTTGGCAGTTGCTACATGGTTTTGGTGCAGAATGATTAAGAGGCTATGATATAGTGTATTATGAAATATGGTTGTTTGGTAATTGCCTTGAATGAAATCAGGATGCTGAATGGTTACAAGAAGCCCAAGATACAGAATGCTTTTGGAAAAATTAAGAGGCAGACTTTCTTTTTTTTTGCCAAACAAGATTTCACCTCTTAAAGATTGCCTCTTAATAAAAAACTATTAAGAGGTAAACAAACAGCCCCTAAAAGATGGCACCCCACAATAAACACATCAGTGCTCGATTTCTATCGAGTATAATCACATACTATTGTAACTCTGCTCCATAATTTACTTTCTTCTGATTTAGCCACAAGTGCAATGCAACCCCAGTTTCACCAGAAGAAGTTAATAGGACCAAGGCCAAGAATATGAAATAATCCAGGGAAACATGTCGATCCATATTATGTGACCTTACAACCCTGGGATGTGAACATGTACCATAGTATGTGATTATGCTTTAATCTACGGCTAGTGGTTATGTTACCCAGAAGAAAAGGTAATGAATAGAAGCAAAACAAAAAGTACACATCTAAACAAACAACATACCCATTTGCATATGGTGAGTCACGTCGAGCACGACGATATGGAGGAGACCTGCTGTAGCTACGACCTCGACGAGGAGGTGATATGCTACGGCGTGGAGGGGATCTTCTTCCACGAGGACTGTAGCGTGGACTATAACTCCTGCAAAAAAAATCTAAGTGTTACAAATCTTAAGTGCCTAAAGCAAAACCAAGCTGCCATATCCTAAAACAAATACCTTAGTAATAAAGGTTAAATAATATTAAAGAAACGTGCCACTACACTACAATTAGCATGCTTCATCTAATTGACCTTTTAGAGAAGAAATAAGCAACACCCGCAGAAACAAGCTGCTATAATCATAAAATCTCACAGCATCGGGCCAATAGCTAATATTCTGTAAACTATTTGTGAAAACGCATAGACCAAAGATTCAAATGTATAAATATACAAGGTAAATCTGAGCTTACCGACGCCCATAACTTGGACTCCTGCGGCGCCTAGGACTTGGGCTACGACGACGTCCACTTCCTAAACCTCGTGGCCCAACTCGCAATCGGCATTCTCGTGCAAAATGACCAGCCTCACCGCATTCATAACACTTGAGGTCTTCACCACCACCGCCACCACGGCCACGGCCCCCGCCCCCACCACGACCTCCACCACCACCTTTTGAATTGTGAGAAAGCTCCACACGCCATCCATTTTTGCCTGTTAATCAAACATAAAGGAGCCCATACAATGATGATAAACACATATATGATGAATTGATAATCATAATGAGCAATGGTAACAAGAGGAGCATTAACACCCAAACCCAACAAAAACAGTCCTCGAGCACCAAGATGCTCATATTTTCGAGACTTACAGATCCGCAACAGTTTTGGCTTAAAATACTACCTTAATCAAGAACCATAAAAAGGTTAACAAAAACAAAGACTTGCATTCTCATGGTCATAATACTTTCATGTAGGCTTTAAACATACCATCCAATGCCCGAATCGCATCTAGAGCATCCCTGCGATCATCAAACTCAACAAATGCATAACCAGGTGGTCTCCTAGCAACCCACACACTGCAAGAATTTCAAACACAACAAAAAAAACATTATTACATGTAGAAATCTACTGGAAAACAATATACTTCATTGGCCAAAGAACCTACTACAGAAAAAATGAATCACAAAACACAAGATGTTGTCATCTTGCAAATTGCAATACTTTTTAACAGATTTTATCCCTTTCCACTAGATTTAATTCCGTAATTAACAGTTAACACTTAACACCAACATTAGTTTATGAGTATTACCAGTTTATGAAGACCAATATACTTTCATCTGGAAAAATTTGAAATCCTTATCAATTTTGAGGTTGAAAAGTAATATGTTTGCATTCAAACTCGAATAAATTTGTTAAATTTAACTCTTGGATCGATAAAAACAAAGATTATTCGTATCATAAATGTCCTAGTTCTTCTTTTTTTCGAGATTAGACATCGAAAAATAACAAATCATCACGATCAGAGTACAATAACGGCAACACTTAACCATAAACCGATCGTAAAACCACTCACTTCCTTAAAACGCCATAGACGCGAAACTCATCTTCAAGCTCTCGCTCTGAAACCCTAGGATCCAAATTTCCAACGTACACACGAGACATTCCGCTTTACCTACAACAAATTAAACCTCATCTCATCACATAAATTCACATAATTTACATATCATCCATCAGAAAACCAACAAATTGCACCAATTTCACAAATAACGAACGAATCTAGCCAAAAAAAATCCCAAATTTAGCCAAAAAAATCCAAAATTTGCCAAAAATGGATTGAAAGAACGATCAAACATCAAATAATCAAGTGCGTGATGCTTACCACAGTCGAAATTCCAATCGTATGTGATTCAATTTGAGAAATTGAAAGGCGATCTGGAGAACAAAAACCCTAAATCGAATATGAACTCGAAATTGGGGAAAAAAAGAGGGCAATTGCGTGATGCTTTTTCTGATGTCTTAATTGGGCTTTTATAACTCTTCTTAAAGGCCCATTAGTTATCACTTTATGTAATTGGGCCTTACCTATTTTTAAAAGTTGGCCCATTAACCATGCTCTTAGTATTTGGGCTTTGGACCTATACAATTTAAACTAGATTTATTACTTTCAATGATTTTGTATTTCTTGAATTATTCATGTTCATAATTCATTGATGGGAATATGGGATGGTGGGCTTGAAAAAGGCATAAGATTCGGGTTTTTGGGGATCGGATTTCGTTCTTCTAAGCTCGTTTTCAGTTAGCAAAAAGAAACATTGGTTGTTTAGGCTTGGGTCGGGATAGGTTTGAAGTTGAAAAATGGCGGTGCTTTTATAGGCCTGGCTTTTTTAGGGATTTTTCGGGTAGAATCGGGATTTTTCACATTTTTTTAGGTTGACCCTTTTTAGATATGTCCAATTTTTTGTCTTATTAGACTATTTGTTATTACGAATTTGGCTTATCGGATAGGGTTTTGGGCTCATTACGACTAGGCTTAGAAAAAAATCTCATCCGGACGGTATTTTAGCTATATGTTATTTATATATTTTTGTTTCTAGAAATATAATATTTTGTTGATACATGTTTAGAAGTTGTTTGGTTGGTTTTCATTAAGTGGTGTATGAATAAAGTTGTCTACGTGAATGAATCTGTCTATATGGATTGAAAAGATTTTTGTTTGAAGATGTTTATTCATAGATGGAAAGAACGTGGTTTTAATTTGGAGGAATGTGTTTGGAAACAACTTGGATTTCTGCATACAACTTCCCCTCTAAAAGCTTACTGAATAAGTCAATTTTCTATATCATTAAGTCACTATCAAACAGTTGTATATGACTGCTGAATAAGCTATAAATTCTATTAAGCTTACTAAGCCACTAACAAACAAACCCTTAGTTAGATATGATAATGTGTTGGATATTGGTTCTAAAACTAAGAAGCAAAACTCTAGCTTTTAGAAGACAAATGAACTACATCATCATACATAAACATTATAATTTGTTTTTTCAAGACCCTAATAAAAATATATAAAATACAAATAAGAAAATGAAAACAAAAAGAGTAACATTTTTGACATATTTGGTTATCTGGTCAAAAGGATGAGGCTAAAGTTATTAGCACCAAAATATTGACTTTGACTTGGAATATTCGCTCTTGAAAAGTCATTTTTTTTCTTCCATTTTTCTATAAGCTATGTTTGATTATATTTTTATACATCCTTTTCTTTATATAAAAAATGAATATTAACTCAATAAAAACTTATAAACTAGAATTTTTTAGATCCATATCTAAGTTATGTATTTGTTGAATTCAAATCAAGGATAACGACTAACGTATAAAATTAAAGGGGGTAACGTGGTGTTATATTAAAAGGCTAACGGGAGGGGGTCACGTCTTTGTTGGTCCCTTCATTTACTCTGTCCATGTTAATATCACTATCAGCAAATAATATCTTTGTCATCCTCAAGTTTTATCAGAAAATGGGTAGTTCAATTTACATCTCAATTCTCAACTTATCGACGGAACATATTTCGTATGAATTATGAAGCAGACATTTATAAATCATATTCGGATAAATAACATATAAAATTGAGATCAATGTTAGAGGAAATATAAGTTTGTACGATAAATGGCATGTGAAATACGTGCATCATACCAAATGGGACTTTGGCCGAGCAATATCTGTATTAAGGATATGGTCTTGCCTTCCATGAGGTCAAAGGTTTAAACCTCATAAAGGGTAAAAAGATTTGTGAGTTTAATTGTCGTGTATCAGTGTTAAATTATTCAGAAAAATGTGCATCATTCATCAAATAAGCCTCGTGTACTTATACATGCCAAGTATTTTAGATCATATGGAATTCATTATGCTTCAACATCAATATTTGAAAATGTTTGAATCATGTAAACAAAGACCAATATCATCGTTATCTTTGCAAGAGAAGAACTCGACAAAATTTCAAGAAAGGCCGCACGAGTGTTCTTGAAAGATCCTTATCTTTTGGAGTCTGAAACTTACAAAAATTTGACATTTCTTATAAATTGGAAGCAACCATAATAGTTGTCAACTTGTCTCAAATGAAAATGACAAAAGAGAATGGGCCACAACATTAAATAACTTAAATTGAAAGGACTTAAAATACTACTAGAAGAAAGATGACTTGTGGGGTTAAGTTCAACTTAAATGAAACAAATCAACAATATTGGTAATAAGCTACATACCACAATTAAAAATATGGTTTTAACAACATGTTTCAAGGAGAAAATACTAATTATGTGTATGTGCTAACTTTTAATTTGAAACTAGTATAATTTTCATACTTGTTTGAGTTTTTTACTCAGCTTATATGTACATTGATTAATTTCATAGAGTTCATAAAATTAATGGTTGATGGAATAGTCAAACACCCTAGTGGAACTCGAACTGGTGACAAGTGTGAAACGAACCTAATACTTGACTAGTTAAGATACCCCAAGATAGCATATCCGGTATGGCCCCTCGGGGGCAAGGATCATAATTCATTACCGCTTACCAAAATAATCAAAATAGCTTATTCAACTCGAGAATATGTATGTCGATTGGATTGGTCTTATTTGGCTGGTATTGATCATTAAAACGTTTTCTTTTAGAATTTGGTATGGTACTATGATAAAAACAAGCAAATAACTAATAACCTGTCGTGATCACATACTAAACTAGCCCGATAAAACGTATGACCACAATCTATATTTCAATTAGTTAGTTTCATAGGCATATTTATCAAACACGCAAACTATGTTGTGATTTTGGCAAAAAGTATTGGCACACATGAATGATGAGATCCCAACTTAGGATTTAAAAACAAACATATGGAAGCTTAGGAGGGGTAAATGATAACAAAGAGGAGAAAAGAGATTAAGAGCTTGTTTTAAGAGGATTTTTAAGTTGACCTTTTTTTAATAATTTTGGTTTCTTTGGTTGGCTCAATTCTATTATAGGTCATGGCATATTTGATGAGTGCAAAAGAGCCCATTAGCTGCCACAAGGCACAAAAAGCAACAACTCAAAAGATATAGACAAAAGAAATTAAGTAGGGTTTGATAGGATATTGTCTTCTCTCTATGGTGAGATACATGCCAATGAAAACTTATTCCTCCATTTTAGTGATTAGTGTCCTATTACCCATCATCATTGGATAATTAATTTGTTTTTGTTGCATCAAATAAAGTATCACTAATGACTCTCTTTCTACTTCCTATCTTCTAAACCTTCTGTAACGCTACCCTATAGTATTTATATGTACTAGCTAATATGCCGATCTTTTAAGTAATTTGAAACAAATGAGTATAAACGATCAATACTATACATGTTGAAATAATGTGTTACAGTTAAATAAAATAATAAACATGTCAAGATAGCACATTTGGGATGACCCAACAACACGAGGCTTGTGATTCTTTACAAAATTATAATTGATCTAGATATTTATATTCAATTAAACATTTAAAGTTCAATCCATACGTAAAAATAAGAAAATTGTCACTCTTACAATCAAAAGAAATATACACACTATTTACTCTTCATTTCCAATTAACTAAAAGAAGATGCACATAATGTTGATTAACTTGTACATTTATCAACCATCTTTTTTGTAATTTTCAAAGAGAAAAAAGATTTTACTAATATACTTTTTAATTTATAATCATACACCTTTTTGTGTTGTCAACTTCAATGGCCCCAAATCCCAATTATACACTAAGCACCAACAATACATTATTTGGTGCCTAAAAAGCATATCAAATTTTAGGTAGAAAGATGTGTGTTTTCATCATCTTCCAATTTACTTGTTTTTTTTCAAAATTTTTTAATGGTCCATACACACACATCAAAGTTGTATTATTCATAAATTGACCCCACACAAACCCTACCCATTTTTATATTAGAATTTATGCCAAAAAAGAAACACACACACACATATCCTATATGTGTAAAAAATTGAAATGAAACAAAGAAAATATAGTCTCAAGATTATACCAAATGATTTATTGGTATTGTACTTTTGTAATGATTAAGGATATTTTTAAGGGTGTGATTGGTTTGCCAAATTTGTTAGTATTTGTAGAGATTTATAAGATCTCATATTGAGTTAGATAGGGAATAAATGTTGCTTTATAAAGAACTTGATATCTTTTTATTAGACGCGTTTTAAAATCGTGAATTCAATTATGTAGACATAGGGATAATATCTGATACAGTTGACCTGAGATGTTACAACTGGTATTAGAGCTCAAAAATGGACTGATGTGACAGATTTGACATTGGTTGGGAAAGGAACGAAGATTGTCTTATAAGCGACTTGATACCTCAATTATCAAACATGTTTTAAAACCGTGGGCCCAAATGTGTAAACAAAGCGGACAATATCTGATACAGATGGTATCTGATGTTACATATTTGGAATTGAATTCCATTACGATCTCATTTTGGTTTAAAGGAAAGTTAGAAATTGAAATCCCGCAAACATTATATTTAGAAATCTCAGTTAGGTGGTTGGAATTTCACAAGATTTGTTTGGATTAACGTTTTAAAATATGTCTAATAATCAATTAACAAGAGATAATTTAATTATCTATAGTTTTTGTATTTAAATATTATCAAATTAATTAGTTTTTGTATTTAATTATTTATAGTTTTTGTATTTAATTATTTATAGTTCGGAATCAAGTTTCATTTCAAGTTTTACAAAACCATCCATACCAAATATTATCAAATTTTCAAATCCAAAATACTTTCATGAAATCCAAATCTATGAAAAAATTTATGTCAAATCAATAGTCTCTAACATCATATTTGGTTTGCATGATTGGATTAAATTTAAAAAGATTTGGAATTGAATTCCATTTCAAGCTTCAATCTCATGTTTTGTTTGAAAATCTTGTGAATTTGGAATCGTGTTATTTCATTAAAATTCCATAAACATAGGATTTTCAAATCTTATGGAGGTGGTTAATGTTTCACGGTTTCATGAATTTGTGTATAAAAGTGTTTTAAAATTCGTTAAAAACTTTGGTTTTCTACTAAAAAAAGTAGTTTAATTGTTTAATAAAATATATAAAAATTAGAGTTCAGTTTCATTTCAAATTTTGAAAACCAAGCGCGCACATACACACAATTCCATGAAATCCGAGCCTCTCGAATTCATTCCATTAAACCAAACATTTCTCGATGCATTAAAAAATTGTAAAATATAAAATAAATGCCGCCATAACTGTTTGATGAATGAGGTGGCCAAGGCGGTCGACTGGGCCATATTAGACTTCGTCTTTGAGTGTTGGATGAAAGATAATGTCATGTATCATAATTTATACAACTTATAGATAAATTCATTTAATCGATTATATATTTGTCGTAACGTATATATTGCAATGATCAATAATAATTAACTTATATTCATCACATGTCCCAAATTTGTTAATTTAGTGACGATCTTATACATGCTTCACTCCAAATGTCTATACTCGTAATTAAATAACATTTATACCTTTTTGATAGACAAAACCAAAAATAGGGAAAGATCAAAGAAAATGATAGGATGGGAGACTTAATGATGTGAATGTGGACATCTTACTTACCCCCAAAGTAGTATGAAAATTTTATGTTATTTTTTGAACGGCGAGTAAATACACATGTTCTCGGGATATTTTGCATTCAAGGGCACCCGATTAAATCCATGTTGACCACGACTCATTCCAATTATGGGTGTCATTATGTGGCAGTCCCATGATCTGAATATTTCCACATGCTCTTCATGGATTCGAACCCGGGTAGTCAGATACTGAAACCCCCCTACCCCCAGTATATCACCTTACCACTAGTCTAGACATGCTTTGATAGTAGTGTGGAATTAATTAATATATAGTTCAGTAATTCACACACACAAACATACATATATATATATAAATGTTTAGACGAGAACCCTAACTATTTACGCTATTGGAATGAGTCGTTGTTAACATGGTACGTGGACGAGAACCCTAACTATTTAAGCTGATAAAAATGGTACGCGGACGAATTTAGAAACAACACATGTGAAAACCAAACGTAGTGAAATTCACTAAATTTAAATTATGATTCATAATGTTTCATATATTTTCTTGCTATACACGAATATAAGTATGTGTTTCACTTTTATGTTTTTTTTTTTCAAATGCAAAACATTCATTTATAACACAATATTATTATAAACATAACATGTAACGTTTCTTTTTCTTTCATATGTGAATCAAAACATATATAAAGTGGTTTTCATAGTTTCAAGCTTCAAGACAATTTCCATATCTATATGTGGGCGTGCATGCATATTTGTCAACTATGTCATTTAATTTGTCAATATCAAATTAGTTAAGACTAATAATGCGATATACAATAATTATATAAACCATAGTTTTATATAAATTGATAACAACCAACCTTTTTTTGATTAAAATACATAGTAAGTCGATTAATTGAATGATATATATGTTAGAATAATACATTATTCTTATTTGTTTGTCCCAAAATGGAACCTTTTTAAGTTTCAATCCACCAATAAAGATAATATAATCATTGGGAAAATATTAGTTTTGATGGAAATATCAAATAAATGAAATTTGGATGACAATTAATATGTCATAAGTTTATAAAACTATAATAATTAAAATCACAAATTCACATTTAATATAAATTCTCATTTGTGCTGATACATTGAATAATAACAATTGTAAAGACATTAAACGCAAACTAATAAAGAAAGCATATCATTTGATGATTTTTATACTTCCTATTTAAGGAAAGTAAAGTTCGATCGGTAATGATCAACAGTTGGAACCCATCAACGGCTAGATGCATATTCTCGATCTAGAATTTAAGCATGTTATGTGTCTTTTGGTCCTTTTTTGGTAACCATACTTGTCTATGCCAATTTTCTTCCATCTCGACTAATGTTACAGTGACACGTGGAACAACTTGATAATCCCTGGTAACTTTGGATATATTCGATCAGTGGTATATGGAAAGAAGACGTAAAAGTTGAAGTCTTGTAATATGTGATTTAATCTTTCGATGTTTGCGTATTTCAGCGTTTACACTATGATACATGCGTAATCGTCTATATGTTAAAGAGACATGAATATTAATTAACTTTCATACATCTTTGCAGATAATCCAACGACCTTCATTTAAGTCATTTTATTAGTGGGTCCGATTAATTTTTTTAAGAAAAAAAGGTTAAATAAGTAAAAAAAAAAAAGAAACTATTGATGAAAATATTATTTTTGATGAAAAAAATCAAATAAATGAATTTTGGATGACAATTAATATATTATAACCCATGCAATTAAAATCACAAATTAACGCTTAATATAAATTTCCATTTATATTGATGCATCGAATAACAACAACCATGACAGTATTAAATACAAACTATTAAAGAAAGCATACCATTCGATGATTTTTATATACGTCCTATTTAAAGAAAGCAAAGTTTGAACGGTCACGATCGGTAATTGTAAACTATTAATGGGCTAGATGCATATTCTTTGGAATTTAAGCATATAATGCGTCTTTCAACTTTTTCTAGCGAACATCTTATATGTGTTAATTTACATCCATCTTTGATCGATCCTACAGAGATATGTAGCTTTTGACATACTCGTATCAGTGACATATGTAAAGATGTCCCAAAAGCTGAAGTCTTGTTATCGGTGATTTAACCTTCCGATGTTTGCGTCTTTCAACCTTTACACCAATACACACGCGTAATCATCTATACGTTAAAGGGACAAGATAATATTAATTAACTTTCATACATTTTTGCAGATAATCCAACGACGCTCGTTTAAGTCATTTTATTAGCGGGCCCGATTAATTTATTTATGAAAAAAAAAAAGGTTAGATAAGATTAAAAAAGGAAAAAAATTTGATAAGTACATTGAAGAAAAATGGCACCTAACATAAGGGGAAAAGCAATGTGAGTTGTGGATGCACATATAAAGCAAGATTTTGAGTAGCCATGGCTCACCTAAGTGGACTTAACTTTTTCCCATTAAATTCAAAAGTTAGCAATTTTTTCACACTTTTCATATTCAATAAAGTATTTTTTTTTAAAGAGTGAAAAATACACGTTTTCGACCTTTTAAAACGATCGTATGATGCTTTCTTCATTGTCGAAAACATTACGAAAAAAAATTTACATTTTGAAAGATCTACGAGCATCAAATTTTAGGTAATAAAGATTCTATAAATAGAATACGTAAAGAGAGAATATGTTTGCTTTAAGTTTATATTATTTTAATAGATAAGTAGTCTTTTGGTTTCTCGAATAATCTTTGTTGGGTTTCCTTATAAGTTATAGGAGACGAGCTATATTTTGTTACAAAAAATAGTAGAATTTTTTACTTTTCTATATGTACTTTAGCAACCTAAGATGCATTTTGTATACTAAATTTTTTGCCTCGCTTATCTTCTTTCTTCTTTTCTCATAAATACGTATATACATAGTTAAATATATATATATATATATATATATATTATAAGTGAACATAATATGAACATATTTAAAAAATATATATTATCATAGTATGTAAACACAATGTTAGACATTTTATTAAGTACTGAAAACCGAGCTCAAAACCAACATAGGGTTGTAACACAGCCCAGCTGAAGCCGCCGACCTCGCACCCATGCCCGCACCCCGCTACTGAAGGCCTAAGGCTATCAGTAGCCAGCCCTCCTAACCCCATTGTCATATCAGCTTTTCTCCAACCATCCCATTAACCCTCTGGAACCCTCTCTGATAAGTACCCAAACCCTCTCAACCCTCTCAACCCTCTCACATTTTTTTAATTAATTTAATTAATACAAATAAGTAATTAAATTAAAATTCATAATATTAAAAATAAACATTACATAATTAACTAAAAATAAAAACGACATAAATATAAATTGAAATTCATAAAACAAAAAATAAAATAAAAACTACAAGTTATATTTGTCTTTGAGTACGTCCCTCCCGACTCGGATCCCTCGCTGGATGCCGACGGTTGGGAAAACGAGGGTTACGTTTTGGAGGTGAACCCTCATCGGAGTGGCATCTCAAGCTCGGGTGAAGAAACTTGTATATTACAAGTGGTTTGATGAGGTTGGAGACCAAAATCGGGTGGAGGAAAGTGTGGAGAGACCCCGGTTTAAGGAGCTTGTGGAGACACCCCGAGATGAGAAACTTGGATACTAAAACCAGTGGGAGAAATTTGGAGAGCATAATCGAGTGATTGTAGATCAAAACCGGTATACGAAACTTCGAGAGCAAAACCAGGGTGTTGTTGCAATGAACCCGAATGTTTAAGTCGTGATCGACGCGATGAAGATGCACCGTTTGGATTCATGATTTAGGAAAAAAATAAATAAAGTTGATTAGAAGTGTATTTGAGAAAGAAAGATAGAATTGATGTGAAAAAATAAGTTGGGTTGAAGGATATTTATATAGGGTTAATAAATTGTAAAAAAAAAAATTATCGTTTTCTAATGAATCTTTTTAATTAAAATTTTATTTTTAAATCAACCCGTTGATTTTGAAATCAGTTTCCCTAACCTTCCAGAGCTTAGAACCTGCCGAGCCTGCTGGCCATGTAACGATAACCGTCGAGCCCGCTGAGCCCGGCGAGTTTAAACCCGCTCAACCTAACATGCGGTACGCACGGCCTAATAAACATGAACTAAACTTGTCCATATAAATAATTGAGAAAGTATATTTAAAAAGTAATTTTACAAAAATAGACAATATAGTTTTAAGGTGAGTCAACTCGTGCGAACCAATGAGTCCGATGACAGCTCAGAGAGCTTAGATCTAGAACACCGCACCACACGGTATTCCCTTACACTGTCGCCACGATTCCTCCTCTTAACTGCCACGTGGACCAATATGCCACACACCAATATATAACCAAAGATTTTGATCAATTATTATATAAGTTGATTAATTAATAATTTTTAATCAAACAATATATATATAGGGGTCGTATCCGTTACAAACTGGATAGTTTGTACAAACTATACAAACCAATCTCGACCATACATGTAAATGATCAATGGTGTGGATTAATTCAGTTCCTAGATTTTCTCTTAACGACTATTTAAACCACCTAAAAAATAGGAGATAAACAAAATATAAACAAAATCAATGGTTAAGATTAGGTTTGTAGAGTTTGTACAATCTACATGGTTTGCAACGGATACCTCACCTATATATATATATATATATATATATATATGGAAAGGTTCAAATGCAAAGCATGTCAAGTTAAGAAAACGTTATCAACAATCTCAGTCACTCATATCGCGGTTACCGTAGACGTGATCACGAATGATTGATGCGATTCATGGAATGGTAGAGATTATTAAGAGAGGGACTGGTCAAAACGTCTTTGTTGACTGGATGAATGACTTGATTGTTTTTCACGTTCTCTTAAATTAATATGTTTTTTCGTTTGGATCTTTCGTCTATATATATGTTAAAGAAATGACATTAAAAAAATTTAAACTTGTAGTTGATTAAAGGTTTTTATTTTTAAATAAATATAAAATATTAGATTTATTAAAATGAAATAGAAAATTAATTAGCGTGTAATGTGATGAATTAAGAAGTAAGTAAATAAATAAACCGACTTCCAAATAAAATATGGATGATAAAAATATTTAACTAATACGTGTTTAAATGATTTTAATCTTTTCATATGAGTTCTTTTATCTATATGTTTTATAAGTTATATATATAACATATACATAGTAAGGTTCAAGAAAAAAAGAAAGTAAAACAAAAATTTGAAGAATGCTTTGGTATTATTTCTGAAAGGTATGTATTTGTGTATAAAAATAAATTGATTTGTTTCTTTTTTTTAGCGACAAGCTAACATACACATACACGTTTTCGGGGTATTCGGGCTAACAAGAACACCAAGTAATCCCTACCGACCACGACCCAACTTAATTAAAGGTACCAATATCACACTGTATAACAGGTTCATGATCTGGATATATTTTAATATTTTTTAAGGTAATCAATATTATTAAATAAAAAAGTCAAGAAAATGCATAACAGCTTATTACGAAATGCAAAGGCCAAATGGAATGAATAATACATAATTAATTGGTTTTAAAAGTTTTAATCTTTCTTAAAAACTGATTCATATATATATATATATATATATATATATATATATTTGTTTAATTAAGTCTAAGCCAAATGACATAGACTTGGTAGTTATAAATATCTTGAAACATTATATTGGAATAAAATGAAAAAATTATTCCAAATGAAACTTAATTTAGAAATATGATGAATGATTAACTCTTTGTGCCATTAATTATCGTTGATTTATTTTCAAAGTTGTCTCTTCGACGATGATTGAGTTTTAATGAAATCTATTAAAATTTTAAACGTCTTATTCTTTTTTCAAGATTTTAGTCAAAGTTCGTTAAAGGATCAAAATTTCAAATGAATACACTGAATGAGACAAAATTCGAATAATCAAAAAGGAATTTGTGGAGTTTTGATATCGAAAGGATGTCGTATCAAAAACATTTTCCTTACCCAAACAATTGTCATATATCTTTCTTAAACCAGTGTTATTCTCTTCAACCAATGTTCTATTCGTCAACCGAAAACAACACAATACCCATCAGTCATACGGTATGATCAATCAATAGTCTTTCACATATTATTCATTATGTCGGTCGGAACTCTCATCCTGTATGATTTAACTAATAAAGGTTTGTCATTCTCGAAAAATAACATGACTCAACATGAAAAGGATAACCTTTGTTTTGTTAATGATGCAATGGAAAAAGAGGAATAATCAACAAATATCTAAATTCTATAAGAGAATGAGCCTCTAAACGTAATATGCCAAAATAATAGAAATTTTTTATAAGTTAGAGAATAACTTTCAAGTATAAACTTTATTAATAATCAAAATATGGATATTAATGAAAACAACAAATTCTATCCATAAACAAAACCTAAGAGATAACTATGTGGTCTACTTGAAACTTAATACAAATGCTAAACCAACTATAAAATTATTTAAATAATTAGTAAAAAAATAATAATAATCCTAATCTAATCTGAAAAACAAATGAATTTTAAGAAGTAAATACTAATCCTAGATTAATTAAGAAAAAAAATCATTCATAAAACAATATACACAACTTGTATAGGATTGCCAAGAATCCGTCACCTAGGTCGCGTGACGGCGTGAGAAGTCGCATAAGCATTTGTCGTTCGGCTCTCGATGTAGGTATTTGTGTTTTTTTTATCCTATTTTTTATTATTTTCAAAGATTTATAATATGAAATAAGCGTTTGTCATTCGGTTCTTGTTGTAGGTTTTTTGATATTTTTATACTTAATAACTTTTATAGTAATTAAAACTAATTAAATGATCTTAATTATACGTTTATATTGAGCATGATTATTACTTATATAAATATCATTAATTATATTTGTTTTATAATTGTTACATAAAAATTGTAACAGTAAAAGCATTTATTTATTAAATAATTAAAATATACTAAATAACTGTAAAAAAATATTTTTCAAAAATATTAATCAATTTGAATACGTAAGATTAACTAACTTAAAAAAAAAAATCCCACCTCATAAATCCATTAAAAATTCATTTAAAAGTTCTTTTAATTAACAATTTATGCTATTTTTTCTATCTTATTTATATTAATTAACCTATTAAATCGTTAAAATTTTATTCTATTTTATACTATAAACTATTTATAATAAACTATTTTTACAAAATACATTTCAATTATTTTACATACTTATAATTAGACACCAAGAGTCATCATCACTTTGACCCTCTTGGATTAACTTTGAATTTACTAACGTGGGAAACGAATTACACATCAAAATATCGCCATTAAAATACAACTACCAAAATTGATCATTTAGTCAAACAGAAAAATCCAGAACAATTGAATAAAAAAATCCAGAAAAATCAACAAAAAAAAAAGAAAAAAATCGGAAGATAATAACTGAGTAGGATAACTAAAGATGGTCTAGCCTAGTGGGTGGAGGTACTTGTGCCTTTAGGAGATGGTAATCATGGTATCTTCAGTTGGCCAAGATTCAAATCCCGCAGACAACGACTTGCTGCGGTATTTAGCTCTTGGGTTGGTCCATAGGGCTAGTTTAGGGGCGAGTTCATGGGCCGGTTCATAGGCACGGGGGATTACTCGGTGCCCGTTTGGATCCGGGTATCCCTGGAATGTGTGTGTGAGTTATTTGCCGTTCAAAAAAAAAAAAACTCAGTAGGATATGTAACATTCTTGGAAGGTGTGGAGTGAAAGCCACACTATCAGGATTCTGATCCAAAAAACAATACTTTCCTGAGATATTCAAACTCTGTATCTGGTCCTCGGTGTTCGGGTTAATCCATAGGCCCCCTAAAACCTGCCGGTCGGGTTCAGCCATAAGATAAACCAGGTCGTAACAGATTAATAGAATTGCCCGTAAAAAAGTCCGATACCGCTAAAACGTGTGTACACGTTAACTTTCCGTAAAAAGAAAAGTTTTTTCACATATAAATGAAACCGATAAAAATCCCAAACGCAAAGATTTACTCAAAGATACGTTATTACAAACGTCTCCCTTTTCTTCATCTCTTTCTTTCTTAAAAATCCATCGATCCAAATCACACACACACACATCTCTTCCACTATCATACGCAAACCATATTAAAATAACTGTTTTTTTTATGCTCCAATTTCGCACCTTTTTCCACTTTTTTGGGTATTTGGGTTCTTCTTCTTCATATTTTTTATTTTTTGTTAGTTCAACTGCTATTTCACCACTTTCTTGATACATTAAACAACCAATTTCCTTCCATCCATTGCTGTAAATTAATGTGTTTTGTGGTTTGCTACCAACTTATTGAGTATTTTAATCCAAATGTTCTTCACTGGGGTGGGTGGTTTCTTGCATTTTATTAGCTTAATTAATTAAATAATTAAGTTCAACTCTTGAATCCCACCTCCCCAATCAAGATTTAGCCATTAGTTTGCAGTTTCAACTTGGTTTCATTATTTGGAATCAGTTTCCCCAAATGGGTCATTGGGTGATCAAGAAAAAGGTGGTTTCTTTATTGGTTTGATGCAGCTTAACCATGGATCTGGAAACTGGGTTTTATCAGAATCATCAAAAGGTGAGATGGGTATGATGTAATTTCTCAAATTAGGGGTTCTTAGACAACACCCATTTGAAAAGTTTGTGTCTTTTTTGTTTTTATTGTGTTTTCAGAGGCAATCTTGGAAGACAGTCTTGACATTGGCTTACCAAAGCTTGGGAGTTGTTTATGGTGATTTGAGCACTTCACCTCTATATGTGTTTAAGAGCACTTTTGCAGGAGATATTGAGCATTCTGAGACTAATGAGGAGATATTTGGGGCACTTTCTTTTATTTTCTGGACTTTGACTTTAGTCCCTTTGTTGAAGTATGTGTTCATTGTGCTTAAGGCTGATGATAATGGTGAAGGGGGAACATTTGCTTTGTATTCATTGCTTTGTAGACATGCTAGAGTGAGTTCTTTGCCTAATTGTCAACTGGCTGATGAGGAATTGTCAAGCTATAGGAAGGAAATACCTAGTTTGCCCTTGTCTTCTTTTGGGTCAAGGCTGAAATCTACTTTGGAGAAGTATAGAGTTTTGCAGAGGTTTTTGCTTGTTTTGGCTCTTGTTGGGGCTTGTATGGTAATTGGTGATGGTGTTCTAACTCCTGCACTTTCAGGTTTGTCAATCAATAGTTTCAATTGCATCACTATTTTGGTTGGTGGTTGCTTTTTGATTTTAAATTTTGTGGGGTTTCCCCAAGATTGATGGGTTCGGAAGGGGCTAACCGTACCGGATATTGTCCACTTTGTACACTGGACAAACAATTTTTAAACGGTGAGCTTAGGCTTGTGGACAAAGTGGACAATATCTGGTACGGTTAAGTTGTTTTTGGTGACAATTTCTTGAATTGACATTGGTTTATGGGTTAAAGTTTTGGGTTTTTCTTTGATTTCAAGGACAGTTTCTTGAAATCTTTATTTGGGGTTTTGCATAAATTCTTGTGTTTTGTTTACTTGTTGGATTGATTCAATTATTGTCTTTTCTTTACGGGTACGGTTGGCACGAGATGTTACAGTTAAGTTGTTTTTGGGTGACAATTTCTTGAATTGGCATTGGTTCATGGGTTAAAATTGATGTGGTTTTCTTGGATTTTAAGGACCATTTCTTGAAATCTTTATTTGAGGGGTGTTGCATAAATTATTGTGTTTTCTATACTTGTTGGATTGATTCAACTGTTGTGATGATTGTGTAGTATTTTCGGCGGTTTCTGGCGTGGAACTTGCAATGGCCAAAGAGCATCACAAATGTAAGACACTCGGCTTGGTTTAGATTCAATACCAACACTATATTGTTGTCGTGTTTAATGGAATTGTTAGACAATAAGTCAATCTTTTGTATAATCTCGGTCCTAAGTCATCTAACAAATTACCTGTCTTTAATATGCGGCTTTTAGCATGAGAACAAATCAAGTTGAAATCTTGCAATTAGAGAAAGAAGTTTGAGCGGTGAAAATTCTTTAGTTTAGAAACTTCTAAATGAAACAAGTTAAAACCATCAAATCAAGGTCGCTATTGTTGTTTGTTGTACCTTTTAGGTGAGAAGAAATCACTGAGAAATCCTAGGTTGGATCTTTGAACACCTTGGGGATGTCTCAAATTTCTCCTTGTTTGTTTGCTTTAGGGTCTGCTTATTAGTAGCTTAATGAACTTAATGACTATTTGGTAGTGGCTTATTCAGAAAGATTATAGGTTGGAGCTTTATGCAGAATGCCAAGTTTTTTTTTTTTTTTCCAAACGTACCCATCCCAAGTAAACACACTCCTTCTATCAATGAAAAAACCCTTCAAAACAAAAATCTTCCAATCTATACAGATAGGTTAATCCATACAGACAACTTTATCCATGCAGGATATACGAAAAACCAACCAAACAATCCCTTAGTTTTGCAAGTATTGGTTTTCAAGGTAACAATCTCTAGGGTAAAGGCAACCATCGGCAAGATCCTTTTCCCAAAAAACTTCTGGCAAGATTTGTGTACATCCTACCCCTAGACCTTATTTATTTGGTTTGGTTTTTAATTGATCAAATGTATACAAAAGCTTCCCTTCCCAAAGCTCGGGAAGGCAAGGACCTTAGGTGCACATTTATCAAATTTTAAAAGAATTTGTGGCCTAGTTGACATAAGTTAAGTAATGGATCACACATCATTTACCACTAGAAACTACAAAGAGTTCACTACTTCAAAAGGTTATTTATGTTTATGGAAGCAATAGTCATCTATCCATCATCTTGAAAAGAATCATGCGTATTTCGGTTGTAAACGACGTAATTCTTGCATGCACAACCCCGAAACAAAATAGCTTCCGTATTTGATTCATAAGATTATCAAAGATGATGGAATAATGGAAACAATGGTTCTACTCTTTGGGGTAGAGGTCAGGTCTGCATACATATGTTCTTAGTTAACCTGACCCTCCTCATACCCCATCTGAGGTGGGATATACTGGGTTTGTTTGAATCAATTCGCTTTTTAATTTTTTATAATATGAATAATGATATTGAAAGAATTGGGATATTGTTGCAGACGTTGAAGTTCCGGTTGCATGCATCATATTGATAGCATTGTTTGCCCTACAACATTATGGGACCCATAGGGTCGGGTTCCTGTTTGCTCCGGTGGTTACGTTGTGGCTCTTGTGCATTAGCGCTATTGGTTTATACAATATCATTCATTGGAACCCACACATCTATCAAGCTTTATCTCCAGTTTACATGTATAGATTTCTCAAGAAGACTCAAACCGGAGGTTGGAAATCTTTGGGGGGTATCTTGTTATGCATCACGGGTAAGCACTCTTTTTCGCATTACACTTGCACATTGTTCATCTTGTAGGGGTAAATTCGTAATTTTGATGAAAAGAGTGTTTGTATCTTCAGGCTCGGAAGCCATGTTTGCTGATCTTGGACACTTTTCGCAGTTGTCCATCCAGGTATGTTCTATGTTGTATGACCCTTTAGTATCCGATTCTTGAAACGATCAAGATTTAGAAAAAAGATGTTTGAAAACGAAATAAAGATTAAACATGATCAAGATTTAGAAGAAAGATGTTTGAAAACGAAATAAAGATTAAAAATTGATCAAGATTTAGAAGAAAGATTATCGAAACCGAAAAAATATTAAAATTTTGTTCAAGATTTAGAAGAAAGATTATCAAAACCGAAAAAAGATCAAAAATTGATCAAGATTTAGAAGAAAGATTATTGAAAACGAAATAAAGACTAAAAATTGATCAAGTCATAGAAGAAAGATTATCGAAAACGAAATAAAGATAAAAAATTGATCAAGATTTAGAATTATCGAAAACCAAAAAGGAAAAGATTAAAACTTGATCAAGATTTAGAAGAAAGATTATCGAAACCGAAAAGATTACGATGAATCTACTGAAATCTTGAACCTCGATCATGATTAATGAAGTTCCAATTATGTTTTTTCAGATAGCATTTACATCGTTTGTTTATCCATCCTTGATTCTTGCGTATATGGGGCAAGCGGCTTATTTATCTCAGCATCACGTTATCGAAAACGACTATCAGATCGGGTTCTACATCTCTGTACCCAGTAAGTTACTTCCGAACTATGGTTAAGGTGTCGTTTGTTTTTTAAGAGCTCTGAAGTCTGATTTCACCTCTAAAAAAATAAGAGGTGGATGATGCACCTCTTAGAATTTCAGAGGACGATAAGAGGTTTTCAGAAAATAAAACAAACAGCCTTAAGTCGGCAAACCTCTTAATTTTCAGACTTAAGAGGTTTTAAGAGGTATTTTTTTTAAAGCGAACTATGGTTAAGTGACGGTTTTGTTTCGATCGTTCAGAGCATCTAAGGATACCGGTGCTCTTGATAGCCATACTTGCGGCAGTCGTTGGAAGCCAAGCGATCATTACCGGGACTTTTTCGATCATAAAACAATGCTCTTCTCTTGGATGCTTTCCGAAGGTCAAAATCGTCCATACTTCTTCGAAATTTCACGGGCAAATTTATATCCCGGAGATCAATTGGATCTTGATGATGTTATGTCTCGCTGTTACCATCGGTTTTCGAGATACAAAACGGATGGGCAATGCTTCAGGTATGCCCAATAGTCGATCGTAAAATTTCTTAATTAGATTAAGAGGCGAATGTCGATCACCTCTTACCCGGTAAGAGGTGAGGTGCTGACTGAGTCAGACACCAATATGTCACTGACCAAGTTGGCGACTGTTTACCCAAATTGTTTTTATCCCTAAACACTTGCTACGAAAAACCTGGTGAAAACCCATTTTCAATCGGTGCTTACCCAGTCAGCACTTACGCAATTTATGCCGATAAACGGGTCCTAACTATATTTTGATCTTATTCTATCTTGATTAGGTTTGGCGGTCATTACGGTTATGCTGGTTACGACTTGCTTAATGTCGCTCGTTATCGTCTTATGCTGGCAACAAAGCGTCTTTCTCGCGATCGCTTTCGTGGTGTTTTTCGGTACCATCGAAGCTTTATATTTCTCGGCTTCTCTCATCAAGTTTCTCGAAGGGGCGTGGGTCCCGATAGCCCTCTCGCTCGTCTTCATGCTCGTGATGTACGTGTGGCACTACGGCACCATCAAAAAGTACGAATTCGACGTCCAAAACAAAGTATCGGTCGATTGGCTTCTGAGCCTGGGTCCGACCCTTGGCATAGTCCGGGTTCGCGGGATCGGGCTCGTCCACACCGAGCTCGTTTCGGGCATCCCCGCGATCTTTTCCCATTTCGTGACCAACCTCCCGGCCTTCCACCAAGTCCTCATTTTCCTTTGCGTGAAGTCGGTCCCGGTCCCTCACGTGAGCCACGAAGAACGGTTTCTCGTGGGACATATCGGGCCACGCGAGTACCGGGTGTATCGGTGCATCGTCAGATACGGGTATCGTGATGTCCACAAGGACGACGTGGAGTTCGAGAAGGATCTTGTTTGTAGCATCGCCGAGTTCATCCGGAAGCAAAAAGACGAAAATACCCCTGACGGGAAACGGGCCGACGGCGAAACGTGCAACGATGACGACGAGGTCATGACCGTCGTCGGAACGCCTTCAACGCACCTGGAAGGCGTTCACATGCGCACCAACAGCGAGGACCTCGGGACCGAGGTCCAGGAGATACGAACCGCACCCACGAACAGCCAGGTGAAGAAGCGTGTGCGGTTCGTGGTGCCCGAGACCCCAAAGATCGACGACGGGTCGCGGGCCGAGTTACGGGACCTGATGGAGGCCCGGGAGGCCGGGGTGGCCTATATTTTGGGGCATTCTTACGTAAAAGCGAAACAGGGGTCGGGTCTGATTAAAAAGATGGTTATAAATTTAGGGTACGAGTTCTTGAGACGAAATAGCCGGCAGTCGACGGACTCGTTAACCGTACCGCACGCTTCAACCCTCGAGGTCGGGATGGTGTATCACGTGTGAAAAATGGTGACGAGTGAATTTGTAAATCCATTTTGTTTTTTTGTTTTTTTTTTGTAGTTGAATATATATATAAAAAGGGTCTACGACCACCGTGATGGTGGTGGTGGATCGAACAATATCTGACGATCCACCGGTTGTTGTGGTGGTCGTGCGGCGGCTGTTGGTGGTTTTTGCAAATCTGAAAGAAGATAGTACTTAGCGAATACAACAAGTAGGTATAGCTTGTATTTGGTTTACGAAGTATTTTGTTTTTGGTCTTTTTACGAGAAAATGTGGAAAGTATCGGATTTCATAAGATATATCGTATCGTATCATTTTGTTGATATATATATATATATACATATACATACATTACTGAGACGAGGGAGGTTCATACAAAAACAACCCATTTTAAATGAACAAAGGAACCAAATGTGAGCCACACATTGTGGGACCCACCCATTAATTAAATCATATGTGATTGTGGGACCCACCGGAATCATATATGATTTAATAATGGGTGGGTCCTACATGGGCCCACATCATGTGTGATAAAAAATGGTTCATTTGTTCCTATAAAATAGTTTTGTTCTTGTTTGAACCTTTCTCTTACTGAGATATAGGTGATTGGTCGTTAGTGTGATAGATTAGAATCCGGTGCTGCTATCCGTGCTCCTCCTACTGTGGGCCACATGACATATTCAGTTTGAGTAATCATGTATTATTCGGACTGAATAATAGTATAATACACGTTTAGTATTATTTAGTCTGAATAATATATGATTATTCATACCCAATATTCCACATGACCTGCTCTCGTTTGTTCTCACATTCACAATAAAATATAAATTAGACTTTAAAATTCAGACCTCTTAAAAAGCAAACGGTACCTTAAAACTTTGATACAAATTATCGGCTAATATGTGAAAAGATTAATAGGAAAATATATTGACTCTAACACACTTGTAATACAACTATCACATAAACCAACTTATTAAATAATGAAACCACAAAGATATATCTCATTATATTTCCAAGAAAAGAGAACGAATACATCAGGGATGAACAACCAGAGGCCACAGAGTATTAATTCCAAGGGAGCATGTCTAGCTCTCGGTAAAAATTGTCAATGATGTAGTCTGGCTAAAGTCCAGAGTAACCTTCAAAAGTAAAATGCGTTTAAAACATCATATTATACCAACGAAAAATGCAAAATTCACTCACATTATCAATATATATATATATAAAACAAGACATAGCAGAGAGAATCAAGGAGAGCTCAAAACACCTATTTATCTTTTTACTCCTAATTTTGATTTATTTTAATTGTTCAATTACATTTAATACATCAACTTTTCATTTCTAACCATCAACTTTTCACATTTTCAATAATCCTAAAAACTATTGTAAGCTAACAATGGTTATAAATTAAATCTTTTATTTACATTTTTAAATTATTGCATGTTACATTTTTTTAACAACTAACTAAACTTTTACTTTTTATTTTTTCTTAAGTATTATTTAAACATTTATTAAACAAAACATATATCATTTTTCAAAAAAAAATCATTATAAACAATTTGCTAAATTTTAGTTTTAATTTTTTTTCTTAATTATTATACAAACATATATATATTTTTCAATTCTCTTTCATTTTATTTAATCTTAAAAACTATTGTAAGATAACAATGATTATAAATCAAAACTTTTATTTAATTGATTAAATTTTTATAAAAACTATTGTAAAGTAACAATAGTTATAAATCAATTTTTTTTAATTGATTAAATATTTTATAAAACTATTGTAAGGTAACAACGATTATAAATCAAAACCTTTGTTTAATTGATCAAATATTTTATAAAAATTATTTTATGGTAACAGATCAAATATTTTTAGTAACTCTTATTTATTAGAATGTTACATGTAATAATTATGAATAATTAATATTTATAATTAATTAAAAAAAACTTTTAATCTTTTTAATTATGATTCATCAATATATATAAATGAATATTTATTACATCCAACCAATATATAAAGGATAGAAAGTGCGTTGATATTTCAGTGTAACATACGCACTCTCTTTTTATCACATACGTTCTCTCTTTTTACAATTTCTAAAATTCTTCAATAACACCGTTAAATTGAAGGTATATTTATTTGTTATCTATTTCTATATTTTAATATTTTGAATTTATTATCATTCCTTACCAGTGTAACATTCAAAGGAATTTTGTATTATTCATTACAAATCATGTTTATTAAAATTTGCATGATTATTGATAACACATATTTTATACAATAATTATGTTTGTTGAACAACATTCTATATATATATATACCTTGCAATAATTATATATTACTTTATAAATTTATTTGTAACACACCTTGCAATAGCGGTATTGTTAACTAAAATTTTGTTTGAAGCCTTAGAATTTCAGAATTTTCTATTTGTTTTAAAATAAAAATATATCATTGAATGCTTTTATCATTTCATTTTTCTTCATTTCATTTTATTGTTTTGATTACAAAACATCTATAATTTAAGTTATTAAACCCTGTCTTATTATATCTACTATGGTTTGCGATGAATCCTAAAAACTAGGAATGAATATTGACCTTTAGATCATATCTAGATTTAATCCTGACCATTTAAAATAGGTTATTTTATATTTATCTACTCTCTCCCTTTTCACCACGTTTTCCCCCAAATCCTGTACACCACGTAAACCCACGTCACCTCCCTTTTCGTGTTCTGGCCTAAGATAATTTGGGAAAATAATATTGAATTCATTTCATCTATTTAAGTTTCAACAACTATTGTGATTACACTTTATTGTCATTTTATATCAGTTGGTTTTTATATATCAATTGGTTTATTGGCAGCCACCAAAGCACAACCCGTTTGTGTTTAAATCTGGACTTCATTTAGAATCAGAAGAGGTAAGCACTCAGCTAAGCCATTTATGTTTTACCTTTCTTTAAAATCACACACACACACACACACACAATATATATATATAGTATTTGTAAGTTCGTTTTGTTAGTGATTGTGTGCATAAGTTGGCAAACCAGTGATTGCGCGTCCAATGTTACAAGACACTTGAGGGTCACACTTATGAGGACCTATAAATCGAATAAGTTAAGAAAAACCCAGAAATGGAAAGATTGAATTTATAACAGTTAATTATAATTCAAAATGGAGGGATTAGATTTATAAATAGTCATTTATAAATCAATTGGAAAAGTTAAGTTAGAAATCCCAAAGTTAAAGGGTTGAAAGTTAAATTATATATTTGCTAGATATAAATAGAATAGTTTAATTAATTAAAAGTAATTTAATTAATTATGGTAATTATCTAGTATAAATCTTTTCTTAATGGAAAAGAAAAGAATAAGATAATTATTAAAGGAAACTGAGTTGGATGGAAACTGTGTATTAAGCCTTATAAATAAACCATATAGGCTTAAAAGAAAAATATAGAGAATCAATTAATTAGTTTCCAGTTTTCAGAAAATCCTCTCAACCCTCTCTCTCTCTCTCTCTCTCTCTCTCTCTCTCTCTCTCTCTCTCTCTCTCTCTCCTTGCCATCGCCACCTACCACTTCTCTCCAAACCAGTTTGGTTTTTGAGATAAGTCGGGTTTTTCAGCTCTACTAGAGGAGCATTTGTCGGTCGTTCATAGGTGGATTAATACTCGAGCAGTCCAGGTAACCTTTAAACTGTTTTGATTAAAACCTATAAAACGAAAGATCGTAGTTTCCGGGTTTGAACCACAAAATCGCTTCCGCAAACTTTCGTGTTTCTCGGATCAGTTTGGTTCGGGATCACAGTCAAACCCCAACACGTTTTTCAATACATATTTGGTTATAGTGTTATCACTGTAATTACATTCAAGTTCTTTGGCATACTACTGTGCTCCTTCAAGTGTATTTGCTTTCTTCATTGTGTTCTATATAATTAAGAAATGCTTGATTTAGATACACTCCCATCAATTGTTTTTCCTTCCCCATGGAATACTAAATCTCAATCAATGTTCTATATTCCAAAGACAACCCTTTCTAGTTTTAAACCTCTGTTGCATTCTCCTTAATTTTGGGTAAACAAATACATCTATTACTTTAAATATTTGCCAGATTCATAAACTGCAGTTTATATTTCACTTTGTAACATACATTTTTAACATAAAACAAAAGAAATGGAAACGAAAATGAGATTGATTTGCTCTATGTTTTTTTTAGGAAAAAAAGGTGAAGTTTAAGGAAGTTTCATATCAGGAGATGCTGCAGAAAACCGAATCTGCAGTTAGTCATGGGGATGGAAGGCCATGGGACCATGAGGAACAGAAGAAGATGTAGGAGTTCGAAGGTTTCTTTACCATGCTAGATAACATGACAGTGAAGAAAATCTCCATTTTGCAATCGAGATGCCCCCTGTGTAGAGAAGGGAAGGGTGCCTACAAGAAGTATATCGGTGTGCAGGCACTTCTGCAACATACCCAAACAAAACAAACAAACCCAAAAGATTTGAAGCGTCACCGAGAACTTGCTCGGATTTTAGAGGAGGAGCTGAAGAGGAGGGGGGTTGGGCGATCGGGGACTGCATATGGAGCATGGAAAGGATTGACTGAAGGTTAATTCCAAGAACTTATTATAGTTTCATCGAAAATTTTAAGCCAATTATTATTCATGCTTCAATTTCTTGATTATTGATTTGTATGGTGATGGCAATGGTTTTTGAACGCCGATGGGTTTTTAAGGGTCTTTTGATCGGCGTTATAGAATAATATAGTTAAAATTAGTTTATTTTTTATGATAGTAGAATATTAGATTGTCTTTTAAACTTCCAGGCCGGTCCCGGTTTTTTACCCGAATATTTGGCACTAGAACCAGTTTGGAACCGGAACCGGAAGTCACCAAAAGGTAAGACTTTTGATTAAATCTTACCTGATTTAATCAGAAGTCGTCCTCACTTACCGAGTAAGACTTCTGATCCTTGTCTTTGCTCTTACCAAGTAAGATTCTTGATTCTCGCCATATAGGTAAGGTAATGCGACTTGCTAAGCACTTACCCGGATAAACATTTAGTAAATGGCCACTTATTTTTAGTTGAAGTTACACAATATATGGTGTATGTTGTGGTGTATCCAATCACGGATACACTACAACATAAACTCACGTAAAGTTCAGCCTCTAATCACGGATCCTCACACATACACACTCACAAGAATAGTTGTCACAGCAAGAAGAAACCCAACCCCAAAATAGGGTGAGCATTGGGCCCGCAAGAACCGGACCGAACCGAAAAAAACCGTAACCGGCACTGATATTACTTTTACGATCCGGTTCTCGGTCCTAAGAATTGGCAATTTCCGGTTCCGGTTCCAAACTGGTTCCGGTGCCAAATATTCGGGTAAAAAACCGGGACCGGCCCGGAAGTTTAAAAGACAATCTAATATCCTACTATCATAAAAAATAAATTAATTTTAACTATATTATTCTATAACGCCGATCAAAAGACCCTTAAAAACCCATCGGCGATCAAAAAATCATTGTCATCACCATACGAATCAATAATCAAGAAATTGAAGCATGAATAATAATTGGCTTAAAATTTTCGATGAAACTATAATAAGTTCTTGGAATTAACCTTCAGTCAATCCTTTCCATGCTCCATATGCAGTCCCAGATTGCCCAACCCCCTCCTCTAAAATCCGAGCAAGTTCTCGGTGACGCTTCAAATCTTTTGGGTTTGTTTGTTTTGTTTGGGCATGTTGCAGACGTGTCTTCACACCGGTATACTTCTTGTAGGCACCATTCCCTTCTCTACACAGCGGGCATCTCGATTGCAAAATGCAGATTTTCTTCACTGTCATGTTATCTAGCATGGTAAAGAAACCTTCGAACTCCTGCCTCATCTTCTGTTCCTCATGGTCCCATGGCCTTCTATCCTAGTGACTGACTGCAGCTTCGGTTTTCTGCAGCATCTCCTGATATGAAACCTCCTCAAACTTCATCTTTTTTTCCTAAAAAAAACATAGAGCAAATCAATCTCATTTTCGTTTCTATTTCTTTTGTTTTATGTTAAAAAGGTATGTTACAAAGTGAATTATAAACTGCAGTTTATGAATCTAGCAAATATGTAAAGTAATAGATGTATTTGTTTACCCAAAATTAACATTAAAGTTTATGAATCTGGCAAATATTTAAAGTAATAGATGTAAAATTAAGGAGAGTGCAACAGATGTTCAAAACTAGAAAGGGTTGTCTTTGGAATATAGAACATTGATTGAGATTTAGTATTCCTTGCAGCAATATCAGTTTTAGTTCGGTTAAAATGTGTTATGATTAAATCTATATATATATAGGCCAAACAATGAACATGACCAGAAAGCTCGCCATTTTTTTCAAAAGAATGTACTTTCATGCTTTTAACAAATATCTGGAGAAAAAAAGGGATGGTTATTGGATTCTTTCTTATACTTGTGTCATTTAGTCTTTTGTTTTTCTTTCAAAATGAAGCATTTGTAAATTGTTGACTTTTAAGGATATTTAAATCCCTAATATGTTCATTGTTGTAACATAAATATATAATGCACTAGATCCATTAGTATTTAAGGTTGTTTGGGGGTTGTAACTTTGAGGGATCATTGTTGTCTATATATATTACTAATGCAATCATACAGGTTTTAGAGTATTACCATGAGATCAATACTAATTTCTTATTGTTTCTACTTATTTGAACTACTTTTTTATTGTTTCTACTATTTTTTTATGTGCCCTAATATTTGTTGCTTCTAATTGCAAGTTTTATATAGAATTTCTTTCAACCATTTTTCCTTCTATAAACTGCTATTCACACACTTTCTTTTGTCTATAATGTGCATGCTTTTGTATCACATTTTCCATAACTGTAAGCTTTAGTATCACATTTTCCATAGCTATGCTATGTTTGTCTTTTGGCTTAGTTTGACAGAATGAATATCATATATTATTTTCAATTTTATATATATGTTAACATAGAATTATGTATATATATATATAGAGAGAGAGAGAGAGAGACTAATACCCATTTAAGAAATATAATTTTTTAAGAAAACACGAGTACGAATCTCAACCATTCATCCGGTCGATAGAGGTGGCTTTGACTGGGTCCCTTCCTTTAATAATCTCCACCCTCCCATGAATCGCGTCAATTCTCCGTGATTACGTCCACCGTAACTGAAGATATGTGGTTGAGATTATGTGTAGTATCTTGGATCAAAAACTCAACACCACACCAACCATTTCACATGGTATATGATATCATTTCTCTTATTTGTATTTTCACTATGATTTCAACCTGTTTTTTTCCTTTAGGGTTATTCTGTTATTGGTAAGAAGATAGAGGTTTTCTAATGACCAGAAAGCGTTAAGATGAAATTTTTGGTAAACAAAAGTTCGAGTTATGAATATTTTTTAAGCTATAGATCCAATATTATTTACTAAAAGGGTTATTATTGGAAAAAGGCCTCTGTACTACTTTCTAAGTTTTATCATTGTTTATGCAAAGGAAGTAAATCTTGTGTTAGTTATAAGAATATGAGATTGGAAGATGATGTGGTTGTCTCCATACATGAAAAGACTAAACATAGTTGGCTGAAGCTTTGAGATGTATTCTTGGTTGTTTTGTGATTAATGGATGAATGGTTGAATACTTTAAGATCATTTTTTGTACATGTTAAAACTTACTAAAAACTACATTTTGTTTACATACACAACGTACAGAAGGTTAAAAGGAGAATATCAAATTATTGAATCTAAATTAAAACATGTTGGATACCCGGTCTACGGACGGGTACGATACTAGTTAGTTCTATTCAGCTGAGGTATGAATAATTAAATATGGGCTTTGATTTAGGGCCAAAGCTTCCATTTTTTTAATTTATTTATTATAAATGTAATTTGAAACTTTATCTTGGATTGATGTTTTAGATTATAACCAAAAGTTTTAGTAACTAAGAGCATGTTTTGTTATAACCCAATAATTAATTATGACCGAAAACTCATTTATACCATGACACGTCATATATTCATCAGGAAGATAAACGTGTAATTCATCTTTAATGCAACTTATGGTAAATGATACATTTATAACATACTCGTATTCATCATGTATATATGCTACATGATGGATAGTGCGTTTGGAACACTTATATCCATCAAGAATTTGTGTGAATAGCACTTTCATGTTAATCATACTTCGTGTTATTAGTGATGAATATCTTTTTCAGTAACCATAACACAAGTTTTTGTAAAAAAAATGTGGAGTGCCTAACGCCCTCAACTAAAAAAACATTTTTTTTAATATGATGCAGTTTTTCATTGATTATATTGGATTAACCAAACAACATCAATGCAATGATCATTTCTATTCTCATTCTCCTGCATTCTCATTTTCATTTTCATTATCATTCCCTGAAATGAACCAAACGCCCCTAAATTCTATAAATCATAAAACACACAAGTTCACATGTTAAATAATACATGTAAAACAATTTACCAAATAAAACTATTACCAATATTCAAAGTTAAATTTAAGTTAAACATGATCGTTTTAACTAAGTGTACTCGTACTAATACCAAAATAACTTTTTGTGCCTGGTTTAACTGATAATAAGACTTTGTTCTTTACGAATTCCTTTTACAGATCACCTGTGTAATTCTACAAGGCTACTGAGGTTTTTGACTGTTCACCAAGACGTCTAGGATTGGTCAATATACAAGCAAACTGATCCAAACACCCATGGTTAAAAATCAAAATAAAGCTAGCTAAACTTTGTAGACCAACCGAAAATAAGTGTAGGGGTCGTTTACTAACTCTTACCGGATAATTATTATTTTGGTAAAGGTGTTTACCAAATGTTTTTGGTAGGTGATTAAAGACCAAAAAATGACAATTTTAACCTTTCTTGCAAATGTATAAGTTGTAACACATACTAGATTAATAGTAAAAAAGTCAATTGCAAAAGGGCACGCATGAAAACAAAAAATTTGGCCCGAATAAGCATCATTTTCGTGCTAAGCTCATTAACACTTCGGTTAGCATCTCAGTCAGATCTCAATCAGACTTGTGATTCGATAAACACGTTGACTGCTGATAGAGTCAGCATTTTTGAAACAACCCCTTAGATCTAGCTATTATATATATATATATATAGAGAGAGAGAGAGAGGAGATAGAGGGGAAAGTTTAAATGTGAACTCAATTTTGATTGTAAACATAAGGACGAATCTCAGGCACCCATCCGGTCAATAAAGACAGCTTTGACCGGTCACCCTTCTTTAATAATCTCTACCCTTCCATGAATCGCGTCAATCCTCAATGATCACTTCCACTGTAACCGAAGATGTGTGGCTGAGATTCGTTCTCACGCTTCACAATGAAAAAGTTGTTCACATTTGAACCCACCCTATCCCTATATATATATATATGTGTATCTATATATTAATTTGTACTAAATTTATAAATGATGGATATGAAAGAATTTAGTGTTGGATAGGAATATTGTTGTATTGAAAGCAAGGTTTAGTAGAAGATAGTAAAGGGAACGTGTGAATAAATAGACACGTAATTATATATATGTGGGACCCACAATTAGGATAAAGGATAGGGACGGAGCCCAATCCTGCCACACGGCACACGCCACCATATCTCCATAAGCGCCTGCTACCATTTCCCATTATTAAATCTTTTTATGTGAAGATATTGTTTTTTATTTTCAATTTTTTTTATCAATTTAAATTTAACTATTTAAAAATAATATTCAACTTTAAAATACTTTTCTTTTCTTTGAATAAATAATTAAGAAAAATATATGTTTGTTTGAAAAAGAAAACATATGTTTCCATTTAAACAAAAAAATATTTGTTTTCATTTGCTATTAAAAAAACTTTGTTTGTGTGTATTCGTTGAAATAATAAATGAATGTTAACAAACGAACATAAATGAATGAAAAACGACTTTTATTACTTGTAGTTTGGTTCATCAAGATCATTATGATAGAAAGAAAAATTGGGTAAACTTATGAACGATTAGGAAAGAGGAATTCTGAAACTTCATTCGATGAATGATTTTACAATATTAGTATTATGTGTTGGGTTTTGGTGAGGAATGGGGCTACCATGAGAAGGGTAAGAAGGAGTCTATACCCTTTGATGCATATTAGAATGAGATGAACCAGATCAGTTTTCTATCAATCGCAATTAATGAGATTGCTTGGAGACTTAAAGGTTAAAGCAATGACAATGGTTTAGACCCCTTCTTACATTTCTCATCTTAACTTTTCTTCTCATACATTCTTTATCTTTAACATCATAAGATAAATTGATCTGAAAATTTGATATATTTTAATCTCAAGTCCATGAATATGCTTAATATGAGAGTTGATTTTCTCTTGATATGTATCAAACAATAGATTATCAGTTCACATGTTAATTCAATCTCTCATTGAAACTCAACCCAACATCATAATACACACACAAATGTAAACAAATATTAATGAACATTATAAATGATCCAAGATTCATGAACCGGCCCATCGTTCATGTATGTTCATTTAAACTAAATGAACAAAATATTATATTTTTATGTTTATTCTTTCATTAAATAAACGAACTTACTTTTGAAAGGTAAAATATAATCTCCGACGTTTTGTTCGTCTATAGCCGTATATATGACTAGTTTTTACAGGTAAGATTAATGCCAAACTCTTTGAAGATGTACTTGGACAACACTATACAAAACATCTACCAATTATTATTAAAGTTGATTGATGAAATTTAATATTTACAATTTCTTAAAACAAACTTGACAAAACTATACAATGATTAACTCATAGACATGCTTGAAATGAAGATTACGTTGAGATACACTTATAAAAGATTATAAAAGATATAACAATTCATAAGTTTCAGACTTTTATTTTGAGTGATGAATTACATCAATCTCAACTTAAGTTTACCATAAAATTCACATTTGCTACATTACTTGAATACAACTCTCTACTCTCTAGTTACTAAAATACATGTCCAACCAAATGTATGTATTTCTAATAACTATAAGAAAAACTGTTTCATCTGATATCTATTTCTAATTTTAACATATTTAAAACCATCACCCATCGATTCCCTCCATTTTATTTTTCCTATAGTGCATAAAACCAACCAACGCTTTGGCAAAAATAAGCGAGTACATGCTTAGATGAATCATATGCTAGCTTATTGAAACGCTAGTTAGAGTAGTGTTTGAGACGCTTTTTATAGTTTTTTCCATACTTTAATAATAATTGGTAATTAATATAAATTACCTTATTTTAAGATATCATTTTTGGTCAGTTTAACTGGTTTTATTAAACATAATATATTTATAAGTTAGCTTATTTCAGCTACTATTTAACTTATCAATAATCAGCTAACTTTCTCAAACTCAACCTAAACAAAGAGTTTTGTATTTATGTCTCTTAAAATAAGGCCATCCGCGGCCGACCTGCAACCACACCTGTACAAGTGCCTTGCAGGTGGTAACACCGTCGTGGTGGACCTGCAAGGTACTTGCAAGGCCACTCAACGGTGACTCCTTACCGTTCTCAACACACACACACATGTATATACATACAAAATATATATTTTTATTATTTAAATAATACAGGTGGTATGATCTGTACGGTTGTGGATGAAATGGTAAGGTAATGATAAGGTAGTGGTAAAGCTGATGTGGCGCTGAGGTGACAGCTTATACAGATGGTATGACATGTACGGTTGTGGATGACCTAACAACATTTTGATATGTTTATGTACTTCAATATAGAATTATTTTCATAATAAATATTTAAAACACTAAAAGATATTATTTAAAAAAAGAGAATAGTGGTAAAATCACAACTGTTAAAGTTATCCTAAAAGTTGACTATTGCAATGACGTGTCATGATTTGATTTGCTGAATGATTTAGGTCACTTGCCGGGGAGTAATTAATGTCCCCTACGACCACAGATATGGTGGACGAGGAAAATGGAAAGAGAAAAGTTATAATGAAATTACACTTTTACCCCTGATCCATGTTAAACCACTTTTATGCCATTAGGTTTGTTTTTAGGACTTTTTTAATCATAAAAACAAGATATGATAAATTTAACAAAATAGTAATGAAATCTTGAATAGTCTTAACAACTTTTTATTGTTTTCACATTAATTGAAGTTTTGAAAACCACCACTTCATCTTCATTAAAAATTTCAATTATTTTAATACAGTTGAGTTTTTATTGAACAAATTAGATAGAAACATGTATTTTAATCTTTTTAAATTGATACCAATATGTCTATATTAAGGTTTAAGAAAAAACTTTAAAATACTAGAAAACTATGATTTTTTATAAAGTGTTAATTATGTATGTCAAATTAATGGGAAAAATATGATTATTATTCTGATGTAATTTGTTTCATTTAAATCTTGATCATATTTTGTTTTTTTCGATTTAAAAAATTGAAGTGACCGATTTTTTTAATTTAAAAACTTTGTTAAACACCCTCTTTAATCACATCCAATGGATAAACAAATCTAATGGTTTATAAGGCGTGTCTTAAGTTTTTCATTTGAACCTACACCCTTCATTACACACGCACATGTATATATATAATGATTTTTTTAATTGGGATTTAATTTTTTATTCATGAATATATTTACATGTGATGATACAACGATAATCATATAAATTATTTTATCATAACATACAAAATTGTACTATGATATGCAAAATTTTACAATTTTAACGTGTTTGAAGTTTTAATAATACTTAGTTATAATCATAACATACAAATTTGTATTATGATATGTAAAATTTTACAATTTTGCGTGTTTGAAGTTTTAATACTAAGTTATATTCATCTCATAATATATAAATTGTAATAATATAAATTATTATTATAATATACAAAATTGATGATCACAAAACATACATCCATTAACTCATTAAGGAGCTACACTTGTAATTCAACCTCATAAACACTAACTTTATTTTTCAATGTATGGGAGAAATTTAGGTTATCATCATAAAAGATGTTTAATTATTTGAAATCATAAAATAATTGAGTGGGTGTGGTGTAATCTCATTGGTTTTGAGGATTAGTCAATGGAAATAAAAGAATGACTAGGCTTTTCCTTGTCTACAATTGGATGCTACCTACTTTATATTATTTATTTATTTTAACTATATCATTATCTCCTTAAATAAATAATCATTTATTTATAAATGTACCCAAAAGATAACCTTGTATAATGTAGACACCCTAGCCTTTTCTCCCATAGGTTGTTTTCCCAATTTTTTTTTTCATATAATAAAGTCATTATATAAATAAATATACCTAATAAAACAAAACCCCATCAACTTTTTATTCAATGGATATTCTTTATAATCTTTAAATAATAATCACATTTATTTTCAAATTTAACTTTGATGCATTTGATTGTTCTGTTTTGTATTTATTGATGAACTTTATTAGTAGTAGAAACCACCAACGTGCATATATTGATGGATTAGTTTAATCTATTTTCCAATTATGTGATTTTTGTATTTTTATAGAAGGAAAATTGATATAGATAGATATTTTGATCAAATGATTTATTTCTTAGCCGTTAATCTGCCAAACTTTGTTAAAAAGCATTACTTTAGCAAATGGTAGCTCAACACGTTGTAAAGGGGGCAGAGAAAAAGTTTATAGGCAGTTTAAGAAGTGATGTTTAAATAATTTGCTAACTACAATGACTAAATTTGTAACTTACTTAAACAACTTGCTAATCACATGGATCAAATCTTTAGTTCGGTGACGGTTTACCAAATTCTTGTTGAGTAAGCGTTTATCAAGAATAGATTCACATTCAAATACTTTATTGTGTAAATTCCTTGGCCTTAAAAACAGTTTGTTGGCATTTTAAACCAGTAAGTGTTTATCGGGTAAGAGTCATTTTCCACATTTACCTACTAAAGTGACATAGATCTAAGTATATCTTATCGAGTAAGCTTGTCGTCGATACTTGTCATGGTCATTCAATAAGATAAATGACACTTTGGTAAGCGTTTTACATATTACTTCCACAAGTTGCTAATTACGGTTCAACAACTTACTGATACAATGTTAAATATGTAAAAGAACTGATCTTAGAGTCCATTTGAGAAACCGCATGAGATTTGTATAATAATAATATTAACCAGTTAAATAAAATATAATTTAACTTTTTATAACTAGTTATAAATAAGAAAATTCAAATCCATTCCAAAATCCTACAAACCAAACACGTTAAACAATTTCAAATCTTCCCAAATCCAAACCCACTCCATTTCTACAAACTAAACGGATCCTAGGAGATAATTCAATTCATAATAAGTCAATTTCCTTAATAAAACAGAATAAAAAACCAATCCTAAAAACAAAAAAGGTGTGTGAAAATGAAAATGGCATAATTGGAACAAGATGGTTGACACAAGGGCATTTGAGTAAATTCCACTTCTGAAAAACAAACTTTGATTTCTTTTAACCATGGTTAGTTTAAGCAAATGGAGAAAAAACTAACTAACTAACTAGGGTTAAAAAGTGGTGGCAACATGGCAACTTTATCCTCTTTCTCTCTCTACAATATGTTTAATAACCCCTCTCTCTCTCTCTCCTCCAAACCCCAAATCTCTCTCTCTCTCTCTCTCTCTCTCATCTTTCTCTCTCTAACTTCCGCCGGAAAATCTCTCTCTCTCATCGCCGCCGTTCTCCGGTTACTTCCGCCGTCGACGTCACCGTTTCTCCGACTCATTTCACTGTAAGTTTTGGTTTGATTTTTAGGTTTTCAATTTTAGGTTTTTGCGGTTCGTTTTACTTTTATTACATATTGTTTGCTGTTTGATTTGATTCATTTCAGTCTGTCGGTTATCGAAGAATTCGTTGTTAATTAGACATTGTTGATCGTTAATTTCGTAAGAAGATCGATGTTTTGTGTTTAGAAATTGTTATTTTGATGTGTTTATAGGTTAATTAGGTATGAATTCGATTAGAACTGTATTCTATGGTGTTTTGTAAGTTGAATTTGAAATAATGGTTTGAATTTGGATGGTTATGGAACATCTGCAACCAGTTGAATTGGAGATTTGATGTTTGAAGTGGTTGAAAGGGTAAAAAGTAGTGGAGGAAGGTTTATTTTGTTTTTGTTTGTAGGGTATGGTATCTGATTCTGGTTGAAATTAGTCCAAAGATGATATAGTACCTTTCATATTGATCTTATTTTACTTTGGAATGTTCTGAAAACTTTGAAGTTTGACCAATACTTTGGAAGAAAAAGAATATTATTAAGCTAATTGAAGGACAAGTTGTAACTTGTCTTTTGATTTTTTTGTCTTTCTTGTAGAGATTTTGATTTGGTAAATTCAATATCATATATTCATATCTGTCTATTTTGTGGCAGTTATAAAAGTTAAATCTATTCAGCAATTTTTTGTTTCAAAGTTTTTATTCCATATAGTTTTTTTTTGAAGTTTGTTGTATCTATATTCTATAAGCTTCACATTGTAAAACCTTTTTTTCTTGGGAAGGGGGTATTAGGCAGATCAATTGTGTGGTAACCTTTAGCGGAAATGTTGATGGTTAAATGTAGACATTATTTGTATGAGAATACTTGTTTCTCGTTCATGTTTGTTTCTGAATGTGTTTACGTTTTAGAGAAGTTGGCTAGCTACTCGTTAAACTGAATCGTATTTGCTTCATTGCATATAGTTGTTTGAATTAATCAGGACAATGTCATTTTTAGGTTGCTTTTACAATTTAGAGGTCTTCACTTTTCATACCATTCACTACATTATTACCCACTATTGTTACAATGGGACATCAATAAGAAAAGGTGTGTGTGTGTAAGAAGGGGGGGGGGGGGGGGGGGTTACTTGTAAATGAACCGTGTATATCTCTTTAAACCTGAATTTTTTCCTGTTTTGCTTTTACAATATCCGTAAAATTACCTTATTCTGAGTCTCCTCTTATTTAGCATTATGGCACAGGTGTACATCTTCCTGCCTTGTCTTTGCATCAAGCGGCCAAGTTATTTTTCTAATTTTTAGTCTGTCATACTCTTGGGTCACATGTAATCTGAGTATTAGCGAAGTGTCTAAATCTATTTAGTGTGATGTGTTACTTCCTATTGCATTGTTTTCTCTTGTCATTTAACCACAAAAGTGTTGAAGCATGAAAAGTCTTTGGACCATAGGAGGATTTGGAGGTGATATTTGTAAGCGAAGCCTGATAAATTATGGATATGCATCATACTTTAAAGCGTCTTTTGGTTTCTCAAGACTTCTAATTGTGCTTTTTTATGTGTACTGCTCATGCTTAATAAGTGGTTATTTAATACTGTTCAGATTATAATCTTTCAGCCTAGTACTCTTTTTCGTGTCTTCTTCAAGCACATTCTTTTTAGGTAATGATTTGAGCATCTGGTTTGCCTACTTGCCAGCCAAAATAATGCCTGTTGTTTGATATCATGTGTATGGGTCTATAACCATTGTTCATTTAGTAGCTATAGCATATGATCTGTCTTAAACTCTTAATGTCAGGAGGTATTGTGCTTAATCCAATTCTGCACTATCATCGTTATTTTTGTTCCCAAATTTCCATGCTACAGTTCCATCCACATCAATTGTTGTACCTATCTATCTTTTTCCTGATTTTGTTCATCTGTGTTTACAGTGGTCTGGATAATTGAATATCTAATTCCTGAATTTTAGTTAACCATACCTTGGGAATAATCTTTTCTCACACCTTTACTTTTCGTCCAATGTTGTGCAGGATCGTTGAACCAGATTTTTCTTTTTGAGGGCATGCTCTTGTTTGTTCGACAAAGCTGCATGATCAAGTAAAAAGTATCACTATACTAATAATGGCATCAAAATCATGTGCAAACATTTTGGATCTGATTCCTGATAAGCTATTGGATATCCCTCAAATCCCGAGGTCTCTTCCACGGGTGATGACCCTACCTGGGGTCATTACTGGTTATGATGGGGATTCAGATAGTATGTCATCTAGTTGTCGTGAAAGGAAAATCATCGTTGCAAATATGTTACCTTTGCATATTCAACGGGATCCAGATACCCTAAAGTTGACGTTCAGTTTTGACGAAGACGCGCTCTTATGGCAACTAAAAGATGGGTTTTCTCCTGAAACCGAGGTTGTGTATGTAGGTTCACTAAAGGTTGAAGTAGATGCTAGCGAGCAGGAAGAAGTTGCTCAGAAACTGCTGGAGGAATTTAATTGTGTTCCCACTTTCCTTCCACATGACCTCCACAAAAAGTTTTATGCTGGATTCTGTAAACAGCAATTATGGCCACTTTTTCATTACATGCTTCCCATGTGCCCTGACCATACTGACCGCTTTGACCGCCTTCTCTGGCAGGCGTATGTGTCTGCAAATAAAATATTTGCAGATAAAGTTATGGAAGTCGCTGACCCAGAGGATGATTATATCTGGGTTCACGATTACCATCTCATGATCTTACCTACCTTCTTAAGGAAGCGCTACAATCGAGTCAAGCTTGGGTTCTTCCTTCATAGCCCCTTCCCCTCATCAGAGATATACCGGACCCTGCCTGTGAGAGACGAAATCCTGAAAGGACTTCTCAATTGCGACCTCATTGGGTTTCATACGTTTGATTACGCACGACACTTTTTGTCATGCTGTAGCAGAATGATGGGGTTGGATTATGAGTCTAAGCGGGGGCACATTGGACTCGATTACTTTGGCCGTACGGTGTACATTAAAATTCTTCCTGTAGGTATCCATATGGGTCGGCTGAAATCTGTGTTAAATCTCCCAATCACGTCGAAGAAAGTCAAAGAGATAGCTGAACGTTATAAGGGGAAAAAACTGATAGTCGGGGTGGATGACATGGATATATTTAAAGGCATCAGTCTCAAGCTGCTGGCCTTTGAATATCTCTTGCAGCTGCACCCCGTGCTACAAGGTAACTTGGTTCTGATCCAAATTGTGAACCCTGCAAGGAGTTCAGGAAAAGATGTGCAAGAAGCAAAGAGGGAGACTTATTTAATTGTAAATAGGATCAATGAGGCATATGGTTCACCCGATTATCAGCCAGTGGTTCTGATTGACCGACCTGTTGCCCGCTATGAGAAGTCTGCTTATTATTCCATGGCTGATTGTTGCATAGTGAATGCTGTTAGGGATGGAATGAACCTAGTACCATATAAATACATTGTTTGCAGACAACATTCGCCTTATTTGGCTCAAGATGTCGATTCGAAGAAGGAAGTTTCTCGAACAAGCATGTTGGTTGTGTCCGAGTTTATCGGCTGTTCACCATCATTAAGTGGTGCTATAAGGGTCAACCCTTGGGATATAGAATCTGTGGCTGGAGCTATCAGTTCTGCTATAACCATGAAGGATTCAGAGAAGCAAATGAGGCATGAGAAGCACTATCGATACGTAAGCTCCCATGATGTGGCTTATTGGGCTCGTAGCTTTATGCAAGACTTGGAGAGGGCATCGAAAGACCACTATAACAAGCGTTGCTGGGGTATTGGTTTTGGCCTCGGTTTTAGAGTTGTATCTCTTTCTCCCAGTTTCAGAAAGCTGTCTCCCAACTATATTGTCTCGGCATATAGAAGATCAAGCAGACGGGCAATATTTCTGGATTATGACGGTACACTTGTTCCACAATCATCTATTGTCAAAACCCCGAGCGAAGAACTTATCAACATTTTGACCACACTGTGCAATGATCCAAAGAATACCGTGTTTATTGTTAGTGGACGAGGAAGAAGCTCTTTAAGCGAGTGGCTTGCTCCTTGTGAGCGGCTAGGTCTAGCTGCTGAACATGGGTATTTCACGAGGTACTTAAAAGCGGCGTTCTTTAACCAGATTGTTACGTACTTATTGAAACCATGATGGTTTTGAAAAATATTGATGCTTTTTACAGGTGGGGTGGGAATTCTGAGTGGGAAGTCAGTCTCCCGGCTGCAGATCTCGAGTGGAAGGAGATTGCTGAGCCTGTGATGAGATTATATACAGAGGCGACTGATGGTTCGAATATTGAGGTCAAAGAGAGTGGTCTGGTGTGGCACCACCAAGATGCCGATCCTGACTTTGGTTCTTGCCAAGCGAAGGAGTTGTTGGTGCATTTAGAGAATGTGCTGGCCAATGAACCGGCTGTGGTGAAACGCGGCCAACATATAGTTGAAGTTAAACCCCAGGTATTCATACTCTCTCTGTTTCTAAGATGTACTAGATTTATCAATTTTTTATACACTAGCTGGTTATATGCTTGAGAATCCTAAGCCTTGTTTGTTTTTTTAAAAAAAATGAAGATCTTATCAGCCTCTTATGTCTGATTTGGTAAGAGATAGGGCCGTTTAGATTGTTTGTTTTTTTCCAAATTTTTAGAGCCACATGTCTTATCATCCTCATATCTGGTAAGAGGTAAACCAACCCTTTATTTGTCTCTTAGGGGTTGTTTGCTTACCTCCTAATAGTTCCATTAAGTGGCAACATCTAAATTGCTAAGAGGTGAATCTTGTTTGGCAAAATAAGTCTTGTCTCTTAATGGTTCTAAAACCCTCTGATTGATTTTGTATCTTGGGTCTCCTTTAGCCATTCAACGCCCTAATTTCATTCTGAACAATTACCAAACAACCATATTTCATTTTTGCAGTGTCATAAGAGCCTCTTAATCATTCCGACTACTAAATCATCTTGCACCAAACCATTAAGCCAAACAACAACTTACTGTTCTCAATGGATTTACTAAAATAGATAGTTTCTGTCGATTGATCCACTTGAATCATAATAAACTCAATTTACTATAACTTAAATACATTATCATCGATTAACCTTATTTGTAGATATGAATGCTAATTTTATAATTTAGATGTAGATTTTGTAGTGATGAATTAATTAATGTGAAATTGTATAGGGTAAAATACACAATTTAAACAAATGTAGACATTTATCGCTTTACGAAAACAAACAGTTTTATTGATTTAGATTTCAGACTTTAGCTGTTTAGCACCACCTCTTATCAACCAAAATTGTAATGAGACTTCAGACTTCAACAAATCTTAAAGAACAAACACCACCCTAGTCTTCTATGACCACAATAAAAAGTGCCAAAAATCTTGCTGACTGAAATATAGCACCTACTGGTTTCAGTGATCTAAAATTATTGGTACTCTTATGATGGCTAATAACCTCATAAAATAAAATAAACTAAACAAACCCATGCTCAAAAGCAGGGTTTGGAGGATGTATGCTTTATAAAATTGATCCATTTGGTAGAAAGCAAGGGGTAATCTGGACATTTTACTTTTCCAGGGAGTGAGCAAAGGACTAGTTGCAGGTCACATTCTATCAACCATGGTCGAAAAAGGAGAAGCTCCAGATTTCGTGACGTGCATAGGTGACGACCGATCCGATGAAGACATGTTTGAAAGCATTCGGAACACGATTTCGAGCCCGGAAATATTTGCGTGCACGGTGGGCCGGAAGCCCAGTAAGGCGAAATACTATCTGGACGACACTGCGGACGTGATAAAACTTCTGGGCGGGCTTGCCAACGCTTCGGATCCAAAACCCGGTAACACGGCCCGTTTCCAGGTCACATTCGATACCATTTTTTGAGAAGATATAGCAGTTTAACATGTACAGTTTGTGTTTTAGGATTTAGTATGAAATCTTTAACTTGGTCTGGTGTGCATACTGCTGGAAATTTGGGCATTTGAGGGGACCTGAAACAACATTTTTTTTTATGTACAGATATCGTTTGCTTCTATAAAAGCTTTTCTCTTTGCTACTTTTGGGTTTAGATTGTTTTTTTTTTGGGTTAATGGGAACTGGGAAGCCCATTGAAATTGGCTGAAGGAAGCCCAATGAGGGCTTAAAGGGGGGCCTAGGATGTTTTGGTGGAGCCGGTAGGCCCGGATTGATCGGTTGTAAAGTGGTTTGGTCTTAACGGTCCTGGACCGCTATGGTCGCTTTTAATCGGTCCCAAATGCTAATTTCATGGGAGGGGTGTCGGTAGATCGAAATCCGATCTATTAGAGGAGGAAGAAGTTGATGTTCGTTGAAATGTTTTACTTTAAAAATTGATGCTTACTTGAAACTTAGGTGCTGTTTGGTTTGTAGAATTCAAAGGAATTGGAATGTAGAATTTACTTGATGGAATCCTTATGAATTCTATTGAATTCCATAGTTTATGGAGTTCATCATTCTAAGTGAAGGAATTTAATTCCTACCAAGTACCAACCAAACTTGTGGGCAAATTTCATTTTAATTCTTTCAAAGTTAAATTCCATTCGATGAATTCCAATTTCATCAAATTCCATTCCGTGAGCCAATCGCTTCTTTAACAGTTTTCCGTGCAACTAGTTCATGAGTTTCATATAGAACACACTTAAGGAGGAGTTCGGTTCGCATAATCGAATTGGAATCAATCAAAGGATTTTTTTTTATTTTTTTTATTTTTTTTTTACTTTGAAGGAATTAAAATGGAATTTGAACATGCGTTTGGTTAGTATGAATTCAATTCCTTTGTTTAAGCTAATAAACGGCGAACTCCTTAACTTGTGAAATTCAAAGGATTCCAAAAAGTTCATTCCACGAACCAAAGACATCACCAAGAATTTTGGTCAACATAATATGTCATTTCAATTTAATCATATCCCATTGGATTCCAAATCCTATAAACCAATCTAAAGTTACATATATTCCTATAATTCAATATCATATTCTTTATTTAATGTTGTATGGAATAAATAAGTTTCATGCAGTTAAACTAATAAACATGATTTACAAAAAAGGTAATAAATATATTTATTAGATTTCAACCAAAGTTAGATGCAACTTTCTTTTGCATTCATGATTTTGAACCTTGACCCCCTAATTTTTTTTATTCCTTTTTCCCAAAAAGGAGCACTCATCTATCCTTTTCATTATGCACATCCCTAAAAAGCCCCTTCAAGATAATTCCTATAAACATGCAATATGCTTCAAGAAAATCTTTCTGAGTACATTGAGCTTTCTTTTATATTTATAGTTTTACTGTAAAATAAATTATGATATATATATATATATATATTAAAAGATGCTAATTTTTTTGGATAAAAAAATTATTCTATATCCGACTTTGAATGGAATATATTATATATGGTTAGTTTGATTTAGTTAATATATGTTTAAAATATATAAATATAAAATTGTAATATATATTATAGTAAAATCTTAAAACTATATATATTCATGATAATTCATTAAAAATATCTAAAACCCGTAATTTTTTTTTTCAATTCAATAAAAACATTAAGTTACATTGAAATTATACGTATGTTCGCTAAATGCAAATTAAATTACATTCTTTAAAAGAACTGTAAATAAATTTCTCATTTTAAGTAATTGATTAGTAATATACGAATTTAAAAAATGTTAATGATTTACTAAATGGTATCTTAAAATTCTTGTTAACGCATTTTTTGTGTGAAAGTAACACTTTTGCTTTATTTTAAGAACGCATGCAATTTATGGTCGATTTTTTGTAGTCTTATTAGACAATGACCTATCATATCGTCGAAATACAAGATATTTTAAGTCTTTTTCAATAATAAATATGCTTTACAAATTTGGTAACAATAAATTGTCTTTATATGATCCTAAAACCTTATTCTTTTAATGAAATTTAAACATTAAGATTATGTTTTGAATTTTCATGGCATCGAATTTGTTAACTATTGGTGATATTAATTGATGCACAAAATGTGGGCTTGGTCTCAAATAAATATAATTTAAGGTATTGAAAAAATAAACCATGTTTTATCCTTAAAAAAATATTAAAAAAGGGTTGTTGAAATGACATAACTACCCTCCTATTTGAGACCCTTACGATCAGGAGGAAATATGACAACTGCAGATATTGGTGGGCATTTAATATTAAAATTTCATTTGGTACCAACAACCACAAATAAAAAAACAAACATATCATATTCATTATTATTTCCATTTATAAAATATTACTATATATATATATATATATATATGATCCGACAAATAGTATATAGTCTAGATTGAACCACTAAAACTCTAACTAATCTTTTAGAATAAATATGTTTAAGAGTTAAAAATAATTCTTGACATATAAAACAATAGCAAGGAAAATATATAATGCCTTAAAGACACAATTAATTTATCTGTATATAGATAATAATAAACTAATTGCCTATTTAATCACATTAAAAATTAAAGTTTTTGGAGCTACAAAGATATACAAACATGCCTTGCATGCCCCATTTGTTTTAAGAACATTTTTAGTGTTTAGGTTAAAGTACAATTTTTTTTATAATAATATCAAATTTATCTTGGTATCGATGATGATGAATTAAATACAAATATAATGTGAATTTTTCGGATCGTTAGGTGTTACGATATATAAACACGTTTTACATGCCATTTTTTCATTTTCAACAATTATATTAGTTTTTTTAACTATAAGATCATCTTTAACAATTTTTTTATAATTTCTTTAAAATAAAAAATAAAAAATAAAAAAATTTGAATTTCTTATTTTTGTAACTCTAACAAATTTTCCATTTTAAATAATCTATCATTACTTATATTATTAGAATATACAATATATTTCAGTGGCAGATTCAAAGTTTTTCGGCTAATGGGGACTTTCTCCCACTTTTTATAAGGTGACCGCCATTTGGCACGTTAAACTTAGTATTTTAATAATTTTTTTTGTAAATATTTAAACATTAGTTATGTTAAAATAATGTTTCTCCATTTTTGTTATTTTTAAGAAATGCTTTATATTTAATGATTTCTCTATAATTTTTTTATTTTAAAAATTAAGATAGCAAAAGGTATTGAAGAATTTAGCAAACAATTTTCTTTAACAAAGTTATTAAAGATATGCTTAAAGGTAATTAAAGTTCTGAAGAAAAATTTCAAAAAAGTTAAAAAATATATACATAATTTACTCAAAGTACTAAAATATGTTCCATGAACTTCTATTATTGGTGTAAAAATATTTCTTTAATAAAAAACTAAATAAAAAACATATATTTTTACTGCAAATGATTCTCAACTCCAATTACTAGTGTCCTCCACTGTCCATGGCCCCCCCTCCCTCTTGTCATTTCTTGTCTTTTTCACCCCTTCTATCCTTCAATTCTTTTTCATACACCCCCCAAAACCCCCACCTCCCTTTTTCATCAAAACCCATCAAAAAAAGCACACTTTTTCCCCAACCATTTTCAGTTCCTCATTAGGGTTTCAATCCCTTCTGTAATGCAGACCACTTCTGACCTCTGATTTCACTTCATTTTCACTTTCATTTTCATTTCATCACAAGAAAAAAAAATGCCCAAATTTGTGCTTCTTTTCCCACTTGCTCTCTTGCTGCTTCTTGGATTCACATCTGCTGCTCAACCCACTTCACCTGCTAGTCAGTTTTTTTTTTTTTTTTTTACCACATTCTTTCTTTTAATTTTCCATCTGGGATCTGTGTTTCTTGAAGCTAAATGATCTTGTTTTGCAGGGATTGTTAATGGGTTTTTCTCAAATGTTGCTTCTTCTTTGGTGAAATGGGCTTGGTCTCTAAAAGCTACTCAAAAACCAGGTGAAATGGGTGTTTGTCTTTATTGATTATAATGGTGAAATATTTGTGGGTTTTGGTGGGTTTTTGAAATGATGAAATGGGTTGTTCTTAATTTGTGTTTTTGTTTGTGGGTTTTTGTTCTTTTTTAGCAATTAGTGGAAGGCCATTGATGAAATTTGAAAGTGGGTATAATGTTGAGACTGTTTTTGATGGAAGTAAGCTTGGGATTGAGCCTCATGCTCTTGAGGTTTTGCCTAATGGAGAGCTACTTGTTCTTGATTCTGCTAATAGCAATCTTTACAAGATCTCATCATCTTTGTCTCTATGTAAGTATATTTACCCTTTTGCCCCTTGACTTGTTTGACACAATCTTGATTGACCCACAATGGTATGGATCAAGAAAATGGAGAAAATGTAAATGATCTTTTTAGTGATTATCTTGTTGGGTGTTTGTATAATTTGTATCTATTGGTTTGATTTTGATTTCAAGATTTTGAATCTTGATATGGAAATTTTCAGATAGTAGGCCGAAGTTGGTGGCTGGATCGGCCGATGGGTATTCGGGCCATGTGGATGGGAGGCTTAGAGAAGCTAAGATGAATCATCCGAAAGGCTTAACGGTGGATGACAAAGGAAATATATATGTTGCGGATACTGCCAATATGGCAATCCGGAAAATAAGTGATACGGGTAAAAGGGTCGAATTCTTTTGGTTATTTAACGTTTTCGTTTTATGGGTCTCGTTATACGATATGGGAGCTTAATGAAAACCACAACTTATTCAGTTAGCTATACATGATTGTTTGATGGTGGCTTAATGATATAGAAAGTGACATATTTAGTAAGTTTAGTTTATTCCAAAGTTGCCCCTTCCAATTAAAAAAATATGGTTCTTTCACCTATGAAAGAAACCTGCCAAACAAAAAGCTTCTCAATCTATACAAACACATTAATCCACACACACAACTTTATCTACACAAGGCTTAATGGAAAACCAACCAAATAGCAAATAAAATGCTGTTTTTTGTTGGGAAATGGAGAAAGATGATTTAAAACAATGGCATTGTTCTTAACATATGACATATGTTATTTATGAGTGTTAGCTTTTAGGATTCCTCTTCATAGCTATAGTTGGTTGTCGCTAATTTGTAACCGTTTGATATGCAAGTCACCCGTCAAGATTGATTAGAAAATACGCGTTCTATGATCTATTATCTTGGTTAGTTGGTTTGCAAATGGATCCCTAATCTTCAAGATTCTTTATGACCCTTTTGCATTTAGTCACCACCACCTCCATTTCAAGATTTTAGCGACTCTAGTGCACTACAATCGTTCGATTTTCTTGAAAATGGGATATAATTATTTATTGTTTTTTAGGGGTGACGACAATTGCGGGGGGTAGCAAAGCGGGCCGTGGAGGGGGGCACGTGGATGGACCAAGTGAAGATGCTAAGTTTTCTAACGATTTTGATGTTCTTTATATCGGAAGTAGTTGTTCACTTCTTGTCATAGACCGAGGAAACCAAGCTATCCGTGAAATCCAACTCCCTTTTGACGATTGTGCATATCAGTATGGAAGCGGATTTCCTGCTGGTAAAACTATTATTACATCCATTTGAATCTTGAATCCATGAATGTTTGAACCACAAGGGTTGTGCGTAGTGGATGAGGCTCAGGGGGGATGTGATGGAATATCCGATCTGCCCAGGGTTCAATTCCAAGCGTCCACAATGATTGTGGCCACTGAGTTTATCAGGGCTAAGTCTTACGGCTATAATTTGCCGGCATTAGTCTGGGCATAGCCTAGGACACCCTTTAGAAAAAGAGTTTGAATTTTTGACTTGAAAGATGAAGATTTTTCAAGAAACAAAATCTTGAAAATTTTCGTGTAGTATGTTTGAGATTGATTAAGCGTTTCTCGGTTGTAAAACTTGTATTGCAGGGATTGCGGTTTTGGCTTTGGCGGGTTTCTTTGGTTACATGCTTGCGTTGCTCCAACGTAGAGTTGGTGGCATGATTTCATCCCAAAAGGTAACTTCTAAGTTTTCCACTCAAATAAAAATAGAATTCTCAATAAAAAACCGAACGTAGCCAGTATATCTCACTTGGAGGTAGGGAAGTATTGTCTGGGAGGGTAGGATGTATGCAGACGTTTCATCTGCCCGTTTACATGAAGACATCTGGCATTAAACCGTAAACATTCTTCAAATCATAAATTTGAAGTTGAAAATGGGTATGCTTTGACCTCAAAGGTCAATCCGTGTCTCTTAGGGTGCGTTTGGTATGCAGATTGGACTGGTGTTGAAGAATTGTGGAAGGTTTTAAGGTTTTAATATGTCAGGGGTAATTTAGTAATTTACCAATCTTGTCCCATCTCGATTTTTGTTCCACCTATTTTGGTGGCACCCATGTAATTGTCACGCCAAAATGTTAGATAACAACCTTTTATGCTGTTCTATTTCCGCTATGGCCTTATACCGGCTCAAGAATTCATACAATTTACGTCAATTTCGAACTCGAAAGTTTCTTCATTTGACCTCAAAAATCAACTCTTTTCTTGCAGGACGAACCTCAAACCACAACGAAACAAAGCATCGCTCCAACACCACCGTACCAGAAACTGCCCGTAAGACCGCCACTAATCCCATCGGAAAACGAGCCCGAAAAACAACAAGAAGAGGGCTTCTTCGGATCCCTCGTTAAACTCATTGAAAACGCCACCTCATCGTTCTCCGAGATCCTGGGGGCCGCCTTCCCGTCCCTTTTCAGAAAGAAACAACCACCCAACTACCGCTTCCAAAACCAACCGATGTACGCACCCAACGGGTGGCCGGTCCAAGACAGTTATGTCATCCCGGAAGGCGACGACCCCCCGCCGCCAACCATCGAGACCCGAACCCCGACCCCGAAAAAGACGTACCCGTTCATGACGAGCGATGCCGAGAAAATGCAACAGTTTCGTCAAAGCCGCCATCTTTACGGCGGATGGGACCGGGACCGGGAAATCCCGCAACCGCCTCCGCAACACCACCAACCGCCGCCACAACACCACCAACCACCGCCGCCACAACACCACCAGCAACAACATCACAACCGATACTATTCATCGATGGCGGACACTTATTACGAGCAAAGTGCGGAGAAAACGAACGAGATCGTTTTCGGGGCGGTTCAGGAACGGGCGGAATCGGTGGTGATTAAGCCGTTGGATCATGGGAATCCGATGGTTTACGATCATCGTGGGAAAGTTCGGTCCCGGTCTCGTGGGTTTGTTCGCGGGGAGTGAGGGGTAATATGGGAAATAAAAAAATGGGAATTATTGGAATTGTGATAAGTGATTTTGCAATGTGTTAAGAGTATAGGATTTAGGGTTTTATATAGAACAATATATATGATATGATGCATTGCAGCATTGGAAGCTAAAAAATATATATATGTAAGAAGCTGCCATTGTTATTGAAAAAGTGAATATGAAATTCCTGAAGAAGCCCCCTTTGTTTTTAGTCAATATCTTAAAAAAAAAACAACTTTTCAATAAGTTTCATAATTTTTTTTAGGTTTGTGTTTGGTACAATTAAGCTAGCTTATAAGCTAAATTATGGTTGAATAGACCATAAGCTAGCTTATTGAAAGTTGAAATGTTAGTTGGTGTAATGTTTTAGAAGCTTTTTTCAATTATACGCTCATTATTTAATTATTATACCCCATAATACCTTTTTTGGTCACTTTATATACCCATAAGTTAGTTTTTGTCAAACATAATGTATTCATAAGTTAGCTTATCAGCAACTACAAGAGTATTAGTCAACAACTAGCTTTATCAACTAGTTTGCCAAACATAGACTTAATCAGTTACAGGTTCAGTTGAGAACTGTATCTTCATTATGAATAAGAAGGATTAAGGAAATCACTCAAAACGTGTCCTTTGTCTAGACGCATGACGTGATTTCCTGATTTACGGGGGATATGCGGTTTTCGGCTGAATTTCCTCGTATCCTTTATATTTCTATAAATCAGATCTTAAACATTTTATTTTAAGTGATTTTACGTTATCATTTAGACATCTAAGTTATTAGCTTATGTTATAATGTTCAATTTATTATTTAATATTTGAATTAAACACTTCTGTGAATTAAATATTACATTCTTGTTGAAGGGTGGGTGATTTATAATGAAAATAAATGCTAATAAAATCCAACATGTGCAGGTGGGATCAAGAATGTCTTGGCTAGTTTTGTATTTTTGTACTCTTGTAACCCACTTGTTAGTTAAATAATTATATTTTTCTGTCTTTTTCAAGATCCAAAGAAATATTTAAAATAGATAGAAATATGAAAATCACTGGATCCTGTTTTATAAGTGACATAATTTAGATCTAATATTTGAGACAGATATACAATAACTCAAGAATGTCTAAAATTGTTATGATTTTATATTATTGTTATCTTATTATATTATGTATTAATGAAAATATACTTTAGGAAGTTCACGTGGTTAATGAAAAGGTGGATGATGGGCACATGATAGATATATAATTATAGATATACCAAAGTTAACCTTTAAACATTAATTAAAAATAATGCCACTTTTTAATCTTGTGCATGCCACTAATATTGTATCCGTTAAGCATTTATATTGATTTTTATAAATGTTAATGGCTTTTCGAATAAAATGTTAATAGCACGTGATTACTGATTATAAAGTATGTCTGTATATAACATGTTGATTATCAAGGGGGTTTCAGTCTTTTAAAAGACCTTGTTACATCTAGAGCTTTTGATTAAGTTGTAAAATAAGATAACAAATTATAGAGGTGATAATGCGATATTGAGACCTAATACTTTTGTCTTGTGATAAAAAGTAGATAGGCCCTGAAGTGGACTATAGCTTTATTTTCATTAATAAAAGGCTAAACAACGTAAAATTGGACCCTAAAGTATGAGGGTCTTGCTCAAATTCATACATTTAATATGCTAAAGAACGACCCTGTTGATCATCGATATTATTACATTGTTGTTTTTGTTTTGTTCTCATGCAAGTGTGTATGTTATGCATATGAATAGGGATGCTTAACAAACGATCAACCAGGCCCAAAAAACCTCACAAAAAGTTCAATCCAAGGTAACCTGACATATAATCTATACAAAATTTAGGCAACCCGACCAACTCAATAATACGATAAAGTTTTAACAACTTCTTTAAAACTATTTATATTTCTATTTAATATATAAGTTACCTAAAACAACTCGATAATTACGCAGCAAATGGAGCTTATAAGATGACATCATTGAAAAAGTTATAGGTAATACCTAAATACTTGATGAATGTATATATTTTTTGAATAATTGATTGTATTTCAAATAGAGAGTTAGGGGACGTTTACTTAATAAGTCCTTACGGGTCAATTTACTTTACGAGATGAAAATACCAAGAACTAGACTCTTACCCAGTAAGAGCGATGACATGATCCAAGAGTCTTAATAATTGATTGAGACAATATTTAGTTGATATACGTTCTCAAAACATTATGTTTTAAGAGCATGCATAATGATAGGACCTCTAAGAACCTTACTTGGTATATTTTGTATTGTCATATCATTGTCATCTCATTTTCAATTAAGTAAGAAGTAAGAACCTCAATGCAGCTTCACAATGAAATTCTTACAAAAACCTCGATTTCCAGTTTTATGTATTTATATTATATAATTTTATTTACGATTTATAAATTAATTTTACTTACAAATACAAAAATATTTTAAAGATATCTTATACATAATAATATCTTAATGAAATAATTAGAAATAAACTTATCAAAAACAACATACAAAATTTAACAAAAATTTACAAGAAATAAAACACAAAACAAAATTAAAAAAAAAAAAAGACTTTTGCAATATTTTTCTAATCAATTTTTAACACATATTTTTTGTAGACTTATTAGGCCCTTAGTAGCGCAACCTACAAGCCCATAAAGCCTGAACTGTCTCATCAATGCACATCAAGTTACCCACACAAGCCATATACATTTCCAAAAAAAAAAAAAAAAAAAAAAAAGAAGAAGAAGAACGAGAAAGAGAGACAACAGATAAGAGCGGGTTGCCAACCCCGTTCAGAACCCACTCACCAAGCCTGCAATCTACCGACATGCATGCGTAGTGCTACCCAGCCGAGCCCACAAGCCCGCATGGCTTATCCAATGGCCAAACCACAAGCGATACTCATGGGCCTCATGGGCCTTAAAGGAAAACAAAATAAAGGTAACTTTTGACTTTTGAGAACAAAATTAAAAGATTACAATTTCAATAGTATTGGAAAAAAAATGCAAACAAAGTTCATATGATTTGAAATCATATCCTTTTTTATTTGTTTCAAAAATGGAGAGATAGAACATGAATTCAAATATAGAAGTAGTTATTTCATCCCAATGCTTAAATTTTCATATTCTTTTATGATCATCTTCAAACATAGATTCATCATGCTCATCAAATGGAGGAATTGAAGCCAGAAAACGCTCATAATCATCATCATCATCTTCATCATCACCTTTAAATTGAGAAAATTCAGTGATCATTTTTAAGCTTTCACAGATCCAAAATTCATCATCCTCAGATCTTCCTAATTAACAATCTCCATATTCTCATTCAACAATCACCTTGTTTGTATGTATACATATACATATACATACATATATGTAATTGTGGTTTACCTGTATACGACCAGTTGTTAATATAGTTCGTTTTTTTTTTTGTGTGTGTGCCCTAATTTAAACACATCTGTATCTGTATCTGATCATAATCGGGACTCTCGAATCATCATGAATCCTTTCTCATCCGGAACGCGTCTGAGGTGAGTTGCTGTTACTTTTCACGACTAATTTTCATGTTTTATGTATCACTTTATTTATAGTTTGATCAAATTTGAAAACCGAATGCTGTTCATGTTACCTTAATTCGTGTTATTCGCGACTTTGATCGCGGATTTCTTGAGTTTGCATTGGTTTTACTAATTGAAAACCGAATGCTGTTCGTGTTACACACCGCGTTTTGGGGACACAAGTACGGTAGGTTCATGGAAATATGTAGTTAAGCGTGTTTGGGTGGGAGCTGTACCAGGATGGGTGACCCCTTGGGAAGCCTTCGTCAGGTCGCTAGAAACAAATTTGTGAGCCAATGGAGCAAAGCAGACAATATTGTGGTGTTAACAAGTAGATGAGTTGGAATTGTTTCTATGGACAATGAACTACCAGAATGATGTTTGGTATGCTAGCTTTTGAAGGATGAAGATCCCAAATGTTGTAAAGGATGACTAAAATGGACAATGAAATTGTAATGGATAAGAGTGGAAAGAACAAGACTGATGCATCCACATACATGGTTACTTATAGATATGACTTTGGATGTTGAATTCAAGTGAAGATCCACAAGATGGAAGTTTGCAAATAGGACTCAACATAATGCACCCGAAAGTAAACAACATATAAGCGAAATTCATAAGTAGAAAATTGATTTCACCAATTTAAAGGAATGGTTTTAATATTTTATTCTTCAAAGCATGGTATGTAAAGAACAAGGGAATACTATTTGCACCCCCTGAATGTCAAAATCAAGTCATTCTGTGTTTTGGGAATGTAAAAAGATGTGTGATGTTGATGTGTGTGAGGAGAAAATCATCTATAGGGATGCAGTTAACAACTTATAGGGGTGCAATTAGCCTCCCCCATTCTTATATATAAGAAATAGCACTGATGTTGAGATGTACTACCTATTTGGCAGTATGTTGGCAATAATTATGTTTTATAGCTAAGTAGGAAACTAGTAAAAAGAAAAGCTTCAGTGTATTACTACTTAGGGTTTAGATCCAATGTGAATGGGGGTTACCATATGGGCTAAAGAAGAGATGAAATGTGATCCAACAAGCTATACATTCAAGGAAACGGTTGGTGGGAATAATATCTTTGATGGAGACGAGAAGTAGATAAATCTATTTCGATTTTATGGAAATAACTAAAGAAGGTCCCTCTTCTGGATAGCCTTGTTTTTTTGCACACACTTATTGCAAGCCGGGGCCTATATGGAAACAATCATTGTATTCTGTGGGGTAGGGGTTAGGTGTGCATAGATCTCACCCCTCTCAGATCCCACCTCCAAGTGCTATATATTGGGCTCGTTTGGTTTAGTTAAAGAAGGTCCCTTTGGGGTAGACGACATGTGTTCACACTTCTCACCCCCGAAGATCCTACTTTCGAGTGGGATATACTATGTCAGTTTTGTGTAAGGTCCGTGTTTATGCCAGTACAGATATGGTGGATATATGCCAATTGCCAACTAGTTCCCCATTATGTTTGAACATCATGGAGCTTTGTCGATGTATAATACAAGTTGGTAGGAAGAAAAACATGGTGGCCCGGAGGACATGGACTTTGTTGTGATTATTGTTATTCATTTTGTCTTCCAAAAGCAATCATATCAGGGATGGACCTCATCTTTGACAATAGAACATCATACAGGGAGGCAGAGAGAGCAATGCATACTCCTATTAGTTTGTCTTCTGGGTATGAACTGAAAGGGACCATTTATTTTGTCGTCTGTATGTACGCTGGCCTTAATGGCGTAATTTTCCTCCATGTTACAAATCTTACTTACGAAGGGGTGAGCTAGAGAAAGGTTCTACTGGGGTTGCAATGTTGCTAATTTTGCGCATTTAACAAAAATCTACATTATCGCATTTCCGTAGGAGATTGGAACTTCCTTTACCCAGAAGAAGGTTGGAACTCTTGACTTGCCTAGGCATTTAACCTTATATTCAAGAACATGTTTAGATGGTGTAAAGGAACTGGAATGGTAGATTCGGTTCAAGAAGACATATTTAAACACACGTACGCTTGCATACATGTAACAACATGACAATTCGTGACGTTGGCTGATTATTCCTTTGCTTCTAGAATGATGTTAACCAAGAAAAGTTTCATTGGCATGCTTTTCACACATTTTATTTTCTGTTCCTGTGGTTTGTTTTTGATGGCTGCTGCCTTCGAGTTATCCTTCCAACGATGCTATACTTGTTTCTTTTTCCTAGATTAATCGTTATAGTGAGACGTATTCCAGCAAATAAATGAGAACCTGCATTTTTTTTCATGTTTCTGTGATGGATCGAAAATATGGGTGGGTTCACGTGAGACCTGTCTGCTTTCTTGAGACCCATGAGACCACATTTTTACACTTGAAACTTCACAATAAAACATTGTAAAGGTAAAAAAAAGGTCTGAATCTTCACAGCAAAGACGCGGTGAAGGTCACAATTACCTTCACAGTGTTTTGCTGTGAAGTTTTAAGTGTAAAGAAATGGTCTCACGATAACAGTCTGGTCTCACATGATCCCAAGTCTTGAAAGTATTGGTAACATGAGACAATGATGGTACTATCAATATGGCAAACACTTGGGGTGGATGTGTTTAAAGATTATAACCTGTGCATTGCAGGGACATGATTCGTTCAATACGAGCTTGCAAAACTGCAGCAGAGGAGCGTGCTGTTGTTAGAAAAGAATGCGCTTCTATCCGTGCAGCAATTAGCGACAATGATCAAACTTTTAGACACCGGAATTTGGCAAAGCTCATGTTCATTCACATGCTAGGCTATCCAACACATTTTGGTCAAATGGAATGCCTCAAGTTAATTGCAGCCCCTGGGTTCGCAGAGAAACGAATAGGGTATCTTGGACTTATGCTGCTTCTTGATGAAAGACAAGAAGTTTTGATGCTGGTGACCAACTCATTAAAGCAGTATGTGCTCACTTTTCCTTCCTTTTTACATCTTGTGTTCTAAAAGCATGCCTGCCTCTAGTGATAGAAAATCACATATTATTCTCATTTGCAGAGATCTAAACCAGAACAACCAGCATATTGTGGGACTAGCTCTTTGTGCTTTGGGTAATATATGTTCTGCGGATATGGCTCGTGATCTTGCACCCGAAGTTGAAAGATTGCTGCAGTTTCGAGATCCAAATATTAGGAAGAAAGTAAGTGCACAAATTACGGGTCTTTTACGGGTTATGAACTGGCAATTCATGTTTTATTCAGACTGAATACAAGCTTTATTCGGACTGAATATAACATGAATATTCAAACTGAATATTGCCACGTGGCGCGATACTAGTGGTCCTCACGTTCACATTTGAACCTGACCCTATATATATATGTGTGTTTTTTTTTTTTTTTGGAAGAGGTATCCCAGACCACATTGGGCCCAGGCTAATCCTCGGCAATTTTGGGCCGAAGCCCGACTGCTAAAGCATGCAGCCCGGGGTCGAAGCCCCCGTACCTCCAGAATGCATCCCCCAGGGCTCGAACTCGGGTTCACCACTATGTAGTGCCCAAGCCTTACCACTAGGCTAACACTCCTTTGGTTATATATATATGTTGAATGAAAGCAAGAGTTATGATACATGTGGCATGTGTACTTTCTTTTTCGTGTTTCATTCAAAGTAGTTTTCAAGTTCACATTTCACTACATATGGCATCAAACTTACTCAAAGTTATTAAAATTGTACGTACAGGCAGCGTTATGCTCTATTAGGATTATAAAGAAGGTCCCTGACCTTGCAGATAATTTTGTAGACCCGGTGGTTTCCTTGCTTAAAGAAAAGCATCATGGAGTTCTGTTAACCGGAATCCAGCTTTGTACGGATTTGTGTAAGGTCAATGAAGAAGCCCTTGAGTATTTCAGGAAGGTACATTGATCTTTTTTTAATATAATGGTGTAGAGTATTGTGAAGTAAAGAGACGTATGCGCAACTTATTGGCCTGAATACAATAATTTAAGCATGCATTCATTGTCACCTAAGCTTTATTCAGTATGAAATATCATGCAGAGTGAATAAAACCTTTATTCACACTGAATAAAGCTTTAGTCAAACTGAATATTGCCACGTGGCACGATACTAATGGTCTCCATGAGTTCACATTTGAACCTGACCCTATATATATATAGTATTTTTGTTGTTACTTATCAATGATTATTTTGTTTTATGGTGCCTTATACTGGCTGCTTTATGTAATGAGACATTTTTTTTTTCCTTCTTTAATCTAGAGATGCACAGAGGGTTTAGTAAGATCTTTGAAGGATGTTGTGAATAGTCCATATGTTCCCGAGTATGACATTGCTGGGATTGCGGACCCTTTTCTCCATATGAGATTGCTCCGTGTTTTGCGCATCTTGGGCCATGGAGATGCCGATGCTAGCGATTGCATGAGTGACATTCTTGCTCAGGTCAGACTTATCTTTTTGTGTCATAATATCTAACCTCAAATTTAGAATTATCCTCTAAACAATTGGACCCAACTATTGATTTACCTCAATGCCCTTGTCTTATGGTGTTCATTTTTGTATCTTACATCGTTGATGCGTCTCAGATAGTATTCAGTGCCTTCAAGCTTCCTTTGACTATCAGCTAACAAACCTCATTTGAGTTGATGAATCCTATGTTTTGAGACATGTATGGTGCGTTTGGCATCCATACGTGACATAACAGGATGGAACAAAACACAACAGACAATTGGACAATGTTTGGTAAGACAGAACTGGACAGGACAAGACAAGACAGGACATAACATATAAAATATAATAATTAAAATTTTAAAAAATAAGTCCGTTCTACTTTGTTCCACATAAAAGTCCCAGCCAAACATGGAACAGTGATCCCTGCTCTGTCTGTCTACCAAACGCATATGTAATGAAAATCATCAACTTAAGATGATTTTGTAGCGAAGTTGCTTACATTACACCCTTCTATTGCTGAATTCCTTATCTAGGTGGCAACAAAAACCGAGTCACACAAGAATGCAGGGAATGCTATCCTCTATGAATGTGTAGGAACCATTATGAGTATCGAAGATAATGGTGGTTTGCGTGTGCTTGCGATCAACATCTTAGGGAGGTTCTTGTGTAACCGTGACAACAACATCAGGTGAAGCGTCACTCATTAAAAACAGGAGTATTCATCTTGTCTTTTAAAATGTTATTTGCATATGTTTCATACATAAAAGAACAAAAGTTTCTTAAAATGACAATGTAACATACAAAATTTATTTAAATAAGACAAACATATTTCAATACAAAATGTTCAATGAGTTCTTCACAATTAACTCATGTGGCAGATATGTTGCACTGAACATGTTGATGAAAGCAATTGCAGTAGATGTTCAAGCGGTTCAGAGACATCGTGCAACGATTTTGGAATGTGTGAAGGTATTTCCCTTACGTTTAAATAAAAACAGTACTTATTGTAGTATCCTTGCGGGAAAAGGGAGGAAATGATGCTTGTATTGGCTCTACTACTTGGCAATTTCTTCTTGTTTTTCTTTTCAGGATTTAGATGGTTCGATACGTAAAAGAGCTCTTGAACTTGTATATCTTCTGGTGGATGAAAGTAATGTAAAACCATTGACAAAGGAGTTGATTGATTATCTACAAGTAAGTGATCAGGGCTTCAAGGGAGATCTTACTGCAAAAATCTGCTCCATTGTAGAAAAGTAAGTTCAAGGTTTCTTCTTATGCAGCTTTTCTTGCATCCCGATGTAATAAAGTCAAATTTAAACGTTATTTTTGGAAGCCGTAGGGAGGTTCAAGGGAAAACCTAAAAAAAAAACGGAAAGCTGAGGAACACCCTCATATGTGTGCATGTTACAAATTACTTCTACGCACAGATGCATACAGTCCAGATGAAGGGCTACAAAGGTGTTCCTCAGTTTTCCGTTTCTTTGAGGTTTTCCCTTGAACCTCACTCTGTTTTTAACTATGTTATTTGAGAATCTTATTAATTCAATTACATCAAAAGAGCAAATTTGAACTTATTTTGCTCATGCTAATCTTCATTCTCTGTTGTCCAGGTTTTCTCCAGATAAAATTTGGTACATAGATCAGATGCTCAAGGTTCTCTCCGAGGTATGCTTATTCGATAAATTAACCGAATTCCATTCAAGTGGTTGTCTTTATTACGATATCTTCATGTTCTCTATAACTATTTCCATCAAGTATGCAGTTCATGATATTGTCTCAAATTTACACCTCTTCAAAAACCATTTGCTTCTAGTTAGATCAATCTAGTTCATTCCACTTGTTTAAGACATTTCTCCATCTTTGATGTATGTATGTTTAGATTAGACGTAAACGAGATGCTAATCTCTTGTCGGATGCTTAGTAGGCTGGAAATTATGTAACGGCTGCAGTATGGCACGCGCTAATCGTTGTGATAACTAATGCTTCTAACCTCCAAGGATATACAGTAAGGTCACTTTACAAAGCGATCCAAATATCAAATGACCAGGTATAATGAAATATTTTTCTTAATAACCCTTTTGTTAGTTTGGTATCAATCAATATTATTGTTCTTTGCTTTCAAACAGGAAACACTTATTAGGGTAGCGGTGTGGTGCATCGGAGAATACGGTGATATGCTGGTAAACGGTATCGACATGCTTGATATAGAGGATCCCATAACTGTGAGTTCGCTTCATCATAACGATGATAATTTATAGTGCTTGTTTGCCGGTTTTTCTGTCGGATTGTATTTTGTAATATATAAGAGCATCTCCGATAGCTAAGCTAAAATGGAGAAAAGAGGGTTTTAGCATTTCTGTTGCTCCAAAACTACGTTGTCCTCTATGCTAAAATAGAGGAAAGAGGAGAGAGATTGTAAAAATATCTATATAGAGAGAAATGATTATTTTAATACTCTCATCAATAAGATGTATTGAAAATAAATGTTTAGGCGAAAGAAATAATATTTTATTAAATGTATTTGATATTTTGATAATATAATTGATGTTAGAAATTGCTAAAATAGTGTACTAAAATAGAGTAGCTGTGAGTTGAATGTAATTTTTTTAGAAATTTTGACTTTTAGAGCATCTCCAATAGGTATGCTATATTTTTTCTATAACAGAGTACGTAAAGTCAAAAAAATTTACAAAAAACTATAATCATCTCCAACAACTACTCAGCAATCCTAACATTAACTAAGTTAATACTATATTCACTATATTGAATGTTCTATTAATTTGATTTGTTATGATCAGGTAACCGAGTGTGATGCCGTGGATGTTGTGGAAAGTGCTATGAAGCATCATTTACTAGATCTTACTACCAGGGCAATGTGTTTGATCGCTTTGTTGAAGTTGTCGTCTCGTTTCCCTGAATGCTCACAGTAAGCTTATATTTGATTCTAGATGGCGGTTTTTGTTACTTGCTTTGTTTTTTTCTTTCCGAAATGGTAATACTTATTGTTACGATGAAATGATACAAGTATGCGAATTGTCGTTGTAGTAACATTTCGTAAGGACTTGTAAAGTTGCTGTTGCTGATTTATGGTTGATACTTTTAGGAGAATAAAGGAAATAATTGCTCAATCTAAAGGAAGCCTTCTGCTTGAACTCCAGCAGAGATCTGTGGAATTCAATTCTATAATTCAAAAGCATCAAAATATAAGGTAAAAGTTTCCTTTGGTGATATATATATATATATATATAGAGAGAGAGAGAGAGAGAGAGAGAGAGAGAGGGAAAACCTCAGAAAAGTGAGGAACACCGAACACCCTCGTAGCCCTTCATCTGGACTGTATGCACTTGTGCATAGAAGTAAATTAAGTTGTCTTTTTGGTTTTTATGCACGTGTGCATATTACAAATTTATTCTATGCACAAGCGCATCGGAACAAATTTTCCATTTTTTTGAGGCTTTCCCTTGAACCTGACCTTGTAGAGGGTCGGTTTCAAATGAAAACCGAGTTTCGGTTGCGAATGTGAGGACAAAGGAGAGTGCTCCACGTGTCCAGACCTTCACATGTCGTTCATGTATTATTCATCTTGAATAATGTATCATTCAGGATGAATAATAGAGCATTAAAGATGAACAATACAACATTCAAAATGAATAATATATGGATCATGAATCCGCGTATTATTCAGTTTGAATGTTGTACTATTCATCATGAATGGCCGTTCAAAAAAAAAAAAAAAAAAAAAAAAAACTATTCATCATGAATGTTGTGTTATTCATCACGAATGATGCATGGACATTCACCTTAGTTATTCATACCGAAATCTGAATGTTAGCTATCGTCTTACAATGCTATTGGATTTATGAAGGTCTGCGCTGGTTGAAAGGATGCCGGTTCTTGATGAAACTATGTATAATAAAAGAAGGTCTAAATCTGTACCAGGAGCAGTTTCAACTTCACTAGAATTTGCATCAAACCTTCCGAATGGAGTTATTGCCAAAACAGATGTTGCCCCTCTAGTGGATTTACTCGATTTGGGCGGAGACGAACCTCCGCCACCCGCTTCTTCAGGCGGCAATTTTCTTCTCGATCTTATGGATGTTGGTACTCCACATTCTTCGTCGCAATCAGGTTAAACTTATCCTTAACAAACTACGTTCTCTCGTCGAAATGTATTTTTAGTGCCCGTTATTTTTGTAAACGGAAAACACACACACACATATAGACCAACAAATTGCGACTGTAAGACACCAGCTCTGATAAACTCAATGGCCACTGTTGTTAGGGATGCCTGAAACTAGTCTTGGGCCAGATGGGATATTCCACCATATCCTCCCATGGGCCCTACCTACTTTTAAAGAGTAAACACTTTTGTCCCTAACGTTTGTCAATTTCAACGGATATCGTTCCTAAACTTTAAAAACTCGGATTTAGTCCCTCACGTTTGTCATCTCATAACATTTTTGGTCCTTTCTTCTAATGGCCGTTAACTTTTCCGTTAAGTCCAATTAAATGCAGGCTATTTTTATCATTCTAAATATTTTCTTGATGACCAAAACACTACTCATTTAACCGTGTGTTGATGGATTTAATTTAACAGAAAAATATTTAAAATGACTAAAATACCCCTCATTTAATTGGACTTAACAGAAAAGGTTAACGATCATTAAAAGGAGAAACCAAAACCGTCAGGAAACGACACACGTGAAGGACCAAATCTGAATTTTCAAAGTTTAGGGTCACCAAAACCGGTTGGCAAAACCGAAAAACGAAAATGGTTTTTTGCTTAATGAAAATTAAGCATGCATGAAGATTAATAATCATGCCATCTTTACTTTCCTCACTTTCAGGTACTACAGTTCAGCCTCAAAAAAGTGGCACAGATGCTCTGCTGGATCTATTATCAACTTGGTCACCTCCACCTGAAAAAGAATCACATACAACAACTGATATAGTTTTGTTAAATCAAGATGATAACACTTCAGTCAACAACCCATTAGACATTGTTTCATCATCAATTGTTCCATCTGGTCAACTCAAACCTACAAGTTCATCTGTGATGGATTTGTTAGCCGAATTTGGTCCGAACCCTGAAACGACGCCCGGTGAGTGGTTCTTAATACGAGATTCAATTTGCGTAAACGGGTTTTTTTTTTTTGAGATCTAATAAACCGTTGTTTTTCGTAAATAGGAGATGGTGGTTCTACTTCTACGTATCCGTCCATTGTTGCATATGAGAGTAGCTCGTTGACGATAGTCTTCAACTTTTCAAAGCGGCCCGAAAGTCCACAGGTGACTGACATTGAGGCATTGTTTACGAATAAGTCTTCTGAGGTTTATACGGATTTCGTTTTCCAGGCGGCTGTCCCAAAGGTAACACCCGACTACCGTTTTATGCTTGTGTGATAGTTATTAAGCTTCTAGTTTCACTATCTTTTGTGCAATTCGTGTTGGTGATTTTAGTGTCATCAGGCATTTTTAGTGTGATTGTTATTTACAAAGGCTAAGATAACATGAGTCAGAAGGTGTGCAATGCACATTTACAAATACTGCCCCTATCACCTTGGATCGCCATAAGGTCCGGTCAAGGGGGGAAGCGCCCTTCTTCGAATTTCTACGAAGAGGATTGCTTAGGAATTTTTAGTGAAATTTTTTGAATAATATTTGGAGACTAATGGGCCGTTTACCAAATGCTTACACGTTAAGCGCTTAAGGGATCACTTACCCAGTTACCCATATAGGATGAGGTTGTCTATGACCCAAAATCTTATCTGGTAAGAGGGCGATGGCAAGAATTGGGAGTCTTACCGGTAAGCGAGTGTGACGACTCTTACCCAGTTAGCATTTACCAGGTAAATTGTTGCTTACAGTGCCATTTTGATGGACTAGAATCTTACCAAATAAAAGCTTACCTTGTGTAGATTCAGAAGCCTATAAATATACAAAATGGTTGATCTAGTATGTATATATATACATATATGTATACATATAGGAAAGAAACGAATAAGAAAATGGTCGGATCACATGTGATTTTATACTAAAATCACGTGTAAAATCACATGTGATTCATGCGACTCGGCTGCAACTTTTGAGGTCGCTGGCCACATTGCATGCACACCCTTCGCTGTAACCACAAAGAATTGAATGTGAATCTTTTGCTGGTAAGCGTTTATACAGTAAGAATTTGGTAAAAGGCCCTTAAGTGATTGTAACCACAAAACCAGATTCTCAACAATTCATGTTTCTTTGCATTTCTATTGGAATTGCCAAAAATAAAAAGTGTTGCCATCTATCTGATACACTTAAATTTCAATTTACAGTTTCTTCAGTTACATCTAGAGCCTGCTAGTAGCAACACTCTTCCAGGAAGCGGTAACGGGTCGATAACTCAAAAATTACACGTTACCAACCGACAACACGGCAAGGTAAGCATACGTATACGCTTACGCTTACACTTATTCTTCTTCCTTTATTTCTTTATTCTTCCTCCGTTCTACCCGTTAATTGTTGCTATTTCCATTTTATATAAACGAAGGATTGTGTGAGAATAGGAGTTAAGGTGAGAAGTGTAAGAAGGGATTTGCACGCTTGATCACTTTTAATCAGTCTTAATCTAATGTTATAGATTAAGTCCCAAGATAGCCCATGAATTAGCTTAGAAGGGTTTTTTCATCTGATCTTATTTAGCATTGATCCAAGAATGGAGACCCCTTCTTACCCTTCTCAGGATAACTACTATTCTTGCTAGAAACCAACTCTGTTTATATATCATTCATCGTGCAAATAACGGATCTTGATTCCACCAGAAATCGCTTGTCATGCGCATTCGATTAAGTTACAAGTTGAATAACAAAGATATACTCGAAGAGGGGCAAATCAGTAACTTCCCACGCGATTTGTGAGCCCGAGCAGCCACATCTTTTCGGGTTCGTGTTTTATGTTTCTGTTCTTTTAGTTGAGCCGATAATGATCGACTCCAAATTTTGAAGAATGTTAGGAGAATGATTTTGTAATTTTCAAGACATTTTTATTGTTTTAATTTGTTAGAGCATCTTCAACAGATTCTCCAAAATGGAGATTTTTGTGATTTTTGCTCTGATAGATTCTCTAAAATAGAGAAAGTAAGAGGGAAATGATATATAAAATAATTTATGAGTTGTATTAAATATTTAATAAAATAAATATTGTAATCTTCAAACTTCATTTTCTTTTTATTGAGATTTTGAATTTTAGTTCTTTGTTTTGTAGTATCTCCGACCACACATTAAAATAGTAGGCTAAAGAACAACATAACATTATATATATACATGTAACTAATATTATGATTAATAATTAACATTTAAATTTGACAAAATAAATTACGTTTTCTAACAAATTAATTATTTACTCTTAATATATAGCTTAAAAACGAATAAACAAGTCATTATTAAAATATAAATTGTCAATAATATAATAACATCATACCTTTCAAACATAGAAGTCAATTTTAATGTTTTTGACTTTTATCGGCCATTTTAAACCATCCGCAGCGGGAATGGCAAGGGATCGACATGGAAGCCCAACAACACTTTCGTGGTTGATTGGCAAACAGTCAAGCACCAAAATTGGTACCCCCATGGTAGACTACCCCACCCTCTCTCTCTCTTCTCTCTATCTTTTTTTTTTTTTTTTAATTATTTAGATTGGTATGGGTGTGGTTCAAATTGGTAAGAATTGATAAGGTTTTGATAAAATAGTGGAAAGCTGATACGGCGCTGATGTGACGACTGGTACTATTGGCAAGAGCCGTCACCACTGTGGATGGTTTTTAGAGATCGACCGAAATACCACTCGACCAACAAAGACTTTTTGCCGGCTCACCGGAGATGGTCTAAAACTCATAAATATTAATAAAAATATTTGGTTGATTTTTTATATTTTCTTTTACTCATTACTTTTTAGTTGTTATAATTTTAATACATATGTAACAGCTTAAAAAATTGAAATGAATGTTACTCTTTAATGCCAATTGTGTGGTTTTGAGTTGAAAAAAGTTTGAGCTCTTTATTTATTTAGTAATACTAACTTTCAGTCATAATCCCTTTTTTAAGTTATTTCCTATAATTCATTTGTTAAAAAATATTAAGATAATGATTTATTGTTTTTTATTTTTGTCCATATCACTAACTCCATCAATTACCATTAAGGCCATCCGTAGCAGTACTATGGGATCGGCGGACATGATGCTGGCGGGCTTCTGGGTTCGGCGGGGTCCGTTGCATGGCCAGCGGGCTCAGTTAAATCGAGTTGCCAAAGCCGATTTGACCGCTCTCGCCCCCCTATTTTTATTGGGTATTTGGTATGGAAGGGTGTAACACCTTAGGCGTATCCCATATCGGCCGTGGACAGGAGTGATGCTGGGTTTTATAAGTAATATCTTGGCCTTCCTAACAACAACGCGTTTTGGGGCCTAGTGCACGGCAGGTTCTAGGAACGCTGCAGTTAAGCGTGCTAGGGTGGGAGTAGTACCAGGATGGGTGACCACCTGGGAAGTCCTCACCAGGTCGCCAGAAACAAAGCCGTGAGCCGGTGGGGCAAAGCGGACAATATTGTTGTTGAGGTAGGCGGGATGTTACAAAGGGTTCGAGTACTAACATAGAGGGCTCTAGAAGGCTTGAAGAGGGCTTATGAAAAAGCTAATGTGGCGCTGACATGGCTCGAGGGCTCAACCCTTATTGGCCTAAATACAATATTTTTTCCTCAAATTTAGATTGATCTGGTTTTTTGCTTGCTTTTTTCCAAGGGTTTCTTTTATTTCGATCTTATTATATTGAGTTAAAGCTTAATAGGATTTTTTTTATGATACATTTTTCTTCATATTTGGGTTATATCTAATTAAATTCATCTATATTGGAAGATCTATTTGTGGGTATATATTGATATATTCTTACGTTTGTTTTAATTTATGGTGACAAAAGGTGATATTAATGATGGAAAGTTGTGGTTTGTTGGTGATGGATGGAGGTTGGTGATGAAGACTATCAAAGTCTTCATATTTGACAATTTTATCCAAAATCATTGAGATTTTCTTTATAAACTTATTAAAAGAGTCTTGTCTAATATTTTATAAGCTAGTTTTTTTGACAATTTTACAAGTTATATATCTTGTTTGACATCTTTAAATCATTTTACTTTACCATTTATTTTACTAGCTAGTTTTTTCACTTTAATAAAGTTTATAATTAACTAACTTTCCAACTAACAACTAGTTTGTTACACATGACACTTGTGTAAAATCAAAAAGAACTTCAAAATTCACACACACACATTCTTTTTGTATAAAAACAAACGGTAAAAACGAAAAAACCCATAAAGCATAAAGACAAATCCGAAATTTACTTTATTAATTATGTCATTTTTTAACAAATCAAATGTATTACATATATCTACTTCAAAAAAAGGGTTTGTGAATTACAAAATGTAAGCATGAAGGGACAAAACAAACATTTTGGATGCAAGTGGTAGAACAAAATTTTCAATGCATATATATAACCTAATTCTCTCTCTCTATATATATATATATATATATAGAGAGAGGAAAGTTCAAATGTGAATCACTTTTTGGTTGCGAACGTGAGGACAGCCGAGAGCGACACGTGGCGGTGACTAGTCAATAAAGGTGGCTTTGAGTGTGGTCCCCCCCCTTTTAATTCAATGTCATCCCATGAATCGCGGCTAGTCATCCGTCGTGGGCTTGACGTGACGCCTAGTCATCCGCTACGTGTCGCGCTCTCGGCCGTCCTCACATTCACAACCAAAAAGTGGTTCACATTTGAACCGGCCCCTATATATATATATATATTGAAAGGTTCAAACAAGAACAAAATCAATTTGCAAGAATAAAGGGACAATTCTAGATCACATGTGATGTGGGTTCTACATAATAAAAAATCATATATGATTCAGGTGGGTCCCACCACTAAATCATATATGATTTATTTAATGATGGGTCTCACATAACATGTGGCTCAAAATGCATTCTTTTGTTCCTCCAAATGAGATTGTTCTTGTATGAATCTCCCTCTATATATATAGAGGAATAATTAAACAAAAAACATTTTTTTTATAAAAACCCGTGAAAACCGACTAAAAAATAATTTTTTTTATCAAATATTATGATATTAACTATTGTTACACATATATATTTTTTCATAATGTAAGTATCATTCATGAAAAAATAAAATTTTTATTCATATTATGAATCGAAAATATACAATATTTTTATTCATATTATGAAACAAATTCATAGATGATATTCATCTTATGAAAAAAAAAATATGTGAAACAACATATCAATTCTAATATTTGATGGAAAAAAATCGTAAAAAATTTATTTTTAAGTCGGTTTTTATGAGTTTTTACAAAAAAAAGTGATTTTTACATGAAGGCTCATATATATATATATATGATGAGCCCACAAGCTTTGAGTACTACTCTTAGTTGTTTAAATCATGAATGCCAAGACTCTATCACTACACTTTTCATGGATCCCACCTCTTCATCATATTCATTCCACAACCTCACAAGAAAATGGTTGGTGCACCTTACAAATTCAAAGAACACTTCTTCATTTCACCATTAAAATGTTATCTATTTATGTGTTTATAAATCTTCAAAAGACAAAAACTATTAAAATAATAAATTCATGAAAAATATAAGCTTTCACTCGTATAGCTCACCCTACCATCCCGACGGTACAAAGAGCGACTCTGATACCATTAATAACACCTTAAAGCCCAAAATAATATATTGGCCCAATAACTTTGAATATAATATAAAACCATGGTTGAAATTACATGTAGCCAACAACCTAAAACCTAAAGCTTACAGCCCCAATATTCTATCTATGTGTAATTAGTGGTTACATTTGCTCAAAACAAGAAAAATACATGTAATTTGATATATAATTTGACTATTATGGTAATTTTACATGGAGGGAGGATTTGCCCATATGGGTATTGAAGAATCTTGAAATCTATGATGATGTTTCTTGGACCAAAGCCAAACCTTGGAAACAGAAAAGCTCTCACCTTTACTTCCATTGCTAATTTCTTTTCCATCTTTACCCTCATCATCAATTGAGCTCTTCACCTTCTCTTTCTCATTGCTAACACCATTTGACCAAAATGCCACTTGCAATTCTGAGTTTCCCACCACATACTCATAAGATCCCATTGAGTAACACCTTCTTTCATCAAGATTCCCATTGCCACTACTCTCTCCCACTTCTTCTCCTTTCTCACCATGTATGTCCCTAAACTTCCCTAATCTAACTTCATACACTCTTTCACATTTCTTGTTGAAATTACCAAAAACCCCATCATGGGTGGTGGTGGTGGTGGTGGTAGTGCATGAACTTGAAACCCCATGACCATCTTCTAATCCTTCCCTTGAGTGGTCCAAGTCAAAGTCAAAGACAGGATTTATGACAGAAAACCCATGTGTAAAAAGGTTTCCTCTACATAAAGGGCAAGTTGAGTTTGTGAGTAGCCAAGTGTCAATGCAATGAATGTGGAAAGCATGGCTACAAACAGGAAGCAGCCTCAAATGGTCTTCTTGTGAAAACTCACAAAGGCAAACAGCACAATGAAGTGACTCTTTTAACCCCACTAATTCTTTGTAAACAAAGATTGGTAGAGCATCAATGGAGGATTGATCTAACCCATCATCATGTAAATTGAAGAGATTTTGCAATTGTCTTTGATCACCATTTTCTTGAAATCTTGAAGATTGATGATGAGAATTTGAAGGTAATCTTATCTTTTTTATGAGAAATATCACAAGAAAGTGGAGGAGAACACAAATCAAGAACATAATTGGTATCATAATAACAAAAAAAGGTTTGATCCAATACATTTTAGTAGATGGGTATGCTACAAAAAACCATCCAACTCATCAAGATTTCATCAAGAAAGGTTTTTTTAGGGGTTAATCAACCCCCAACTCATGAACTTGGTATAAAAGCAACTAAAGAACTAATTACAAGAAACCCACTTGAAATTATTCAAAAAAAAAAAAAATCAAATCTTGATTTCAATCAAAATCAATGGCTTTCTAAAAGAGGGTTTTAGTTTACCCACCTCAAAATTTCTGCTTTCTTTGGAGGTGTAGAATCAAGAAATCTTTAAGAGGGAAAAAAAGAGAAATGAAAGAGGTTCCAAAAAGTAGTTTCTATGTTTAGGGTAGGCATTGGCAAATGGGGACATGAGGTGTGAAGGTTGTCTAAGTTCCACAACAACCAAGTGACATTCTTGGTTTATAATTTAATATTGAAAAATTGATTAGAATAAGGGGATCATATTTTTGATATTTATTTTATAACCACCTTTTGAATGTAGTAATGGACTTAATGGAAATAATGTAAGTGGTATTATGTAACTTGCATAATTTACATTTTGGATTAAAAATGAAGAAAATGGGTAGGATGCAAGTTGTGTAAGTGAATATGTAGTCTTCCGTCTTCGGACATTTCTAAACCAAACATATTGAAAACACTAAAAATGATGGGACTTTTGAACACTAAAATAAAATCCACTTAATCCAACATTAAAAACATATTAGGGGGCGTTTGGTTGGGGGTATTGAGGAGTCAGGAATGGGAATGATAATGAAAACTGCTGTTTGGTTTGATATTATATAGGAATCATTTCCGCAGATCCATTAATTTTCATTCCTAACCAAATTGGGGGGAATGAAACTTTTATTTCTATTTTGTTCTTTTTTCCATGCATTGTTCCATCAATGGATGTTAAATGAAACATCTTTTGTATTTTCAAGTTGGAAAAAAATATTTTTTTAATATGAAGCAATTTTTCATTAATTATATTGGTTTAACCAAACAGCATCAATGCAATGCTCATTTCTATTCCCATTCTCCTGCATTCCCATTTTCATTCCCATTCCCATTCCCTGAATTGAACCAAACGCCCCCTTAATGTTATAATAATAATAATAATAAAATACAAAATGTTGTTTTTTGTATTAAATTATTAATCTCTCTCTCTCTCTATATATATATATATATATAGAGAGAGAGAGAGAGAGAGAAAGATTGAATATAATATTAATACAAATTTTTAGGGGGCGCTTGGTTAGGGTATTGCAGGGCAAGGAATAAGAATGATAATGAAAACTGTTGTTTGGTCTGATACAATATAATGGAATCATTCATGTAGATCCATTAATTTCCATTCCTGACTAAATTAGAGGGAATGAAAATTTTATTTCTACTTGGTTCATTTTTTTCATATATCGTTCCATCTCTTAATGTTAAATGTAACATCTTTTGTATTTTCAAGTTAGAGGAAAAAAAAAATTAATACTAAACATTTTTTTCATTGATTATATTAGGTTAACCAAGCAGCATCAATACAATGCTTCATTCCTATTCCCATTCTCCTGCATTCCCATATTCATTTTCATTCCCATTCCCTAAGACGAACCAAGCACCCTCTTAGTGTTGGTCAGAAACTGAAAAATCTCTATTTAAGTGTTTTTAATGTTTTTTAGGTGAATTTGAGACGGTCTTAATAGCAATGTCCATTTTTCCTTATTATTTTAATTTAAAAATGGATTACACAAGTTGCATAATATTACTTGTTCAATTTATGGTTAAATTTGTAAATGAGTTTGAAATAAGGCTATAATACATAACTATTTGGGTCGTAAACTGCATATTTCCTGGGGTTCAAATCCAGGTGCTTTCAACTCTTTTGGGTATGGATGTTTAGATTTGTATGATGACAACAGACCATTGTGATCACATAAGGGACTGATCGGTATATATAAGTTGACATGAAAACCTACGATTACCAGTCTAAAACAAGATAATAAGACATTTTTGGTATCCTAACAAATTTTAAGAACACCTTTAGGATAAAATGTCTTGCTAGCTTTATACAAGACAATGTTCAGATAAGCTTTGATGTCATAAGAAAATAAAAATGTAATGTTGGAATAAAATTTTTTATTTAAAAGACTTTTAGTGGGCTTGACATGAGGCCCATAAAGGGATCGGGCTATCCAGGCCCATTTATCTATAACAATAACTCAAAACATTCATTTTACGAGCTACCTTTCAAAATTCAAATATGTAAGCAAAAAATATACTTGTGTAACTCGAAATTTAAATATATATATATATAGAGAGAGAGAGAGGGGGATTCATACAAGAACAACCCAATTTGCTAGAACAAAGGAACCAAGGAAATCACATGTGATTTTGTGCCGCTATGGAAAAAGCGTGTGTAGGTCACGCGCCGACAAGGCGAGTGGGAGAGCCGCGAGTGGTCGTCTATGCTGGAAATCACATGTGATTTCCTTGGTTCCTTCATTCTTGTAAATTGGTTTTGTTCTTGTTTGAAGCTAATTTTATATATATATATATATATATAGATAGAGAGAGAGAGAGAGAGAGAGAAAAGTTCAAATGTGAACCACTTTTGGGTTGTGAACGTGAGGACAACCGAGAACGCGACATGTGGCGACTTTGAGTGTCCCCCCCCCCCCCCCAATTCAATGCCCTCCCATGAATCGCGCATAGTCACCCGCCGTGGAGTTGACGTGGCGCCTAGTCATCCGCCACGTGTCGCGCTCTCGGCTGTCCTCACGTTCACAACCAAAAAGTGGTTCACATTTGAACCCACCCCTATATATATATATATATATATATATAGAGAGAGAGAGAGAGAGAGAAGTATGTTCAAACAAGAACAAACTCAATTTGCAAGAAGAAAGAAACAATTCTGAATCACATATGATGAGGGCCCATTTGGGCCCCACATAATATAAAATCATATATGATTCAGGTGGGTCCCACCACTAAATCATATATAATTTTTTATTATGTGGGATCCACATAGGCCCACATCAATATATGGTTCAAAATGACTTCATTTTTTCTTGCAATTAGGATTGTTCTTGTATGAACCTACCTCTACCTCTATTTGGATTTTTTTTCATTCAATGTTACAACTTTGATATGAGATTTTCTGGTCATGTAGACAAAAGTTTCAAATGATTTGGCCTTTAAGATTGAATTCCACTCTTTATGAAGTGCAAATGAGATTTATCTGTTTTCCTTTAATAGAAACAAAAGCATTATGCTTATAATTGATTATTTTTAAAAAATCTTTTTAATTGGTAAATGTTAATAAATGTTGCCAGATGAAGCTATATCAGTGGATTATTTACAAAGAACTAGAAATAAGTAAGATATATGATAAACACGAATATTGATGATATACGCTAAGAAGAAAGTCAATGGTGCATTAGGATTCATTAAACACACATACATTATATTCATTTTCCCTTTATTTGGAAACAAAAATCGTGTAATAATGTATATTTAGTTAGAACGATCATAAGTTGTATTCTAGAATTGTTTGCTAAGTAGATAAGTTAAGATAAATGTCTAGTGTGTAATTTAAGCACATGACAAGCGACTATAGAATTGGGGCCAATGATCTAACCTTAGGAATTGGACCAGATAGATGCTACCAGCATCTAGTCAAAGGAATCAATACCAATGATCTAACATCAACCCTTCTACTTTTATACGATAAGCAATTAAGAGCGGGACCAATTGGGTGTAATGATTCATTTTATGACTAATTGGCTATGAAAATGGTTAGGTCTAAGTTTGGGACCATGTCAACTAACCAAGAGGCATTGTGCCTTTATGTCGGCCTTTATGGCAAACTAGGCTTTATCGGTCTTAGGGATCGTTTGATTTTTTTCATTAACCCATGTACATGTGAACAAGTGTTTGAATGGTTTCTTTAGTTTCTTTCTTTCCAAAGTTCTCACGAAATCTTATATGATATATAGTGTTGGGTTCTGATGAGAATAAGAACCACGGTGAGAATGTAAAAGCAAAACATTCATGACTTTCTCTACATGTAATCACCTTTATGGTATTTTTCTCATGATGACCGAAGCGTTAACAAATTCATGGATGTGAAAGCAATTAGATATATGTAAAAGATGATATTTTGAAGACGGATGTAGTTGAAAATAATGAAATAGTTAAAAACAATAAGTTCTATTAATAAATTAACTCATCCAAATGCCGAGAAGTGTCCTCACCATTCTCAAAGTGTAATATTATAATAATTCTTTTAAAAAATAAATCATTTTATCATTTATTCTTTAATAAAATCACTTTATTGTCTATTTAGAAGTCTTTTAGCAGGCTCATGAGGCCCATAAAAAGGCTGAGGCTTTAAGGCCTAATTACCCTTACCCATATAAAGTAAGCCCAAATCATTAGGCATTTTACGGGCCTTTTCTGAGCAAAAATCATTTGTGCTAAAATTCTCTGTATCAATGATGTCCAACAATCAGATGAATACACATCTTCAAGAGAGAATATCAAGGGAGTTTAAATTAATTTAAAATATATAAAAATCTGATTTATCATTATCTCATTAGTTGGATAGGGATTTCAAATATAGAAGAAGAAAACTATATGCCTAACAAAATATTTATTAAAATCTTTAAAAGACTTAATGTTTCTTTCAATGTTATGATTTTATAATGAATTATCTCACATACCGGGTATTACAAAAAGAAAAAGAAAAATTGTTATATCATTTAAACCAAGTCAAGTTGGACCTTTTTGACGATTTGACGGTTTCGTCTAATCTGAAAAATAACCAAACCGAACGATCTCGTCTAATCTTTAAGTTCAAATGTGATAAATATGTTTGTCTTAAAGGGAAACAAAAACATTAAACTTCTAATTGATCATTTCCTTTAAAAAATTTAACTGATAAATTTTAATGAATGTTGTCATACAAAACTATTTAAATGAATTATGTACCAAAAAACTAGAAAAAGTAAGAGTTTGATAAGCACAAAGACTGATTATACCCAAAAAGATATAGTCAACGATGCATTAGAATTTATTACTTACCCGATATGTTAGTTTCAATTCTCCTTTATTTAGAAAACAAATTAAAGGTGTAAGAATGTATGTTTAATTATAAAGTTCATACGTTCTATTTTAGAGCACTTTGCAAATTAAATAAGTTATAAGAAATGTTAGGTGTATAACCTAAGCAAACGACAAGCAACTAGCTGACTATAGGATCGGGGCCAAGGAACAAGCCCTAACCTTAGGAGTTGGACCAAATAGATCCTTCCAACATCTACTCAGAGGAATCAAGACCAACGATCTAACATAAATACTTATATTTTTATATGATAACCAATTAAGAGCGGGACCCATTGGGTCCAATGATTAGTTTTCTGACTAATTGGCTATAAGAATGGCTAGGTCTAAGTTGGGACCAACCACAATAGGAGACTTAGGAGTAGATCTAACAATCGATAATGATTGGTTTCAGCTAGTTTCAAAGTACTTGACTTTTTGATATAAATGACAATCTTATAGGAGAATCGTTAAAGGACTCACTAACATACTAAATACCAATCTTCATGTCAACTAACCAAGAGGCATGGTGCCTTTACGTCGTTGGCCCTTAAAACAAACTAGACTTTATCCATCTTAGAGGTTTTTCAATAATCCATGTACTTATTAAATCAGAGTATGATAATTAATAATAAATCATACAAATAAAATATAGAAAAAAAAAAGCAAAAATCGTTTAAAATTGATATATCAAAATGAATGTTAAATTAAAAATGATAAAATATTTTTTGTATAATTTGTTTCACTCCATTTTTCATCTATTTTACCTATTTTAAAACTAAGATATATTTTTTTAAAGACAGTAACCACACCTTTTTCACATTGATTCTTTAAATCATCCAAAACAATTTTTTAAATGGTTTTCTAGTTTTTTTTTTTTTTTTCTAGAGTTCAAATTTATATATACATACATACATATAGGTAGTAAAGTAGGTTCAAACAAGAACAAATTTAATTTACAAGAACAAAGAAACTCCTCATAATTACATATGATGTCGGCCAATGTGGGTCCCACATAATAAAAAATATACATGATTCAGGTGGGTCCCACGGTCCCACCACTAAATCATATATGATTTTTTATTATATGGATCCACATAGGTACACATCAATATGTGGCTATAGATAGTTCCTTGGTTCCTCCAAATTGGATAGATTCTTCCTCTATACGTAGTATTGGGTTTTAGGGAGAATGTCAATATAAAATGTTCATTTACATTTATATATCTTCGTCTACATGCAAAAGTGATTATATTATGAAAAGTGACGATAAATTTGAAGATGAATGTAGTTAAAGATATTGAAAGTAATTAACTCATCCAAAGACCCAAAATTGTTCTCAAATTTTCACCATAACTATTATTATCACACCATATAGAATTAGAACAAGAAGATAGTCAAAAAGTAATAAAAAAAAAAGATTAAAAAAACTCACTGATATATTGTAACCAAGACTTACAATATCATCAACTAATACACCACCATTATACTACACAATCTTTCTACCAATATTAATCAACCCCTAATTATCAACTTAATTAATTACTCATTAATTAATCAATACCCATTGTTATGCATGCAACTGCTTACATTCAAATCATGATTATGATACCCTAAATGTTCATGATTATTATTATTATTATCATTATTATTATAAGACATTGAACTACTACACTCTCCACCATCCTTCACATCCTCCTCTTCCACCTCCTCTTTTGCCTCCACCCCCCAAAACTCCATCGGCCGACTCGTTGCCGCCACATACTGCGGCGGTGCCGCCTCGCAAAACGGCGGCACCGGTGGCGGCGACGAGGAAACTGGCGGCACGACCGATGGGAGTTTGGAAAGGAGCGCTTCGAGGCTGCTCATTGATGGGGTTATGTTCAACGGTGGTTGTTGGTGGTGATCGTTGTTGTAATTGTAGCGGTGACAAAATTCCGGTGGCGGCACCACCGATAAATTGGCGGTCGGGTAATGCCATGCTTCGGAGGTGTTGTACCCTTCTGCTTTAAATGGGTACATTGAGGATGATGGGTGTGGTAATAGGACTCCTGGAATGCTTTCTATGTAGCCAAACTTCTTTCTTAGTAGTACCACATAGCTCAAGTCTTCAATCACCTTTTGTAAAAAAAAAACAGTCAATGTTAAAAAAACATACAATTATTAATAATTAAGTGAAAAAAAAATAATTTTTTATTGGGAAATTGATTAAAATAGTTAAATCTTCTGGACCAACTTCACATTTAAGTCATTTTTTCAATTGAATTCCCATTTTAGCCAAAGTTTACATAGAATATGAATTCTTAGTAATGGAAAAAAATTAGTAAAGGATTCAAAATTTTGCCTAAGGATTCAAAGTAAAGAATTTTTTTTTCAAGAAATCAAACTTTTGTTGTAAACTTTGGTTATTTTGAAAAACATGTTTAAAAAGTGAATTTAATTGATTGGATTAACTATGTTAGCTAAATTTTAGTTCTTTTTAAGGAAAGATTCATAAGTGACTCATGATTTTATACCTTTAAAAGTCAAGTTCACTACTTTTTCATCTTATTGCAAAGTTGATATAGTACCCTTCATGAGGGTTGGTTTCTTTTTCTAAGAAAGAACAAGGTACAAGTGTTTTAATGCTTGAGGTACAAGGTATTATAGCATAACTCTAAAGAATTTCAAGATTCTAGTTATGAGTTTACCTTTCTTGAAGCTTTTAACTAAAGAAGCTCCCTTCTTTTTGGAGAAAATCAATGTTCAATTCTTATTGCATGAAGTACATATAAAAGAGTGTTGTAATAAATTTATATAAGACTTTCAGTTATCTTAACAACAAACTTCTTATGACACTTTTTGAAATAAAGCGAATCTTGGTTTTACACACTTCTGGTTTCAAAGTATCTTGGAAAGTTTCTTATATGATGTCCAAAAACGACTTATAAGCTTATTAATTACAACACCTTTAGATAGAAATATATGTGTAACTGGTCCTATAAAGTAGACTTTTGTGTGACACCAAGGGAATTTTTTTAGTATACTAAACCAAAATTTATTGTAGTGATACTTGATATATTTCAAGATTCTTGATTTGATAAAAAGGGTTTGAACCAAAAGTAGCTACTTTTTTTTGGTGGGTAAGAGAGAGAAATTAAAGAACCTTGTGAATGGATCCTAGTTGAATGACACCTTCTCTAACAGCAATCAAAGCAATGGTCTGCAGAGAGACAAGGAAGCATTATTTTTTCCTCTAGTAAAACCTGGATCTAAACAAGAATATCAATCTTTAAAAAGTCATGATTGTACACTGTGCATCATGCACTTGTACCTTAATACCAGACTGAAACTGAGCTTCCCATGTCCTTGGATGCTGATGCAATGAAATCAAACACCCATAAATGAGTTAGATGCCGTTTGCTTTTTAAAAGGTCTTAATTAAGGCTATGTTTGGCAAACATAGCTTATAAGCTAGTTGGTAACTGATAAGCTAGCTCATAGCTGATAAGTTAGCTGATAGCTTATCAGCTAGTGTTGA